>JAFHAQ020000028.1:0-403171 GCA_017347545.2 Arxiozyma slooffiae | reverse complement strand
TAATGTATTGCAAACTTTATAGGAAATTGTATGGTCGGCGAATATATACTATGAATGTAATAGCTTTGTTTATATTACGTATACATAAAAACTATAACTCATATTTTAATAGATCATAATATTAATACATTATTAGAATAAATTATATAGATTGTTTACAATTAACAATCTTGTTTATATTAGAATATATTATGTATTATCTGATTTTTATCAACAAATATTGATATATATAAAATATATATTGTATTTATTTTCAAATATACATATTAAATAACGATAACAAATATCACGTATACTATATTAATATATATAGACTATACATACGACAACATAGAATATATATCTTCTTTTATTTAATAAATATCAATTTATCATATATATATTTATGTACTTATGTATGTATATATTGGGTTTATTCTAATTTATTTGAATTACATATATATTTTTATATAAATTTATATTAATTTTAATATCCTATGTATATATTATTCATATTGTATATTACCTATAATTGTATGATACACTGAATATTTGTATGGAATTATTATATATTGGCTGTATTTTTTATTATCAAAGATTAATATGAATAGTTTAAATCATATTATTATTTATATATATTAAATAATATTAAAGTTTCACTTAAAGGTAATTCTCGATGTTTCAAATATATTATATAAAAAATATTGTATAATGTAATTTTCATATTTACAAACATAAATTTGTTTTTCATGATATTTCATGTAACAATTATAATATTAAATAATAACAAATAATTTAACCTATATATAAAAATTATATTCGAAACCTCTAAATATATTTTTATACATGTACATTGAACAAATCTTATGTAAAGATATCTTCATTGATTAAAGATTTAATAGTTGTATCTAATAAATTTTTACAAACCCATTTCAATTTATATTTCTTTATATATAACAAATATTATTATTTATCAATATCTTTAGAAAAATTATATATATAATATAATGAGTTGACTATAACAATATTAATACTATATACACAGAATTACATACCTATTTTAAATTATATATGATTTTACACTTTCTTTAATATGATTATTTATATTCCATACATGTATTTTTCTTATATTAAATCGATTAATTATGTTATATATATTTATTTTATTATAATATATATTATATATTGTGTATATTTCGTTTTAAATAAGTTACTATTGAATATTATATTACACGTTGAATAATTTGTAAACATACATTTAAAGGTAAATATTTAATTTTCAAATATATTTTTTATAATATATAAAATAGTATATTATTTATATCTAATATCGTATATAGGCTTATCATATTAATTATATTAATTACACTACAATATCAACTTACTTATTAGAAAGTAAATTAAAACTATATAAATGTATTTTTAATTTATATTAATCTATATTTATAATGATATAAATATTGAAATTTTACATCTTTATATATTAGTTATATATATTTATCTCTAAATATTCTATAGTATGTATTATGTTTTTTTTTATATATTAAAAATATATATTTTATATATCTTTAATATTGTCTTATATTTTAATGATATTATTATATATATATATTATTTTATAATATTTTTAGAAATGTATATTATCTTAATATATTTTAGTTATTATTTATATATATTTTAGGCGTATTATATAACATGATTAACAGTAAATATTCCATAAAATAATAATATTATAGAGTGTATATATTAATATATTATTACATATTAATATATCTATAGAAATTTATATAAATATATATTAAAATATATATGGCATGTAAGTGGCACAAACCCAAGTGTGGTAAGTCTGAAGATGTTTGTTCCCCTTCCCATCAGCGTAATAATAATACATATATTGGTACAAATTTGTTAAACTTTTACTATCCTTGCCTAAAACTTTTAACTAGATCTGACTTCTTCTGTAGTTAGTGATAACTGTAGATAAAAAATTAGATAAAGTAGTATTTTACCATTTCCCTGTATCCATTAAATAAGTATATTATGTTTTTTTATATAAGTATGAAGTTCCAATTTTAATGTATGACAGAAAGAATTAATAAGAAAATTTTATATATACATTCTCTATATCTTATGTACCGCTGTATCACTTCTCACCCTTACCATTCAGAAAAATTGCATTACCCTTTATCATTCTTCCTCTTATATTCCTTCTTTTTCCTATACATTATCTTTAGAATAATTAATCGGAACCTATTATGCTAATGGAACATCTTAAAAAATATCAGACTTTTAATTATAATAATACGTTATTTGTCATAGGATAGTGCATTTGTAAATGGCAAAAGCTATCTAAATTTTTAAACAATGAAATACCAAACAAAAGAAGGTTTTTCTTTCTATAAAATATCTCACTTGTAATATAAATAATATGATAAAACACCCAACACCAAATATACATCCCAATAGATAATTCAAACATTTCCTCACATCCTTAGTCTTCAAATACCAATCACCTCACTATCATTGTAATAAATCAAAGTTCCCAGCAATCAAAATTATATAAGAATTTCTTGTTCTATATCAAGCTTTTGAATCAAGCAATATTATTTTTTAAGAAAAACCAAAGAATCTCATAAAATTATTTGGTTTATTAATTTCCTTTTTTCTTATCAAAGCACATAAGAGAAGATTAAAAACATATTATTAAATCGTAAGTGTGTATATCCAACAGAGTTCATAAATAATAACTCATAACAATTCTTTTTTCTTTAGAAAAGGGCATAATAAATAATATCAATTACCTTATAAAAAGAATGAAAAATGGATATCAATATGGGTGTTTCGTATATTAGAATAATGGTAAAAAGATTCTTTTTCATAAATACATTTTTCAATTTTCAAGGATTATATATATTAAGTTACCTCTAAGGTTACTTATTTATTTTTTTTTTAAAAAAATAGAGATGGCTAATTTCTGTTTTATTTTGTTTTCCATTTACCAGTAATTTATAATCTAAATTTCTATTTTGTTTCCCAAAAATAATGAATACAACACGTTCATTATTGATTATGCGAGAGACCTCACAAACATTATATTATATTATGTCACCTCAAGTGTCAAAATATTTCGCATTTTAATATAGCATTGTGGCTTTCCTAAGGAACATATATGCTCACATATTTCTTTACAAATCCTTTTTGTAACTTCACTATTTTCTTTATAAAGAATTGTTTGTTACTTTCTCTATAACTAATCTTGTAATGCTTGCTCCTCTTTCTCATCATTTGGTAGTTCCATATATTCAATAACAGAGTGGGAATTGGTTATATCAGTAATTCTGAATTGGGTGTTCACAACAAATAAGGTACCACTTTAAACAAAACTATCAAATGTATCAACTTCTTTAAAATTGAATTCAATCTCTTTAATAGTTTGATATAAACAGGAATGGCAGTTTTGCAATCATATAAAATACTAAAATATTAATAAAGGAGTGAAAAACACATATCTTTGAATAACAGAATATGCATTCATATTAACTTTAGATAACTAACCTGAAGATTTATGGAAAACTTCTAACTAATTTAGTTTGGTGTCTATTATACTCATAGTGTATCATTTAACAACTTACAGTTCTCTAAATATCTTTCATCTTTCTTTCTTATTCTTACAAAGTTATTCAATACTTAGCATATTTGTTGTTACCATTTATTAATCTATCAACCACACCTCTTTTTTTATAGAGGGAAGACAAACTTCACAAACCACTAACAATCCTCGAAACACTCAACAATAAAATTTTCAAGACAAATCCCGAGGGAAAAAAATATTTTATCTTAAAGAGAAAAGAGAAAGAAGTTAAAAATAATACTGTTATGGTCAGAAAATGATACACCAATAAAACAAACATATATATCTTGAACTATATCAATATATACATTTGTACAATTAACTATACTCAGTGATCACAATAGTATAATGACTTAAACTTCCAGACTCTGTTTTCCCAACCTGATACAAAGACAAGTCCAAATAAAAAAAAAATAATTAAAAACATGAACATGAATAAATCTGTTTATACCTCCTAGACTAGCAACATTAACCCATTCAAACTTCCTATTCCTGTTAATATATCAATACAGACATAGCTAATCACTTCGTTGCATACATGTACAGAACCACAACAATGTTACAGTATTTTAAAATTCCATTCCCACTATCATATATTTCCCCAAGAATAGACGGTATTATCTCCATGAAAACATGCTAGATGACACAGATATAACTATTATTCAAACACCACCTCACCATGTGAATTAAATATCAACGATAATATCAAACTTAGGAACAATTCTACTATCATGTGTAAACACCATGTTGAAATAACAGCTCACCACATATTCACTTTCTCTTGTGGTATTATAAAAAATAATAAACCTGGGTAAAAGATAAAAATATTCATAGGTGATCTGTACACTCACCCATGGGTTTTAACCTCATGAATATTGCATGGCGTAATAATATAAGTGATCACTTTAGAAACCTCATATTTAAATTTATACTCCTTTCTAGTGACCTGGTAAAACAAATTGATATCTATTATCTATACATAGAATAATATGATCATATATTTTCCGAAAGAGTATTATTAAGGAATAGTCTTCGAATTCGGTACTATATTGTGATTATTGTTGTATTTATAGACATCCTTCTAAATGATAAGTTTATTTATCAAATATGTTGAATGAGACATATATAAAATAGTTCATTAAACCATTGATAATTTTTTTTTCTACTTTTCTAATAGAGTCAAATTAAATGATATCACAATCCAAGTTTTTTAAAAAAAAATTTCTCCTTTTATTTACTAATGCCTCATATTAACTAACGCTATTATCTAAGTGCTAATGTTGGAAGACAACTAGTTTACTAATTATTTTCTTTCTATTATATCTCTCTTGTTTTAGTTTGTTCATGATTCGAACATCATATATTAATATTACTAGTATTATGCTTTGACCATTAAGTTAAGAAAGTTTAATTAATGAGAATAATTGGGATCAGATCAAATAAGTGGTACTTAAAAAACAGCTAATTTACAAATAAACAATATTTTCATATAATATATATGAGACAATTTAATGAAGACAAGCAATAGCATAAATTAAAAAATTATATTTTACCTATTGGTTCAAGACTGATGTTATGGTTTTTTAAGGGAAATAAACCTTTATGCTTTTATAGAAAAATATCACAAGAATATCATGTCTAGCGTTTTCACTACAGTAGCATCCTAATTAATATACTTTATAAATATATTATTCATCATATAATTCGTATTTTATTTTTTTTTTATTTTGTTCATAAATTTTTTCATATTTATCATATTTTAATTCACCAATTCATCTCTTTATTATATACCCTATTATCATTCACCTACAATATTAATATTATCCATATTATATTATATACTCTTGTATGTTTGACTCTTATAATAACCTCTATATACACTATATTTCAATTGATTTTATAAATTCTATTAACATTTTAACATATATTTATATATTTACTTTACTGTTAATGCATAGATATTGTGTATATATGATTTAAAATATATTAATTATTTTGTTTATTTGATATTCATATATTGTATTTTTATTATTATAGAGAGACAAACCAACCAATTATTATATAATCATATAAGTGTAATATTCAAGTATTTAGATATAAAATATACAGTTTATGTATTTCTTTAATATATATTCCAAGCAGTTGAATATAATGAAATAAACGAATATAATATATATGGAAAAATGTAAAATTACCTTAGTTTATTATAATAATAGTAGACTTTTACAAACGATTAATGGGTGTTATTCACTGGAATAAAATATAAGTTTTACTAGTAGTAAACAAAATATTAGGTAAAAGATAACAAATTTTAAATGTTGAATATTCTTTAAAACATAATTTATATAGTATTAAATATATGGTTATTATTATTATAAAATTATTTTGGAGTATATTAATAACAAAAGGGTGTAACACTATAAATTAATATAGTAAATGATAAAATACATATAGGTAGAGAGAAAAACAGTTTTGATAATATTTCATTTAATATAAATATACTAATTATCTGTACTTTGTTATTATAATAACATTTGATATTTATTACACATTTCACCCCAAATTCATCTCTAATCCAAAGATATGTAACAACAGTTTGTGAGGGTGGTGAAAATGGAACATTAGCTTTATTTTTTAGAAACATTTCAAAGTTGTAAAAGCTGATTTTAAACAAATTTATTCCAACCTCTTACATTACTTATCTCTATAAAACCAAAAAGAATAAACATAGTGAAGTCATATTTCTTTGTGATATTTTGTTGTCAATATAATGAGTTGGGAAATTATAAAAGATGTAAGGGGGACATTTCTTTGAACAACTGAATACCAATATATATTAATTGGAAATATTTAATTTGGACAAGTATAGGACATCTCGATCGTATGTATATTTGTTACCTACTATATGTGGATGTAACATGTTCCTCTCTCATAATTATATCAGCATTACCATGTTAATATGTGTTATATAATATTTTTTTTTCACAAAATTCGCAGACACTAATCGACTAATAATTAAAAATAGGAAAGTCTTGAACAAAAATATCTTCACAGTGCATACACATGCTCCACTTTACTAAATGTCGAGGGTGTATTTCACCAGTTTGCATTCCTCAATCAGCTCTTCGCATATATGCAATGGTTACTATTGAAAGTACTTTTTACCACTTCTTAAAAAAAACAACACATTTTTTTCAAAACACTATGAATACAAACTGTTATCCCAACAACAAGAGAGGGCTAGGGTTATATAAATATAGTAGTATCATGTCCTAATATATTCAACTTCTACATTGGTTTTGACTGGACGCCTGTGGCCTTACGACTTGAACTCATTAGATTTTTTAGTTATATGTGGCTTACCTTTCTTATCTAACAATTATATATATATGTATATGTATATAGTATGAATAAATAAATAAGTCTCTTCTTTTACTTTTTCTCTTTTTATCTTTGAAAATTTTTATTTTCAAAAAACAAAAATGTTTTTCTTGGAAACTCATATCTCTACACCCAGACATCACATATAAACTTTGTACCATAATAATCTTTTCTCTCAAGAAAAAACTTCTTTAATAATTTTATTATGGTAATAATTCCAGCAGTTTTTTTCTCTATTTTTATTACTGTAAACCATCTGTAACTTCTTGTACCCTATCCTTTTCCTCTTCTTTAATTGATTTTCCCACAAGAAAACCACGAAAACCCTAGCGATTCTAAAAAGAGCTCAAAAAAAACAGGTGTTTCGAAAATGAGCTCAAAAATTCCTCGAGAAGTTTCCAAATCCAGCACCTACACTGTCCCAAAGAGGAAATAGGAATAATAGTTTCTAAAATGAGCTCAAAAAAATCCTTTTACTATGGCGAGCTTTTCCCAAATCGCGTCAACTTAATTATGGAAATTTTCCAAAATCAAGGAAAGACATAAAGGTGCCCGAAAAGTTTACAGAGTAGTCATACTTACCAACATAATCAATTCTTTAGGTCATATAATGTTTCAACATTACCAGATATCCCATTTTTTATGAAGAAGTTACTACTATACCTACTCCTTACCTTTTTCTTTAGCCTTGTCCAAATATTCCCCAAGCGAACTTATTAATCAAAGTTAGTATACTCAATAGTCTAATAGATAAGCTACAAGGGTAAACTTAAATTTATCTTGGATTTATTATAAGGTTATATTTTTAAATTAAAATCAACCGCGCTCATCGTCTCCCTGACTGTTGATCAACACAATAAATATTCCTTCTTTAGACACCCATATTCCTTTTTTTTTCTACAATCAGATTAAATTGTTCACAAAATATTCTTTCCAAATATTAACTTTCTAAAGAAAACATAGCAAAATATCATTTATGTTAAACACCATTATAAAATATATATAATATAATATTACCACAAATAAAAATTTAGAGTATTTAATTTTTTTTATGTATTTGATTATAACCAACAATACATTTCTTATAGGATCAACACAAAAATGCTAATGTGGGCAGACAACTAGTTTACTAATTTCTTTATTTCTATTTTGTCTCTTTTATTATAATTTGTTCATGATTCCAACATCATATAGTAATATTAGTAGCATAATATTTTAACTATTAAGTTAAGAAAGTTTAATTAGTGAGAATAGTTGGAATCAGATCAAACATGTGGTAATTAAAGGACATCTGTTTTACCAATAAAAAATATTCTGTTATACTATACTTGATATGGTTTGATTCAAGCAAACAATAAGATACATCGAAAATTTGTATTTTTCCAATGGTTCACCTTTCATATTATGCTTTTTTAAAAGAAATAAACATTTATGATTCTGTAGAAGTATCCCACAGGAGTATCATTTGTAGCGTTTCCACCACAGTAGCATCCTAATTAATTTCCTTTATATATATATATTATTTAACATATAATTCATATCTAATTTTTGCTTATAAATTATTTCATATTTATTCTATTTTAATTTATTATCTCATCTTTTTCTCATGAATTCTTTTAAAATCCTTCATCTACAATATTAATATTATCAAGATTTCTTTTTATTGTATTACCATAAAAACTATATATGCTCTATTTCAATTAAATTTATACATATTATTATATTATAAAATATATATTTGTTAATATTTTTTACCTTAGCATGAACGTTAACACTTAGATATTTGATATATTAAACTTAAAATTTATGGATTATTATGTTTATTTAATATTCATATTATGTATCTTTTGTTATCAATGAGATTCATATGAATCATTTTTTTAAAAAACTATAAAATGTTTTTATCACATTATTATCAACAAAATGCACTTTTTAAGAATTTTTTTTTCTATAAAACACACTTAGATAAAATTTTTAATATAAAAGAATATAATATATATAGAAAAGAATAATATTATGTTAATATATTATAATAATATTTTCCTTTTACAATCGATAATAGTTATTATTCAATTATATAAAATAAAAGTATAAATATTGAAAACAAAAATTAAATATTAAATAATAGAGAACATCTATTAGGTTTATACTCAATTATATGGTTATTATTACATTATAATATATTTGGAAATATATTAGGGGGGAATATTTTCATTATTATATATTAATATATTATGTTATATAATAAACATAGAAAAAAAATAACTTTAATATTATATTACAACTAATGTGTATGTATTTTTATTATCAATTTTGTAATACTATTATGAAATATATTTTACTTTAATCATTTTATATCCCAAACTAAGCTCTAGTTAACAAATTAGGAGCAAGACAATTTTAAGAAAAATTTAGAATAGTGTCCTCAAAATTATAAAAACGTTTGAGAGTAATAAAGACTGACAGTAAACAGGTTTGTCGTTTCTTATAACTATACTTATTTCTATAAAACCAAAAAAAAAAAAAAAATTAAATAAAATAAACTATAACAAACCGGTAATTTTTCGTGATATTTGGAAACAAAGTATTAAAGGAGGTAAAAATAACATTTCTTTAAACAACTGAATACCAACATATATATTAATTGGAAATATTTTATGTGGACAAGTATAGAACATCGTCATCCTGTGTATAATTGACTTCTTATATATATGTATGTATAATACTACCACCTCCTGGTTATATGGGTTTTTTTTTTACAAATATGTATAATAAAACTTTTGTTTTCATCATTTGAAATATTTTATTTAGATTGTTTGATGTATATTAGCAAGCTTTACAGCAATAAAGCCTAAATCTATATACTTTTCTATCCTTTTCACATTTTGTTTATTTTTCAACATATTCCACTACCTCTCAAGATATCTTCCAATTTCAACTTTTTGGAACTAAAGGTCAATTCGATGTAAATACTACATTCACCTCCAGTTTCACCAAACTACTCCGGTGCTTCCCTCAATAAAAGTGTTCCATTCAACTTCTCAACCAAACTTTATGGGGGGTCATCAGCCAAAGTTTTGTTCTATCTGCTCTAGTTCCTGAGATAGCCCTCTTTATTATGGGAAAATTCCCCTAAAATTTGCCGGTCAAAAATAGGTTCTTCCTCGAACTTCTGATAAAAAATTAATAGTGCCACACTATTCTGCAATCATTAATTACCCATAATATACTCTTATTTTCTCAGCAATACCTCATTTATACCTCCAAAACGGTGTATATAAAATATTTCTTCCAAACCCTAAAAATGTTTATCATACCCTAAGAAAGTATCCCATTATTTTTTTGTGTTTTCCGTTTTTTAAAAACCAAACCCTAAATGCTTTTTCGTTCCCGTTTCTTAAAAGTAACTTTTTCTATTTTTTCCTAGGTTTTTTTATCTCCCCGATTCTATTGTATTTCTTTTCTTTTTTTTGTTGTTCTGCAATTAAGAAAAGCACCCGGGGAACCCCGAAATCTTACAAAAGAAAAAGAACAATAGGTTGATTATTTACTGTGGATCCTTGTTATTAAAACAATAGATTACACGAAAAAATATTTCGAGGAGTCTTTTTTAAGGTGATATTTTTTGGCGCCATGTTCTCGAAATAAACGAAAAATTTTTTTCGTTTACGAAGATTACCTCGAAGAAGGTTAAAAACAGGAGAAAAGAGGATAGAAAATTGGCAAGGACTGAAAGAAACTTTTGTGAAGATAGAACAAGTACTACTAAAAACAAATGAATGTTTACAAATAAAAACACAAGGCTACACATACCCACATGAACATATACCATTTTAAAATATACTTAATTCGAATATCACAATGATACAAAAGCTGATTTTTTACAATTCTATTTCAACAAGACAGAACAAAAGTAAATATACATGAGTGATACATGAACATGATTAAATTTCTTCATACCTCATGAACCAGTAGGACTAACCCAACCATACTTCAATGGTATGTTAAACTAGTGAAATGACATTGTCAGTAAACTTTTCTATTTGCATTTATAGAGTAACAAATATGTTACAATTTTTTTTTGAGAAATCGTTTTGATAAAATATTATTTTTGAAATAATAGTATTCACAAGCTTGTGCTAAATGACAAAGTTATAATTAATATTCCTAATTTATCTCATAACAGTAATTCACAATCAACAGTAATATACAACTTAGGAATGATATTTTGTGAGTAAAAAAAAAAAACATTCCTTAACAATTGAATTAACTACAACTGTCCAATTAACAATGAATATTACAATACTAATATTATTTGCAGAATAAAATAGATTGTTTAATTATTGTAAAGCAAATATGACTTCTATAGCATAAAAGAAAGAATCAAGGAAAGTTCATTAATCGTAAATAAAGAATATTGTACAAGTTGAGAAAGATTTTTAGCAAAACTAAATTCGACGTATTATGACAAACTAAGGAATAAAAACACAATAAAAGGCTTGATTTTTTTACAGTATATTTCATTCTATCTTGAGAAATGAACAATTCTACTGTGACAAAACCAATACTAATAATATATGTCATATGACCAAAGATTTTTAAAGATGATGAAGAGTCCTTAAATATAATATATTTTACCATCCATACGATATATATTTTATTGTATGCTATGCTATGCTTTTATTTTTATAATGTTTGTATTGTATTTACTGTTATTTTCATTTCTAACATGATGGTTTGGATTTGTTGTCATGTGTGATTTTTCATTTAACTCTACTGCTCTTGCAGTATTTTTTCGTACACATCTCTTTTAGTCAATTATTTTATTTTAATCAAAAAGAGACACTTCAAAATGAACATAAGAATTTAACCGTTTATGTCTTCAACTTCATTTAAATTAAATATACTAATAGAGAAAAAAAAGCACAGAAAATCCATGCAATTACATCTTTAACTGAGATATCAGATGTGTAAAAATATGTAACAATTTCTTTCGAATTCTTTAGACGTTTCATACCTGTGTTTGCCTAGTTGTATTAAATAAGCTTTTTTGTATATCTTGTCCATTATTATTCTAACATAGGTCAGTTGAAAGTAGTTAAAACATTTTAGGCACCACTATATACACCCATACTCTGTTTCTAATTTTTTTTTTAAAAAGGACTGATCTCCAATCAAACTGAAGTAACTATACTTGTAAACTATATCAGGCGAAAGCTTACCGCTACATTTACCAATACGCTAATGTTTTATTCTTTGTTATATCTTATTTTCTTTGTTAATGACAAATAACACTTAATATGTCTCCAAATAAAATACCAAAGATTGATCTGTTATAAATATAGAACTTAACTTGTAAATTGCTTACAACCTAGTAGAAGCAAACCAACATTAGATATAATATACACCAGCAGAAAAAATATGAAATATTTCATGGCATTATTCATTGTAAATACCAACCACAATAAAATATTTAATAGAGGTAAATATTCACAAACGCAAAACTACCCAAAATATGATTCAGGTAACATATATTAAGAAATGAACTGATGAAAAGGAATCTTTTTTTTTCTTGATGGAAAGGGATGATGTAAAGGAAAATAATACTTCTCTTTTACACTAAATAACTTGCCTCTGACACTTATTGTTTACATGGTTTCCAATGTTCACTATTAATAATAATTGTGAGATAACACTTCTAAAAAAATCCATATTAATTTCATCAATTATCAGTATAGTAAAACTAAAACTAATAAGCAATATCTATAATAAAAAAAATGCTTTATTTTTAAAAAACAATTATAATAGAAATATAAACCCCATACTTTCAGAGAATATATTCGTGCTCATTAGAATGCTTAAAAAACAAATTTTTGATTTTGAGAAGTTGACTATTTTGCATATTCAACAACCTTTGTTGAGACCATTCAAATAGTAAGCAAAAATTGGACAACATCTCCTCACTGTCTTTATATGCTCAACTTTGGTTGAAGTCTAGAAAACATTTTACCAGGTTGAATCACTCAATCACTTGTTTACTTATATTCAGTGAGTACTATTTCGAATATATTTTTAACACTCTTCGAAATTATCCCAAAAAGCAATGAACATAGATTTTTATTTTAAGAACAAAAGGGGTTATGGCTTTTCAGTTATACTCTTATGTTACACATTATGCCCTAAAATAATCAACATCTACACTATTACTTAACCTATTTTGTGTAACTGTGAATCACTTCACACTGTTTGTACTTTATTTCTTTCTCTTCTCCTTGTATTTTTTTGTGAAATGAAATAAGAAAAAAAGCCAGAGAAAAAAAGGAAAAAAATTTGCAAGGTCTGAAATAAACTGTTGTGAAGAAAAAACTAGTACTACCAAAAACAAATGGAGGTTAACAAATAAAAACACAAGGCTACACATACACCAATCAACGTATACCATATTGGAATCTACTTAATTCGAATATCACAATAATACAAAAGCCAACTTTTAAAAAAGTTCTTCCAACAAGGTGAGACTAAAATATATATATATATATAAGAAAAGTGATATATGAACATGATTAGATTTATTCGTACCTCATGAACCAGTAGGACTAATCCAGTCATACTTCATTGGTATGTCAAACTAGCATAATGACATGGTCAATATACCTTTATATTTGCATTTATAAACCAACAAACATGTTACAATTTTTTAAACATCATTTTGAGAAATTATTATTTTTCCAATAATAGGAAAGTTCCATATTCACAAGCTTGTACTAGTTGACAAAGATATAGTTATTTTTCCAAAGGTTTTGCACAACAGTCATTTGCAATCAACAGTAACATACAAATTGGTAGTAATATTCATTGTGCAAAAACACAACATATCTTAAATATTCAATCGATTGCAAGTAGCCGTTAAACACTGGGTACTAAAATTCTACATTTACAGGCAGACTAAAAGAAATTGTTTAATTGTTTTTTTTACAAGAGTCACTGCTACGAAATGAATAAAACAAATCGTGCCTATTTCACTGCATCATAGGTAAAGAATTCTGCCTAACTAACAAAAGTTTTAGTAAAAATAAATTCGAGATATTATGACAAACTAAGGAATAAAAAAAGACACTAAAGACTGAATTTTTTATACTATTTTTAATTCGATCTTGAGAAAAGAACAACTCTACTGTGACATATCCAGTACTAATAATATATGCCATATTACCAAAACTTTTTAAAGATGATGAAGAGCCCTTAATTGTAACATATTTTACCACCCATTCAATATATGAGTTATTATATGATATGTTATGAGTGGACCGCTTTGCTTTTATTATTATAATGTGTGTGTTATATTTACTTTTATTTTCTTTTCTATTATATTGGTTTGATATTGATATCCTGGATTATTTTTATTTTGGTCTGTTACTGTTAATTTACCTTTTTATGCAAATCCCATTTAGTGAATTACATTATTCTGATCAGCAAGAGTCCTTCAAACACCAGAGGTAGGACATCTAATGTAAAAAAATTTTTTTAATAATACTTAGTCTTTTATGTCTTCAAATCTTTTGAAATAATATATAGTAGTAGAGGTCAACATGAAAAAGAAATTCATTCAATTGCATCTTTAACCGAGATATCGGATGTGTAGAAATATGTTGTAATTTCACGGAACTTTTATTAAAATTCCATACTGTTGTTTAAGTACGGTTTTTACAGTCATGCTTTCCTATGTATAGTCTCTACTAATATTCTAACCTATGCATTTTGGAGATGGTTAAAATATTTACCACACCACTATAGACACCCATACTTTACTTCTACTTTTTTTTTTACACAAACTTTTAGTGGAATACCTTAGTTAAACAAATTTACTGCTAAGTTATCTCAGGTAAATTTTTACTCTTAAGTGCACCAATAGGCTTGATATCTACCACTTTTCTTATCTTATTCTTCTTGTAGATGAAAAATAACATTTAGCATCTCTCCAAATATAACAGTAAAAAGTGCTCTGCTTTTTAATATAAAATATCACTTGTCAAGTAGTTATGAGATATCAGAACAAACCAATATGAGATAACCTTATATACACCAGCAGAAAAATACAAAAATTTTCATCGTACAGTCGATTGTTAATAACAACCACAATAAAATAATTCATAGAGGTAAATATGCACCAAGTGAAAAGTTAGTCAGAAGGAACACCAAAATTTCTTTAAAAATGAACTATGCATGAAGAGATGGTTTAATCCATAAGAAAAAGTTTCTAACAAAAAATAATGTTCGTTACTTTTTACAATAAATAACTTGCCTCTGACATTTATTGTTTACATGGTTGACAATGTCCACTAATAATAATAATTGTAGGTATAGTACTTCTCCTTAAAAAACTATGATATTAAATCCATCAATTATCTGTATAGAAAAACTAAAACCAATAAGCAATATCTATAACCAGAAAATTGTTTTATATTTTACGATCAACTATGATAGAAATATTAACTGAATATTTTCAGAGAATATCCTTGTTTTCATAAGATTTCATAGATAACAACTTTCGATTCTGAGAATATGAATGTTTTGCATATTCAACAAAATTTGCAAGGATCAATCGACTAATAAATAAAGAAAGGGAAATCTTGAACAAAAATATCTTCACATTGCCACTATATATCCATTTTATTAAATGACTTGAAAACTTTTCACCAGGTTGAATCCTTTAATCATTGGCTTATATATAAATATATATGGTGGATACCATTTAGATTATTTTTAACACTCTGGAACACATCGACATATCATTTCGAAGAACACTGACCATAATTTTTTCTTTTAGAAACAAAATGGACTATAATTGTTTAAGGTGCATTTTCCTGTCCAATAACACAACTGACTTGCTATTGGTGAAACAGCTGAGGACAACTGTCATGTTATATATTGAGATTATTTCTTTGAAAGAGATATATTTTCTGCCTTCTCCCATACGCAAACCTAATTATATAAAATAAAAAACCTAGTTTTACTGCATTATATATGTATACCGTACGACGCAAGACCTAATAAAAAAATTAAAAAAATAAAAAAAAGTAGAAAAAAACACTGCAAAAAAACCGGATTTTCCATTTTCCCACATCTGCTCGACCATTTTTCTACACCCAATGCACGAACAGCATTTTACTCGGCATTTTTTTCCAACGTTCGCTCATCTATATAGTGTATTTGAAGCAAAATCAACGACTGCCATATAGGGTGCACACTCTCCTCCAGGCTAGTGGTTTACTGATGTAAAAAATCAGGACAGATTGCAAAAATTCGGAGTTCAAATTAGTTTCCCACTGAACAGAATCGGAGGACCTCGCGGAACATTGCGGCTTTCGCCGCATGTTCCACTTCGGTGTTTAGTCCTTTTTTTTTTTCAGAGTTGTATAACCACCATTCCCTGATTACTCCACATAATAAAACTTGTCCCTGACTAACCCGCTAGCCAACACAAATTATTTGCATAATATTTCAAAACATGAATAACATCGTTGTAGACTAAACAACCTCACCACTACAACAAGAAAAAAGGCAGACAATATCCATAACACAACAACAATTTTTTTTTTCTTTTCAAATTATTGTTTTCAAGTGCCTACCCAAAAAGCACAACAACACTCACAAGTACCATTACCTATGCAATAACAATTTGCTATGTTCAACCAGTTTCTAGAAAAGTCGGAACTCTTCCCCACGGGTGTTTTTGGTATGGGTGTGTATGGGTATGGAGAAGTAATTCCTTATCTCTTAGAACCTAGCAGAACAAGGCAAACAGTGTCGCAGCGAACAGACTTGGGTAGTGTTTATAATCCCCCAGACCCCACTGCAGAATCAAAATAAAGGTTGTTGTGCCACTCGTGCACCTAGAGTGGATGCCACATGCCAGTCTTATAAATCACTGCCCTTCACCTGTGCTTGTGGAAGAGAAATGTAAAACCGTAGCTCTGTTATTCATATTAGTTCTTGTTGTTCTTAGTTTATCCAGTGTTGGAAAAGTGTTGCGTGAACTACTACTATACCTCTTTAAAAACAAGAATCAATTAAATAAATAAACAAACAACAAACAAGAAAGAAGGAGGGAAGAAGAAACAAACGTGTCCCTCCCTCCTTGGAAAAATAAATAAACAAGAATATTCCCAAAGAAAAAAATTTATAAGAAACATCCCTCTACCAATTTGCGGGGGGTGAGGAGGTGAACCTACAGGACTGCGTCTTAACAACAGCACAACGCTCCACATTTCTTACAAGGATATAAAAAAATTAAGGACCTTTTATAAAAAGACTTTCCTAGAACAGAGCTTATACAATTACCGAGCGTACGTGTCGGCCTATGCTTCCCAGAAAAACAGGAGAAGTTGGTAAAAAGCGAGCCTACGTCTAGGCAGGCTCTTTTCTGGAAAAACAAGAAAAGTTACCAGGCGCTCCGTGTAAAGCCGATGTAAGAAAAACAATTTTTTTTCCTTCTCTTAGCCCGCGCCGTGAAGGGAAACAAGTTACAGACAGAAATCCTTGTAGGCGGAATGTCCCGTTAACTACACTTTTACTTATTAGAATGCTCAAAGGAACAGGTTCCAACTTCTAGAGGGAGCTCCCCTAGCACACTCTCCTCCAGGGTAGTGGTTTACTGATGTAAAAAATATGGACAGATTGCAAAAATTCGGAGTTCAAATTACTTTTCCCACTGAACAGAATCGGAGGACCTCGCGGAACATTGCGGCTTTCGCCGCATGTTCCACTTCGGTGTTTGTACTCTATAGATATATTTTTGTAGGTACCTTGAAAATATCTTAACTAAAATTATATTAATTGATAAAAATATGTATATTGTATATATTTCATAATAATAGTTGTATCTAATATTATATTATAAACCTTTTTCAATTGATCTTTTCTTTCATATATCAAATGATATTATTTTTCTATATCTTTAAAAATATTATATATAATATACTGAATATTTTATAATTGTATTAATATTATATATATATAATTGAATAACAATATTAAATAATATATGATTTTATACCTTATTTAATATTAATATGAATATTCCATACAGGTAGTATTTTTACATTAAACATATGAACTATGTTATATATCTTTATTTAATATATAATATATATTTTGTATACTTTTTAAATAAGTTAATATTGATATGTTATACATTAAATAATTTTAAATTAATAGGTAAATATTTAAATTTCAAATATACTTATTATAACCAAAAAAGAGTATATTTTTTTAATCTATTATCATATATAGGATATTCATATTAATTATATTAAAAAATGTATGATATTAATTTACTTAGTAGAAGGTAGATTATATTTACAGATATATATCTGATAAATATTTCCTTTATTGATATAAATATAAATAGACTATACATCTATATATTATATAATACATAGTGAAATTATTATTCTAATGTCGATATATATATTGAACTCTACAAATTCTATAGTATACAATATATGATATACGTACATTAAATATATATAATTAATTGTTCTTAATGAAATATCATATTAAAATAATATTACCTTTTACATAGCGTTTTAACACCTTTTACTGAAGATTAAAATATTTTAGGTGGTTTATGATATATTAAATAGTACTAGTATAAATTATGTCAAAATACCAAGGATATCAATTATATGATAGCTCATACAAACACCCATACCCACACCCATACATCCATAAACATTGTGGTTTACTGATGTAAAAAAACGGGACAAATTACGAATATTCGGAGTTCAAATTAGTTTCCCACTGAACAGAATCGGAGGACCTCGCGGAACATTGCGGCTTACGCCGCATGTTCCATTTCGGTGTATGTATATATTGGGTTTATTCTAATTTATTTGAATTACATATATATTTTTATATAAATTCATATTAAGATTAATACCCTATGTATATATTATTCATACTGTATATTACCTTTAATTGTATGATATACTGAATGTTTGTATGGAACTATTATATATTGGCTGTATATTTTATATTCAAAGATTAATATTAATAGTTTAAATCATATTTTTTATATATATTAAATAATATTAAACTTACATTTAAAGGTAATTCTCGATGTTTCAAATATATATTATATAAAAAATATTGTATATTGTAATTTTCATATTTACAAACATAAATTTGTTTTTCAAGATATTTCCTGATAAAATAATATTAAATACTATTAACAAATAATTTAACCTATACATTAAAAATTATATTCGAAACCTCTAAATATATATTTATACATGAACATTGAACAAATTCTATTTAAAGATATCTTTATTGATTAAAGATTTAATAGTTGTATCTAATAAAATTTTACAAACCCATTTCCATTTATATTTCCTTATATATATATAAAATTGTTTTATTTATCAATATCCTTACAAAAATTATATATAATATTCGAGTTGAATATAACTTTATTGAAATTATAAAGTTAGAATTATATACCTTTTTTATATAGTATAAGATATTTTACATTAATATATTTATATATATTAATATTCCCTACATCTAGTGTTCTTATATTAAACATATTAATTATGTTATATATCTTTACGTTAATATATAATATATTGTGTATACTTTTTAAATAAGTTAATATTGATATGTTATACATTAAATAGTTTTAAATTAATAGGTAAATATTTAAATTTCAAATATATTTTTAATAATATATAAAATAGTATATTATTTATATTTAATATCATATATAGGAATATCATATTAATTATATGAAATAATATTGAAACTAAGTTTACTTATTACAATGTAAATTAAACTTATATAAATATTTTTAATATCTCTATCTTGATTGATATAAATATTAAATTTTTACATCTTTATATATTATTTAATATATTTTCAATATAATATATTACTCTTGATATATATATTAAACCATGAGAATTCTATACTATATAATAGTTTATATATATATATATTAAAAATAAATAATTTATATGTCTTTAATCTGGTAAAATATTTTATTAATATTGTCATTATATGTATATTATTATATATTATTTTAATATATTTTATTTACTATTTATATATATATTAGGCGTATTATGTAACATGATGAATAGTAAATATTCCATAAAATAATAATATTATAGAGTGTATATATTAATATATTATTACATATTAATATATCTATAGAAATTTATATAAATATATATTGAAATATATATGGCATGTAATTGGCACAAACCCAAGTGTGGTAAGTCTGAAGATGTTTGTTCCCCTTCCCATCAGCGTAATAATAATATATCGTATTTCTACAAATTTATTAAACTTTTATTTTCTTTACCTATATCTTTTAATTTGATCGGACTTCTTCTATGGTTAGTAACAAGTGTTGAAAAGAAATTAGATAGCATTTTACTTTACCATCTCCCTGCTTCTTTCAAAGATGTATATTATGTTCTTTTATATAAGTACTCATTTCCGATTTTAATGTATGACCGAAAGAAATACTAAAATATCTTTTTTTATATACATTCTTTATATCTTATCCACCTCTATATCAGTTATCACACCTACCATTCACAAAAATTACATTATCCTTTATCATTTCCCTCTTATATTCCTTCTTTTTCCTATACATTGTCTTTGGAATAATTATTTTGAACCAAATATGCTAATGGAACATCTTAAAAAATATCAGACTTTTAATTATAATAATACGTTATTTGTCATACGATAGTGCATTTGTAAATGGCAAAAGCTATCTAAATTTTTAAACAATGAAATACCAAACAAAAGAAAGTTTTTCTTTCTATAAAATGTCTCACTTGTAACATAAATAATATGACAAAACACCCAACACCAGGTATACATCCCAATAGATAATTCAAACATTTCCTCACAACCTTAGTCTTCAAATACCAATCACTTCACTATCATTGTAATAAATCAAAGTTCCCAGCAATCAAAATTAGATAAGAATTTCTTGTTATGCATCAAGCTTTTAACTCAAGTTATACTTTCTTTTTAAGAATTATCAATGAATTAGTATTATTTGGTTTATTAATTTCCTTTTTTCTTATCAAAGCACATAAGAGAAGATTAAAAACATAATATTCAATCGTAAATGTGTATATCCAACATAGTTTCTTAATAGTAACACATAACAACTATCATTCCTTAGAAAAATTAATTATATAATAAGAGCATTTACCTTATAAAAAAAATGAAAAAAAAGGGTAACAATATGGGTGTGTGTCATATTTTAGAATAATGGTCAAAAGGTTCGTTTTCACAAATACATTTTTCAATCCTCATAGATTAGATGTAATAAGTCCCCTCCTGGGTTAATTGATTTCTTTTAATATAGAAAGATTAATTTTTGTTCTACCCGATTTTTCAAGTACGAGTAACTCATATTCTATTTTTCTATTTCATTTCTCCAAGATAAGGAATACAACACGTTCATTATTTATTATGCGAGAGACCTCACAAAGATTAGATTAGATTATGTCATCTCAAATCTCAAAATATTTTGGTCTTTAATATAGCAAGTTGTCTTACCCAAGGAGCATATATACTCATGAAATTCTTTACAAATCCCTTGTGCATTTTTACATTTCTCTTTATAAAGAATAGTTTGATACTTGATCGATAATTAATCTTATAATGTTTGCCCCTCTTCCTCGTGATTTGATAGTGTAATATCACTCACCTAGAATACAGTGTAACATGGTTATATCAGTCCTTCTGAATTGGGTGTTCACAATAAACAAGGTACCACTTTAAATAAATCTGCAATATGTAGCCAATTGTATTAAAATGAATTCATTGTATTTGATAGTTTGATAAAAATTAGGGATATCTCTTTTGCTATCATATAAAAACTAAAATATTAATGAAGAAGCAAAAAGCACATATCTTTGAATAACAGATTATAGATTCGTGTTACCTTTAGATAACTAATCTGGAGAGATAGGGAATACCTCAAACTAATATAGTTTCGTGTCTACCCTACACAGAGTATGTTATTTAACAATTTACAGTTCTCTAAATATCTTTCATCTTTATTTCTTATTCTTGCATAGTCATTCATTGCTTTATCTTATTTATTAATCTATCAACTACACCTCTTTTTTTTATAGAGGGAAGACAAACTTCACAAACCACTAACAATCCTCGAAACACTCAACAATAAAATTTTCAAGACAAATCCCGAGGGAAAATATTTTATCTTAAAGAGAAAAGAGAAAGAAAACAAGAACAATACTGCTATACTTAAACAACGATATACCTTTAAAACAAACATATATATCTCAAACTATATCAATATCTACCTTTTTACATTCAGCACGACTTAGATATCACGATGGTATAATAACTTAAACTTCCAGACTCTGTTTTCCCAACATGATACAAAGACAAGTCCAAATAAAAAAAAAATAATTAAAAACATGAACATGAATAAATCTGTTTATACCTCATAGAATAGCAACACTCTTTTATCTAAACTTTACCCTCCTGTTAATATATCAATACAGACATAGCTAATCACTTCGTTGCATACATGTACAGAACCCCACCAATGTTACAGTAATTTAAAATTCCATTCCCACTATCATATATTTCCCCAAGAATAGACGGTATTATCTCCATGAAAACATGGTAGATGACACAGATATAACTATTATTCAAACACCACCTCACCATGTGAATTAAATATCAACGATAATATCAAACTTAGGGACAAATTTACCATATTGTGTAAACACTAGGTTATAATAACAGCCCACCACATATTCTTTTCTTCTTGTGGTATTATACAAAAATAATAAACCTGGGTAAATGATAAAAATATTAATAGGTTCTTTGTACACTCAACCATGCGTTTTTACCTCATGACAATTGAACGATGTAATAATATAAGTGATCACTTTAGACATCTCATTTTTAAATTTATGCTCCTTCCCAGTAAAAACAAATTGATATCTATTATCGACAAATAAAATAATATGATTGTATATTTTCCTAAAGCAAGTTATTAAGGAAAACTCTTCGAATTCACTACCATATTGTGATTATCATTGTGTTTATAAACATTTTCCTAACTGATTTAAAAATAAATTTAACAAGTATGTTGAATGAGACAGATATTTAATAGTTCCTTAAACCATTCATAATGTTTTTTCTATTTTGTAAAAAGCATCAAATTAGATGATAGCACAATCTTTTTTTTTTTTAAAAAAAAATCTCCTTTTATTTACTAATACTTCATATTCACTATTGCGATGAGTCAAGTGCTAATGTTGGAGGACAACCAGTTTATTAATTAACTTATATTTATTATATTCCTTTTATTATGATTTATGCATGATTCGAACATCAAATATCGTTATTAGTAGAATTATGCTAAATTACTGATTTTTCAGTGATACTGTTTTTTTGTTTCCTATACAATAATCATGAAAACTACATTCATCATTATTTTCAAGATTTCCACTTCATTTCTTAATATTTCTGTTTCTCTTTCCCTTTGTAAGCCGCTAAAATCATCCAATGCGATTCCCAAAAATACAATAAAAAGAGGAAGACGCTTGCCAAGATATGGGGCCTACTATGATATGTATCTAAAGAAAATAGAAAATGATCGGGGAATATCATTATCTTCAATTGTAATAGATTTTCTCAAAGCATTTTTGTACAATTCACTCTCATATAATGCACATACCTGCATTATTAAAACAGGAGTATACTGTAAATCAAATAGTAGTTCATGTAAAGATGACTCATCCCTCTCACTTCTATGTTGGCTCTGAAACCACGCTTCAACATCATATAGGATATGCCTTTTGTAAATCTCATAGATGGCACTGTCTTAAAATTGGGCAACTTCGGTGATATTTGTTGTATATCTGAATACCGAAGAATAACAAATAGACAAATCAGCGTTCCAGGATGGGGCATATTTTACTGCTCCCTTTAATACAAGTAAGAAAACGGTTATTTTCCTGGTACATATGATTTTAAAATATTCCTTAAATAACTTTCTGGATCTTTAAACACACTTGCAATGTCACATGCATGTTTGGGCACTCTTTAGGCAACCTCGTTCAAGTATGCAAGATTTTTTTTTTTTTTTTTCACTTCCTCTCTTGATCTCTGCAGGATCACAAACAAAAAAAGACAAGCATCTCTTTTTATCAAGTCATGTTTTTGCTTGACATATTCTTGCTCATTGCTAACTATTTTTTTAATGGCCAAATATTCGTATATTAACTTTCCAATTGCTTTATTGATCTGGCTACAGTGAATATCGTTATGCTTCCTCATTAAACATTCTTCACAGATATGTGGAGAAATATAATCATTCCACATAACAACCTGTTTTGGATCAATATTCAACAAGAGATACTGTGTTGATATACAGTTATTTTCTTTCAACACATCCTTCCAATTGTTCATATACTGGTCAGATCCCTTTTTTCTAAGCAATTTTTTAATTTTCTCTTTCAATCTCCCATCGATCATATTGTTGTCAATTTCTGTTTCACCAGGTGATTCATCATTGTCCACTACTATATCATCACCTTGTGATAATAGTTCTTTTAGCTTCCCAATTCTTGGGTCATTCCTTGATTTTCCACAGCAACTATTATGGCCATTATTCTGAACACCATAAAACTTAGCAATTTGTTTTGAAATACATTTATTCCATTCCATTTTTTTGAAACAACCTACTTATTTCAGTGGTGTAAGGAATTCTTTTTTTTTCTAGAACTGTGAGAATTTTGATAAACCCCCAATCTCTGATACGACCGACCATTTGTAAATAATCAATGCAGTTAATAAAACAATCTATCAAGCATATGAATTGTATGGACTTACAGTCCAGGCCATTGGGCAGTGATTTTGTTCCCAGTACAATTCTTACTTCCGCATTTTCATTTTCGAACTCATCGAATATTTGTCTTTTTCTACTCTCCATGCCATCAGCATCCACCATTTCAACCTCTTTACAACTTTGAATTTGTCTGTATACTTAATGCAGTGTTTCTTTCTTACTGAAAAAGAAAACAGCTTTTGAACCAGTTGTATTCGCAAGAAATTTGCCAATCAACCTAACTGTTTTCTTAATAAGTTCTTTTGGCCTTACCCCTTCTACGTTTGATTCCACATTCATATTAGATACTTCTCTTATACAATTAACATACCTACAATTTTCTTGAATGTATGTGGGAATAAACCTGTCATTTATGATTCTGTTAAACAAGTCTCTTCCCATTGTAGCAGATAACAGCAAAGTCATCTTCCATTTGTTCCATGAAAGATTTTTAATATTGCCAACAGTTTTTCTGAATCTTCATTCTAAAAATAACGTATGAGCTTTATCGAAGACCAAATAACCTAATTTGCAACGGGAATAGTATGAGCTCTCCCAGTTTGCAGTTTTATTATTTATCAATCTATCCTTAATGATTTCAAGACATCCAACAAATACGTCTGCTGATAATTCAGTTCCACCATTATCGTTGACGAAGAATACTATATCTCTGGCAACCAACCCGCCTTCTCCAATTTTTTTTTTATTGTGGCAACTTTCAAGGACTCATATGGGACGCAACAAAAATGTATGTAATGAACCTTAGAGTGTTCTTTTAATACCATCATTGGCAGAATAAACGACAAGGACTTTCCGAAAGACGTTGCAGCCTGAAGTCCAACCAATTTTCTATTACTCAACAAAACCGAATGTGTAAATTCTCTTTGATCATAAGATTTAAAATGAAAAACATTGGTTGCAAAAATTTTTTTCTTAGCATCAATCAGGTGGTATTTATCTATCGGACAATCTATTTCTACACTTTCTACTTTTCCCTTTACATCCTCCTCAGCACCAATGATTTTATAAAACAACATGCAAGTATCGGATATTTCCTTAAAGGTAAACCAACTATGCTCGATAAGTCTTACGTCAATACTATAAAACTTCTTGAATATCCCAACATAATTGTCAAGGACCTCTGATATTCTCTAATTTAGTCTCAGGTTGATACGTAGAAAGATAAAATGCTTTCATTAGGCAGCTAAATCCTGTCTCCAGGTGCCAATGAAATGATTTTCCTTTTCTTCTGAATTTTTGAGAAAACTCGAAAATACATTTGTAAATTGTTTTAAATCAAATAATTTATGGTTTTTAATATTCACAAATGCAGACATTTTCATAACTGCTAAAGAAATATCATCCTTAAAGGGTTTGACATCTTGACTTACTTGTCTCACGATTTCTCTAGCAGAAGCAACAGTGGCATATATTATATCTTCCTTCTAAAAAATTTTTCACTGTCCTTTATGTAATTAACTAACTCTATATTTAATTCGTTAATGGATATTGTTTTGTTCTGCAAGTACTCCTCCATAGAAAGTAATCGAATATAAATGTTCTCATAAATGTGGTATTACACCATAATCTTCAAGATCCATTGGTCCACATAAATAAAGTATAACCTATAGTCTCTTTTATATATATTTGTGCTGGTATTTTTCCAATTTAAAAGATTACTGTTCTAATTGTTTATTTATTATGTTAGAACTGTTCCCTATAATAGAAATATGTTTTCCTTATGGACAAAATTTTATCATCCAGAAAATTAATTCATATATAAAGAAGGAATTGATAGATTTGACCATATATACAGGTTTATGTAATGTATAGCATCATACAAAGAATAAATAAACCGAAGAAGCTTACACATAAAAATATAACCATTATATTATTATCAAGATTTATAACAGATCTATTTACCACAATGTCCAACATCACTAAAAATATGGAAATTTTATCACTTTCCTCTCATATACGTACTTAACTAAGGTGTATTAGAATAAAATTTCTTCCATGTTAATATTTTTACCTAATACTAACTCTAATATTTTTAACGAATCATAATGAATATTGTTAGGACATAATAATTTCACTATTCTTTTTTTTTCTAGATTTTAACTAACAAGATCTTGTGACAAATTGTTAATAAATAGTAAATTTAACATATATATTTTTTTCCTCAAAAAATCCCTTCTTTTACTAAAAAATATTATGTAAGCAGTTATGTAATAATGTTCATTTGTATTCAAAGGAACTACGGCATAACTTACCAGAAAGATAATATGTATTGAGAAGTAGCGCCTTGACTAATATTATAATTAGTTATCACTCTCAATCTTAAAATGTATATTGTATATGTAATAGGTTTATATGTGTGTTATATATATTGGAGAGGTTTGTCCAATGTTTGTTCTTCGGTGATCTAGAAATTATATAAAAGATAATATGAAGTAAAATAAAATATATGATGTATAAGAAGTAGTGAGGAAAATAATTTGAATTATCGACAACTTCATGTTCCTTATATATGTTTGGAAATCAGTGTCGAATCCTATAGATAATAATAATTTGCCACCGTATTCATTTCAGGGGGTAAATGATAGTTTACCACATTAACCTAATAGAAAATTAATAATATCCTAATTGGGATAGCAAGGGGTAAAATATCTTACTAATCATAATTTTACTATGAGATATTTTTTGCTGGAAGATCTATCATCAAGGGGTAATCTATTGTTAAAATCTTATTGATTTATTCTATATTATTCTAGAATCTTTTATTTCAGCAATATGGTATAGTGTGTCTTACCAACTTAACAGACAAATTGAAATATCATTCTATTTTATCCTATTTCAACCGCACAAACTTCTTATATAGAGTATATAACAAACACAAATACACAAGAATGCATTTACTATATGTCCTTACACCCATACCCATATACTTTAAAGCATATAACCCCTTTTACACTCTGTTATTATTTTTATTTTCCAATGAGTCCTTGACATTCACAGAATGTATACTTTGGCTACTCTAACATTCAGACACACCACACTCCCCGCACAACTTCTTCGAGCAAAAGACCCCCGCCTTTTCCTAACAATAGAATTTGTCTAAATAACAAAAAAATGTACCCCGCAACAAGGAGGACAAAAAAACAAAAGAACTTAAAAAACTTGCATTATTTCTTGTTGTTTTGTGTCCAACAGTTTCCTAAACAGGAATATTTGAGATCTCTCTCTTTTGTTTTCTTTTAATAACTTACGTAATGCTATTGTTCTTCAATAATATATTGAGTGCATTATTATTATTATTATACTGTTAAAAATCCCTCTATATTTCTCTTTTCTTCCAAGACAAATGTCACGTTTCTTTCAAACTATCCCAATAGAACAGTATAGTATAATCACTTTTTTTTATTATTTACTATATGACAAGTGTTCTTTTCAACAAAAAATAATATAATTTTATTTTTCAACATATTGATGTTAAATAGAAAAAAAAAAAAAAAATGAAAAAAAAACTATTGTTAGATAAAAGCACCATGTTTGTCCATCATCTTTTAACAGTTTTTTCTTCTTTTAAAAAAATAGACAATTGTTGTGAAGATCCTCTAAGACCCATTTCTTTATTCTGTTATATTGCATGGTATTTACTTCATCGTGACAATCACATACCTCCACTTGATTCGTCGTTATATCCATTCTTTTCAATTGGTCTTTAACAGTGTAGTTATTTTTTTTCTCTTTTTAATGCTTTTTTAACAATGAAAAAAAAGACAAGTCTCTGTTTACTGTCCAGTAAAAAAATAAAAAAAAAATACACGTTATTGAAGGATACCAACTATTATAGTTGAATGCTTTTGAAGGAAGAGGGGATAGCTAACTATGCAATATTTGTTTTTTATAGTATTGAATATATCTATCAGATATGTTCGTTTTCTTCTGCTTCTGTTTCTTTTTTTTTTTGTTGTTTTTGTTTATTCTTCGAGCACATACGTTTCTAGAATTTTTAATCGTGATTAAGAAAGATATCAAGCGTTCTTATCCAATAGATCTTTTCATATTTTTTTCAAAGACATTTGCTTATGGTAAAGTTTTCTATCAAAGGTAATAAAACTGCCTTAGAAAAAATTAAAGTTTCCTATTTTCTTATATTGAGTGCAAAAAAAAATGAAGAAGAGGAGAATATAGTATGCTGACTTTTTTAATTGAAGATTCATTTAATCTGTAACCACAAAATCATTTCTATTAACAGTTTCTTCTTGTTAGTGAAAGTAACCAAAAAAAAAAAAAAAAAAAAAAAAATACCCCCCTCTCTTTTTGTTCAATTTCAGAAAATATCATCTAATATTTGACCTCTCTTTTTTTTATTATTCTTTATTTGTTTGGTATAACCTAAGAGTGATATTTTTTGGCTTGTCATACAATTTAAAATGTCCCTCTGTTGTGAATGTTTTCGTATTCGTTGTTATAAAGAATTCAAATATTTTCAAAAAGTATAAAAGGAAGAGATATATGAGTAATTTTTCTCTAACTTTGCTTTCTCAAATATTCTGGATTTTTCCTCTTGATCTCCTTCTTATTTTTTGGCAATTTTTTAATCTTGTTTGTCTTATTCACATGATATATCACCAACAAGGATTAGTATAAACAAATCACAAACTTTTTTTATTAACAAAAATAGAATAAATAAGGATTTGTTACATTCTCCAACTGTGGTTTATCTTTACAATCAACAAAAATGTCTTCAAGAGAAAATAATATTTTTCTACTTAGAAGAAAAGTTGTTACTTTTCTTTTAATTGTTGGTACCTTTTTCAAACTTTCTTTCGCTGGTATTTACGTTCCTCCATGTACAACTCCAAAGAGTGGTGCTATAGCTAAGTTTTACGATTATCCATTACTAGACAATACAAGTTTCAAAAATGAATCTTTCATTTTAGGTGGCTACCTTAAGAACAAATATGAAGGTGAGGTAACTGGTATCACAGATATTTCTTGGGATTCACTTTGGCCTGCCGTTGTACCTCCATATGGGTTTGAAGGTGTTCCAATTCACAATTTTTTGATGACAGTGTCTGCTTATTATCGTGCCCCACAGAGTGGTGTCTACAATTTTTCTCTAAAGGTGGATGATTTTGCCGCTATATATGTTGGTATTGATGCCGCTTCTGATTATTGTGACATGCATGATTACGTTTTCGCTGCTGATGAGTTCCTGGTCAATAATACTGGTTCTGCAGCTCGTGGTTTAACAGCAGCTACTCAAACAACGTACATGCGAGAGGGAGTGTATTATCCAATTCAGATTGTATATGTCAACTACATGGAAAGAGGTGTCTTGAATGTTGAAGTGACCAAACCTGATGGTACAGTGGATACCGATTTCGGTAAAAGATTATATGCCATACCAAACCTTCCTACTGGAAATTCTTCAGCAGTTTTCATTACTGGATATGACACATTTACAAGATCTTTTGTTTCGGGTTTAACCGCACCAACCACTGTCTCTACGTCAACTTATACAGATTGGTTAAATTATGAGACAGTAGATGTTGTTATTTTTTATGATGTTGATGAACCTTTGTCAACAGCTTTACCCAGCATCACTACAGGCATTTCTGTGCCAACCACTTCTATGTACACTACTGAGGTTACAGGTAGTATCGACTATTCCACTACCAAGGGCGTTTCTGTGCCAACCACTTCTACTTACACCACTGTTGTTACAGGAAGCTTCGGCACTTCAGCACCTGAAGTTTTCTTCAATTTTGATATTGAGGTGGAAGTTAGGTATTAGATAATTCTGACTGGTTCCTTGGTATTGGCCTGTTGTTAACTACTAGTTTTCGAATAATATACTCACTGTGTCGTTTTTTATTATTAAAAATTTTTTGGTTATAACTGTCTTTTCCTCTCTAGTAGTATTTTAATAAATAAAAATTATTACATTAAGGTATTTGGATGCTTGTTAATTAAAAAAAAATAAAAAAAGAATTGAAAAACTTAAAAAAAAAAAAAAAATAAAAATAAAAATACCCATGTGTATTGCAAAAGAAAATTAATAATAATCACAGAATAATTTGTATCATCTCTATAAACAGAATTTATAATTATATAATTTATTTCTATTTAGTATTAAAAAAATGCAAGCTCCACTTACTTAAAAAGTTATGTCATGGATAATAAAGATGTTTAAACTAATATTCTCCAAAAATGGGCTTTTGTAAAGGGTTATTACAAATTGTAAACTAGAATATGGTTATTACTTATACAAAAACGGTTACGAATTGCATGGTCGTTGCTTCAAACTAATAAATCAATTATATATTTCTTCTTAAAAATAATCTCAATAAGATCTCTTAAATATAAACCAATGGACACGATCAGAAATTTTCTTGCTAAGAATTGTCTCTGGCAGTATATCAATAATCAGAGGTACCTTAAATAAGTTTCTCAGTAAAGTACCAGTAAGGTTAACTCGAGGCTCTTTTGAAAACTCTTACATACTTGGCCCAGAGGTTCTGTAGTTCCCAAACCTTCGCCTCGACATTAAGCGTTACCCATAAACTACGTATTCTTGGAGTTCCAATTAGAGCCCTTTATAACTTATGGTTGTTGATAAAGATAATATACTAAATTCTCTTTTTACAAAGTAAAACTTAGAAAAAAAAAACATATTCTAAAAAAGATATATCATAGAAACAAAACCATAAAGTATATTCTCCTCTGTTGGAATGATAAGTTCTAGGTGGGGAAAATATAATGAGTCAATGATATTTTAATATTGAATAATTTTATAACATGCTTCAAAGAAAAAAAAACTCGACAGTAAAATCATCATTTCTTGGGTGTTCTATTCCCCCCTTCTGACACTTAAATAGAATTTCCCAAGTTTACCAATATGTTAACAAAGTAAATTGTCCAAATGCCTAGAAGTAATAGAGCGTCAAACAATAATTAAAGAAAACATATTTGCTCAGCTCCAAACATATATAAGAAAAACGAAGTTTTCAAAAATTCAAATTATTTGTTTCACTATTCTTTAAATATCTTTTTTTAAGCATCTTTATAACTGAAGAATATCTTTGGAAGTAACTACACTTATAATTACATAATACTTTTTATTAAGATATTATAAATCAATAAAGTGCGTCACAAATAACATCAGAGGATCTCACCTTTGTCGTATTCAAAATCTTGAATCAAATAATAATTAAAGGGGTCCACAGTAAATTAGATTTTTTTATATTCAGAATAACAAACTTTTTGAACCACCTTTTGTAGTTAGTTCATTATGGAAAAAAAAAAACTACTTTCTATTTCTTGCTCAACTTTTCCCACTAACTTGAATAAACTATTTCGTCATATTCTTCATATATAATTCATGGTAAAGATGAAACAAAAAATCTTTTTTTAATTGCTATATATCGTATATTTATACTTAATATTACTTAGGAAATATCATGGCATCATCATCACGTAAAATAAAAAAAAAATGGAGAACTTGAATACAGATGATTGTGAGAACTAATAAAACTCATTTTCCTTTTCCACTATTTGATCTCTAGCATATTGAGAACCACCTTTAGTCTCCTTTGCAGTTTCTGTATCTTCTTCCACATCACCTGGATCTTCTCTATCCCTAGGCACTTGATTCAATTGGACACTAGGAGCATACTTTGTATGCTCCAAATTTTTAAAGATTGATGTTAAGATACGATCTAAATATTCTGGACTGTTAACGTTGAACATGTTTGATGGTCTAACCTCCAATTTATAATCTGGACCATAATATTCATAATAATCGTTGTATGGCAACTCTGAATCTAAAATGACATTATTTAACAACCCTGTCTCAAAACACCATGTTCTTGCTACATTTCTCATTGTATAACCTCCACCACCTACGACCATCATTGGAATATTAAATGATTTAACGAAATTGACACAATTAGCATGACCTTGCATCGATAGATTAAAACAACCTAGTCTATCACCGGACAAAGAGTCTCCACCACATTGAAGCACAACGGCAGAAGGTTGATACCATTCCATAATCTTACTTACTACAGGTTCAAATACAGATTTATAAGTGGCATCATCAATCCCGTCTCTTAAGGGGACATTGACAGCGTAGTACTTCCCTGTGCCGACACCAATGTCTCTTAATTCACCTGTCCCAGGGAAGAATTCACCATATTTATGGAATGAACAAGTCATGACTCTATCCGTAGTGTAAAATGCTTCTTCTACACCGTCACCGTGATGAACATCAATATCTATATAAAGGACTCTTGGATGATACCTTAACAATTCGATGATACCAAGTACGATATCATTCAGATAACAGAACCCAGACGCTTCGGATTTTTTAGCGTGATGTAGACCACCGGCATAGTTAATAGCGACATCACATTTCCCTCTATTCAGCCTTGCAGCACCTTCCATGGACCCACCGCCGGAGATACTGCAGTATTCATAGAGACCATCAAATACAGGGCAATCGTCACCGACATTGAATTTGAATTGTTCCTTTTTGAACATATCTAAATTATCAGGAGTGACACGATACAAAAAATCTATATATTCATCTGTATGAAATTGACACATTTCCTGTTTTGTGGCAGGTTTAGCCCTATAAATCTCCATCTTTTTGTATAGACCATAGTTCATGATTAAAGAGTGGGTCATTCTTATTCTATGTGGCTTCATGGGATGGCCTGTCCCATAGTTATAGTTACCTACGTCTGCATCATAGAAATATGCCACACGTTTCTTTTCATTTGGTTTGACAGTAATTGGATCAAATGGTTTGGCTTCGTACACCATAAGTGATAATAATCAAAGAATAACAAAAAAAAAAACTAATATATCTACGTCTAAATACCACACACACACACACACAGCTGTGGTGTTCTTCTTCTTCCTCATTTGTATATATAATCTGTATAGTATTAAAACATAGTTTCTTCTAAAAAGATCGAGCTTAAAGAAATAAATTTATAAAAAAGTAAGTCTATCGAGAATATTAAGAGAAAAAAAAAAAAAAAAGAAGGCGGGCGGATTACGAAACAATTCCGTCTCTATCGGTATAGAATCCGTTGCGCGGAAACCAGACACACTACTGCGGAATTGTTAAGGATTGGCAAAGGGAAAGACTACAAAAGATGAGTGTTTAGGAGTGTACATATGTATATGTATGTATATGTTGTGCAGTGTATCTGTTATTCACATGGCTGGGGGTTACTAATAGCAGGTGGTGGTACACATTAATCTCTTCTTAATATATAATATAACCTCATGGGGGGGGTGTCATAGGACTTGATTCTGTTATTTTGAAAGTGAGAAACTGGGAATTAAATAAACAGTTTTTGTGGTAGTGTCATAATCAAGGTTAGTTCCTGTTAATACGGGGTTTCCTTCTTTCTATTATGAATCATCAAGGTTCAGGGATTGAACAATGTAAACAGAGAGAATTGTTTATAATAATAATATTTGTGAATTCATGTTACGTATATCTGATGGGAGGGATCATATTAAGACATTGAAACTACAAAATAAAGTAATATGGTGATCTATCAATTACTGGAGAATATGATGAAACACATATAAACATCATATCATATATATATATTCAATTGAATGAAGTAGTAGTGATTGAAGTGTTATACTCCCAAATGTTTCTACGTCCGTTGAAAGTGATAGAGAGACACACGGTTTAAAAAGTCTTTGGGATTTCTGAACAAACAATTTTTTTTTTTTTTTTAAATTTGTAGCTATTTTAAAATGTTTTATACATACTATTATTATTCCACTTGGTATAGTGGCCAAGTAAAGACAACGAAGAGTTGGTAAAAGAGTATTCTCTTCTCTCTCTCTTTCTCTGTCCCCTCCGCTAATTCAGTTCTAAAATGTCCGTTGCATTGGAAACATCCTCAGTTAATATAGAAGATACAAATACATATAAATTGGTCTTACCTGGTGATAAGTTGACTTTGAATCCAGATATACCCATAACACTAGGTCCTGGTGTGTACTGTGACCCCAAGACTCAAGATTTAATACCCATCAATGCAGGTGTAGAAAGGGTTCGGTTAAACTCAAAAGGTAACAACCAATTGGTTTACGTAGATTATGATTCAAAGAGATATATCCCAGCAGTAGGGGACTTCGTCATTGGAACAATCGTTGGCGCATTCTCGGATTCTTACAAAGTGGCTCTATCAAACTTCTCCTTGAACGTATCGTTGTCCTACATGGCTTTCCCAAACGCTACTAAGAAAAATAGACCAACTTTAAAGATTGGTGATTTGGTCTACGCACGTGTCTTGACTGCATCAAAGGAATTGGAAGCAGAGATCGAATGCATGGATTCCTCTACTGGTCAAGACTCAGGGTTCGGACTCTTGGAAGATGGGATATGTCTCGATGTGCCATTATCCTTCTGTCGGAAACTGCTCTTCGATGATCATTTCCCTTTATTAAGATACTTATCCAAATTTTGTAAATTTGAAATCGCTATTGGTGTAAATGGTAAAGTTTGGTTGAAATGTGATGAGATTAAAAATACTTTAGCATGTTATAGATCAGTTTTACAATGTTCAACCAGTTCAGTTAAAGAATATAATCAAATTATAAAGAATCAATTTAAAATATTAGCAAATACAGTAGATGAATGAGGCATTTTTTTTTTTTTTTGCAATCCTTTCCGTATCGTAACCCTATATATATATCTGTATCTGTATCTGTTTATTATATATATATATATATATATATATATTTGTCTTTTGTATAGTAGTAAGTAAATTCATTTCATATGGCATTATTTTTGATCTACTTTTTTTTTTTTTTTCAGATCGATATGTGAAAGTTCGATAATATTTCATCTTTGAGATGATCTTTGAAATGATTTTAAATAGAAGGACCTGTATTTTCTTGTTGGTTTGTTTATAGAGATATGTTTTGTTTGCAGGAGTTTGAGGGAGTGAGGGGTGTTTATGTTTTGAATTGGGTTATTGGTGAAAGAAAGAAGTCAAATATATATATATATATTATTTTACATTAATTATGGACCCATTGATTAATCCTTTATTGACAACTGATAAAAGGACAAGAAAGGAAAAATATTCAGATCTGGCTATCCAGAGTACAAATAATTCTTCGATTGTATCCAAAAGATCTGTTGAAGCAATTTACTATCCTAAATTTGATAATATTAATAGAGATAAAGACAACAATGAATTATTGGAATATTTCAAGTTTTTTGTGCCTAAATTTGTTAACAGATCTCCTTGTATTAATAGAGGTTATTGGTTACGTTTACATGCAATTAAATCAAGGTTAGATTCTGTTTTATCTTATATTTTGGATAATAGGTTACTTAATTCAAAAATTGTTGTAATTAATTTAGGTTGTGGGTTTGATCCTTTACCATTCCAATTATTGGATCCTCAAAACAAATCAAGCTCTGAATATAAAGATAGATGTATATTTCTAGATATAGATTATTCAGATCTTTTGATGAATAAGATCCAAGTTATATCGAATAATGATCAATTATCAAATATTGTGGGCAAAGACACTGAATCCTCGTGCTTTAATATTAATGCTCAAAGAGATCGTTTCAGTTCATCTAGTTATTTTATTAGACCTTGTGATTTAAATGATACTAAATCATTCTCTAAATTATTATTACAATCTAAGGAAGACTTACCATTTTTATATGATGATAATAATATCAAGATTTTTATCGCAGAAGTGTCCTTGGCTTATATGAAACCTCATTTGTCAGATGAGATTATTACGATAACTTCCAAACTCCCAAAATCTCATTTTATCGTATTAGAACAAATGATCCCTAAGGGTCCATTTGAACCATTTGCAAAACAAATGTTAAGACATTTTACAAAAAATGATTCTCCATTACTATCAGTGATGAAATATCAAACTTTGCAATCACAACTAAATAGATTCAATAGATTAGGTTATTTAAAGAGTAACGCCGGTGATATGTTACAATTATGGAATAATTTACAGACTGATATTAAGGATACAATCGAAAGTGTTCAACCATTTGATGAATTAGAAGAATTTCATCTATTTTGTCATCATTACATACTGGTTCATTCAACAAATGATCCACATTTCAACTTTGAAGATCCATATTTATTTCACAGTTTTGATAATATACATGGAAATGATATTGATAAAACAGTTCCATCTAATTCTTGTGTAAGTGAACAGAAACTAATCTACCATCTGTCAATAAATGATGTTACAATTAAAAGGACATTTGGGGCCTCTGCATCTTTGGATAAGGACAATATACTTTATTTTGGTGGTTGTACACCATATAGAGTCAATGAATTGCTGTCAGTAAATTTAAATACAAATGAAATCACCACTATTGAAAAATTGATTCAGGGGAAAGTTCCATCACCAAGGACATGTCATACATTTGTTAAATTACAGAATCAACCAAATTCTTTTCTGTTAATAGGAGGTAGAAATGCACCACATAAACCGTATAAGGATGTTTGGTTATACAATTTCATGATTAATAAATGGGAACAACGTGCGGATTTACCTGAGCCAAGGTTTAGACATTGTAGTGTATCCTTACCAACAGGAGAAGTGATTGTATTTGGTGGTAAAACATTAAATGATACAGGCTCTTCTCTTTTAATATATGAACCTTTAACAGATAAATGGTCCACACTGAATAACGCGAATAATCAAATACCAAAATTAGTATCATCATCAATGGATTATAGAAAAAATTCAAAAAAGATAGTCATTGCAGGAGGATATGATCCAAAAACTTCTAGTGTCTCTGATAAATTATATATATATGAGTTAAAACTAACTGATAATGATAACAAATATATGCTAACCCAGTTGAAAGTAATCTCACATCCATTATTTCAAAGATACGGAGCTAAATTGAAATTTATCGACGACTCCAAGATTGCTCTTGTTGGAGGTACGTCTCCAACAGATCTGTTCGATGATCAATCCAGCATAATTGTAATTGACATTGATATAGAACAAATATATCCAATAACCATCCCTTCAAAGATATGGAGGGAAACACCTTTAATGTTTGTTGGCTTTGACCTTGTTTGGGAGCAAGAAAGTCGAAATTTGACCATCCTGGGTGGTGGAGCTACGTGTTACGGTTTTGGGATGGTATACAACAGTACACTCACCATCCAACTATGAATATACTTATATACTATATTTTAATACTTAATGTACAGATATTATCTTAGAAGTTTTCTTTCTTTGACAGTTTATTTATTCCATTAGGTTTTTTATCATTATATTTTTATTCTTGCCTGCAGATTCTTAATTTTCTTCTACTTTTTTTTTTCTTGTATTTTGATATTATGAAATAAATTATTTTATAAAAAGAATATGTAAATTGAACTGCAAAAAATATGGTGTAGAACAGAGAGAAGAATATTGTTTACTTTGGTTTTGGCATCATAGAAAGACTCCCACTTCAAACAGTCAAAGACTTGCATTGATTGAATATGGTGAATTTCAATTTGAGTCAGGTAGGTGCTACTTTCCGTAAAAGAGGTAGAGATCCTTTGAATAATGGTTCAGAAAATGAAATAGAAGAAGACGTTGATGCCTCTGAGTTTGAGGAGGATGAAGTTGTTCCCCAAAAAGCGAAAAACAGAAGACCAAAGGAGAATGCCTTCACGCAACAAAGATTGGCTTCTATTAATCCCGTATTGACTCCAAGAATTGTATTACCTATATATTTGATTGTGGCTGCAGTATTTGTAATAGTTGGTGGTTGTTTATTAGCTATTGCATCACATACCGACGAACTAACGATATATTATCAAGATTGTGTTACTGCAGCACCTACTAATTCATTTGGTGAAATGCCAGAGAGTCATTACAAATATGCTTTCCATAAAAATAAAACCTATAATGTAGCACCTCAGTGGAGATTTGTTGATGATGAGAGTGATGATTCTAGTGAACGTGGTACATGTCAAATAAGGTTCCATGTCCCAGAAGACATTAAGAAAACCGTCTATATTAATTATATTCTTGATAACTTTGCGCAAAATCATAGACGTTACGTTTTATCCTTTAGTGAAGATCAAATAGTGGGTAAAGCTGCCTCGTATTCCACTGTTCATGACACTGCAGGTATCAATTGTAAACCTTTAACTCGTGATAGTAATGGGAAGATATATTATCCATGCGGTTTAATAGCTAACGCGATGTTTAATGATACTTTCCCTATGCAGTTGATTAACGTTACTGATACTTCCAAGAACTATTCTTTGACAAATAAGGGGATTAATTGGTCCTCTGATAAGAAAAGATTCAAGAAGACACGTTATAATTATACACAGATTGCTCCACCACCATATTGGGTAAAGCAGTTTCCAAATGGGTATAACGAGACTAACATCCCTAATATTAATGAATGGGAAGAATTTCAAAATTGGATGAGACCAGCAGCATTCCACAAATCAGCAAAATTGATTCGTCGTAACGAGAATGATACACTTACTGCAGGTGAATATCAAATTGATATTGGTTTACATTGGCCTGTCACTGAATTTAATGGTAAAAAGGGGGTATATATTACACATGGGTCAAGCATTGGTGGTAAGAATACATTTTTAGGCATAGTTTATTTGATCGGTGGATGTATCTGTGTAGCAATGGCATTGGTATTATTAGTGTCCTGGTTTATGAGTGGTAGAAAAATAGGTGATCCGAATAGTCTATCCTGGAATCAACGTTAAGTTGCTTTCATCATTGAACAAGAAAGGGAAAGAAAAAAAAACACACTCATGTAACAGTATTGTACGAAAAGTATACCATTATTTCGTTGAATTTATCAAAATTTCTTTTTATGGATTTATAGTCAACGTTATTTATTTTTTCATACATACACAATTGTATAATGTTCAAAGGTTATTAGCAAATTTGTCTATATTACTTATTAGATTATATGATCATCGATACAGTTTTAATGGCATGCTTTTAAATTGAGGATCTATTAAAAGATTTCAAGTTATTAAGACTTTGAATGTCACAGTTTTTTTTTTTATTTTTTGCTTGTTTGTATGCATTAAAGAAATGTACACTTAGACACATCCACCATGGTTTATTCGAGTGCAAATATGTATTATCCTACTTTTTAAAGATAGTTTCTTATTCTTAGAATGGTTTTATCACAAGATCTTCCTGTAATTTTGAAGCAGCCCAAAAAAACCTGCGATATTTTTATTTTTGTGGAATCCACTAAACCCACACACCCAACTCGTTACCCTCTTGCTCGCTATATGAGTCACTTAACGGTCATTTGTTTTTTTTTTTGTGTCATTTTTTTCGTCTCCGACAAAATTGAAAAAAATGTGTAAAAAAATTTTTTTGATTATTATATAAAAGTGACTGTTAAGTGCAAGCAACTGCGATGTATCGTTTTAAACTCCGTTGGTTCAGCTCTGTTTATTTTTCTTCGAGCAACAAAATAAACACTGTGAATCGGTTATAGAGAGATATCAAGTGTCACCAATTGTAGGTGTCAGCAATTCATTAATTAATTTCAAGAATATTTATTTGTTTCTTTTACTATTAGTTTTTTTACCATATATAGACATGTTTAGAAGAACATTCTCCAAATCTGCTTTATTTAGAAACGCTATCCCAAAAGATGTTCTTAACGATGCCCAATATCAAGTGACAACTTATGCTAGACCAAATGACTTATGTATCACAAGAGGTCAAAATGCAAAATTGTATGACGATATAAATGGGAAAGAATTTATTGATTTCACTTCAGGTATCGCTGTTACTTCTCTGGGTCATTCCAACCCAAAAGTGGCAGAGATTCTCCATCAACAAGCTAAAAAATTGGTCCATTCTTCTAATCTATACTATTCTGCTGAATGTTTACAATTAAGTGAAAAGATAGTCGAAGTAACCAAAAAATTCGGTGGGCAACATGATGCTTCAAAAGTGTTTTTATGCAATTCAGGTACTGAGGCCAATGAAGCTGCTTTGAAATTCGCTAAGAAGCATGGTATCTCTAAGAATCCAAAGAAACAAGGTATTATTGCATTCCAAAATTCATTTCATGGTCGTACAATGGGCGCCTTGTCTGTCACTTGGAATGCTAAATATAGGAAACCATTTGGCGATTTGGTACCAAACGTTTCGTTTCTAAATTTAAATGACGAGTTGAGTAAACTTCAAGATTTTATTAGAAATGGAAAGGATAAAATTGCTGGCTTGATTATTGAACCAGTTCAAGGTGAAGGTGGTGTAATTCCTGTGCCAATCGACACTTTAGTCGGCTTGAAACAAATCTGTAAAGAAAACGACGTTATTGTGATCCATGATGAGATTCAGTGTGGTATGGGTCGTTCTGGGAAACTATGGGCCCATAGCTATCTACCAAAGGAGGCTCATCCAGATATTTTCACAATCGCTAAAGCTCTTGGTAATGGATTCCCAATCGCTGCTACTGTGGTTAATGAAAAGGTTAACAACAGTTTACAAGTAGGTGATCATGGTACCACTTATGGTGGTAATCCATTGGGGTGTGCTGTCAGTAAGTATGTTATCGACACTATTGCCAATCAATCTTTCTTGGATCAAGTTGTTCAAAAGAGTCAACTTTTCTTTAACCGTTTGGAAAAAATTAAAAATAGATTCCCAGAACACATTAAAGAAATTAGAGGCAAAGGTTTGATGATTGGTGCTGATTTCAATGAATCACCAGCTGCTGTAGTTTCCAAAGCAAGAGAATTAGGTTTGTTGATTATCACTGCTGGTAAAACTACAGTTAGATTTGTTCCTGCTTTGACTATTGAAGACGAAAATATTGAAAAGGGTTTGGATATCTTTGAAAAAGCTGTGGAAGCTGTCTATGCTAACGAAAGTTAAGAAAACTAAAAAGAAAAACGAGAATAAATAAAGATGTGTAATGACGATTATGTAGTTCGATGTGATAAAATTAATTAATTTTTTTTTTGTTTGTTTGTTTGTTTTTATATAGTTCGTTTATATAAAAAAAAATATTTAAATATAGGAATAGAGCAATACTTTGTATGATACCTGGGGTATTCGAAGGTTCGAGTAATTTTGTATTGTAATACAAATATATATATATATATTAATAAAAAAGATTTTCCTTTATCTCTTTTAAATCAAAAAACTAATCGTTTGTTGGTATTTGAGGATATTTTCCAAAAATTTTTTATTTCACATTTTTCCCATTTTTTCTAACAAAATATTAACAACCAATATTTTACATAAAAATAACTGTTAGGCATTGCTACACATTATATTAACTTATTTTATTTTCAATTAACTATACATATATATATTCTTTTTTTTTAAAAATAATAAATCACTGACAGAATTAGATTAAAAAGAAATTTTTTTTTTTTGTAATGATTAAAAATATATTATATGAATTATACATAAATATAAACGTGTGAAGTTGGGGAAATTTTGTCAATTACAGTCGTTACCTCTATTAATTTTTATCAATTAGAAGTTCTGACGTATAACTGAATGTGCTGTACTAATTTGAATACACAGAGAGAAAGAATAAAAAAGAAGAAAATAAAGGTTTCAGTCAAACATAAACTAAAAAAAAAAATAGACAGTAACACATATTTCTAATAGCTGTTATATGACCGTTTCTTCATCATTCCATCTACAAGACAATGGAAGGTTGAGCAAATCTATCATTTGCAGTAGAATGTGGGTAAAATTCAAGTAAACCATCATCTTCAATCTTTAAGACTTGCTTGAATCTGGCACCAATCTTAGTTAATGGTTCCTTGTCACCAGACTTAGTCCATAGGGCAAACTTGTTACCACCTTTTCTAATACTTAAGACAACACCGTTAATTTGGGAATCTTCTTCATCAATAGTTTCACCAATAACAGCTAATAAAGTTCTTAACCATAATTCATCAATTTCGGTACCCTTGGCTTTAATTTGGTAAGACCACTTACCACCTTTAGAGTTGGATTCATCTTCCCATTCTGGTCTGATATCATTACGGAAAACATGATAATCGGATTTCAATGGTAATTCATGTGGTTCTGGAATGTTTTGGAAAATAGCCCAGAACTCTTCGACAGTTTGGAAAGTAGTCACTGGTCTTAAAAGGTCGGACCAGGATTCAGACTTGTCCACAGCTGGCTTTGTGTACCATAAAGTCCATTTGGTATTCAAAGGATGTTTAACCTCGAATTCGGTAGCATCAGATAAAACTGTCTTTGGTTGTTCACCAACGGAAACGTTTTCTAATTTCTGAGCAACTTCTTCAACAGACATGGCGTTTTCTACTTAAATATCTGGTCCTTGAAAATAAATAAACAATGTGGAAAAGGTTAAAATATATTATAAATAAACGCAACGAAACATGAAAAAACACTTGGCAAACCACTACTACCAAACTTTCAAATACTAAGTTGCTCAACCTCATCAATTGCTTTTCTGTTCTGCATCTCACCTTTTACTTCCTCTTGTTAAATTTTTTTTTTATTTTTTCCAAAATTTCCATCAAAAAAGTAGATCACTTTTCACGTACCAGAAGTCCGGGTTACACTGGACAGGTGTCACGTGCTCCAAAAGTTCGAGCAGAGTAATAATAATTTGTGACATGTGCCAAAGTATTGGAGGGAAAGAATATTGATTATATCTATTTATGATGTTATATACCATTTTGTTTTCACAGATTTAATTCAATGTTACATCCTGCTGGACACACGTCCATGTTTTCATCCAGAAACCATTCTTGGAAACATTCAAAGTGTCCCTCATGGCCACATGAGAGTAAAGCTATAGATAATTTCTTCATAGGTCTCTCACAATACACACAGAGACTGTTAGGTTTTTTGCAATTGTCACAGTACCAATATCCAAATCTGGTCATTGGATCAATATTAATATCCATTTTATTGTCAGTGCCATTATTTCCTTCTGTGATTTCTATATCATTTCTATTAATTTGTTTATTTCTCTCTATTGTGAATTTTTCCTTTGAATGTTCATTCACTAAAAGTTTATGACATTTATCACAATATATTTGGATAAATGAAGAACGACCAGAATTCTCACCCATTATATCGTCCCAGGGACATGATTTTAATAAAGCTGCTGCTATCTCGAAAGTTTCAAACTTGTGCAAAATAGTGATGAATTCCACTAAACTGTTCTTTACTACCTCCTCAGGGACAATGTCGTAAATGTTGTAAAATAATAATAAAATGTTGATTCCAAGTAAAGTGTTCCCCGTTTCTATAGCTTGCTTGTATAATTGTTTGATAATAGTAGCGGTATCCCATGGAGGCATACAGATGTCTTTACTCCTTTCATGACTTGATATATCTTTTTCATTTGAAAAAACTTCATCAATTGATGATGTTGTACTGGTTTCTTTCAAAAACTTGTTTAATAATACCTTACTATCTATCATAGGCGGTGAACTCATATGCGAGAACATTTTATGCATAAATGGACCATGCAAATAACCAGATGTTAAACTATGAAGTGAAGAAATTTTACTATTCGGACTACTATAAACCATTGGAGGTGAATAACGATTTGATGCTGTTTCATCTGCCAATCCAACTAATTGTCTTCTATCATTCATGAATGTATCTATAAATGATAACCTACCGTCTCGTTTTTTCAATATAGGTATCCCTTTCTTATTAAAAATATCGTCTTCACTTTGTGATTTTACAGATTTATTATTTTTCATGTTATCATCATTAACTGCACTTTTCTTATCATCAACATTTTCATCTTGTGATTGATTTAATAGTTCAGATGTTATATTAGCACTATTTTCACTGGCTTGAAATTGCTCTTTTGATGTAGTTATATGCTTTCTTTTCACTACATCATCATCATGAAGTGCATGTGGTTGTTCTTCGATTAAAGAAAGAGACTCTTGCTCTACACTTAGTATCTTGGAACTATAATTACTATCATCCGACAATGGCGATTGATTATATCCACTATCAATAAATGATTCCCCGGATGAATGCTCACCATTTTCTTCTTTGGTAATATTATTTTCATCCAACATATCCAACTTCTTCAAATCCCATAATAACGTATCTCTTATTACAATCCATACTTTAAAAGTTGATATATCTCCAATTTCTAAATATACACCAGCATTATGATTAACAGCTGCGACTAATTTTAATAACATTTGTATCTTATTCTTTCTATTAATATGTGGTCTTTGTAAAGCCTTTGACAATTTACTAGTCTCAGTCTCTTTTCTTTTTGAATATATATTTGATGAAACCTGAGATATAGATTCAGAATCTTCATTTTCACTACTTCCTGTTAATTCATGACTGCTTTTTAAATGATTTGAAATATCAGTCCCAGTTTTCTTGCTTTCAACTCCAAATATAGAAGAACGTCTCTCATCATTACTTTTATTTATCAATGCAGTCCATGTAGCATTTTCTGTAAATCCGAATTTCTTCATCAAATCTTCCTTTTCCTTTTCATCATCTGTCTTAGTTGACTCATTATCTGTGGCAATTCTATTTTCCATATTTTTCTGCTCCTTTTCAAGTGAAAATTCTAATTCCCTAACCAAGTATTTAAATGTTTCCACAGGAGTTTCTTTAAAAATATTAGTTTTCGTTTCAATTAGTTCCTTCTGCATTCTTAATAATTGTTTTTGTCTCATTGCATTAAAAATATAAGGCAGATCCAGAGTAATAACATATGACGATCTCTCGTTAATCTCCTGTTTTGAAGTACCTGATTTCATTGAAACGTTTGAATTTGAGTTATACGATCTTGTAGATAACAAACTTTTAGAACTATATGTGGTCTTCAATTTTGGTGGTATCTTATCAGTGATCATATCTATACGATTCATTTCATGTTTATTAATAGTTCCAGTAGATTGAACCATGTTTGGCGAGTTTGGTGACATTTCCTTTCTAGACGAACGTTCCCATTTCAATGGTGATACAACTTTGTGTGTTTCTTCACTACTCTTATAAGATCCAACCTCTTGGTCAATATATGTAAATCCATAACCGTCAATATCTCTCCACGCAGTACAGATCTTTGGGAGAGTTTCCAAAACTGTTGGCTCTTTAGATAAATCCCAACCATTCACATAATTATTTCTATCTATATTAAATAAAATATTGGAGTCCCACCATACTAATCCTACCGCAGAAGCCGATGTTAGTAAAATATTTCTTGGAATATACCTTCTGGATAATGAATATATAGACACTTGTGCTTCGTCACCCATACAAGATATTGCCAACATTGAATTATAGACATTTTTATCATAAGATGGACGGAACTTTAACTTTGTGATAGGAGATCCGAGATTAATTGTGGTCTCGGGATATACAACAGCTAAGCTAGAGGTAGTGTTATTATTTGAAAATATGGTTTGGTAAAAATTATGAGACTGAGGGGAAGGAACCATATTACTGGCATTATTATTATTGTTATTGTCATTACTCCTTTTATCACCAAAATACCAAAGGGAACACTTACCATCTCTACCGCCAGATACAATATATTCTTGATGAGGGTGCCAATTTATACAAAGGCCTGGACCTGTATGAGCATTTATTTTCTTTTCAGGTTGAGCTGGTTGACGCATGTCAAATTTTAAGATAGCACCCGAATCATGGATGGATGCAAATTTGTAACCACCATGACTTTTCATCTCATGGGTCAGTCTATCTTCATATGATGCAAAATTATAACCAGGCATCCATTTAGTGTCTCTAACGGATCCAAATGTAGTGGTGATATTAATATCACAACCATTTGATCGTTTCTGAGCACTATTGGATCTTAAATCCCATATTTTAAGACACCCATCTTGCCCCCCACTTAATATTAGGTGTGGTTGAATCATATTAAAATCAAATCCATTAATTGATCTTGAATGTTCTGATAGTGATTTGACTACAGCAGAGTCGTAATTTTGTCTCTTAGAGATATCATATAGAGATATAGTAGTAGAATTACTACATATGGCTACATAGTTTGTGTATTGTTGGAACCCTGTTTTAACGTCTGCAATGGTATTAAACTTAATAGGTCTCGATCTTTTTGATTGTAATCCATTAAATTGGGAATTATAAGAGCTTGCTATATCATATGTACATATGAGTGAACGATTTTCTTTTGAAAACTTGTAGTAACCTAAATGAGATTTCCCTGCACATACAATCGCACAAGCCTGAGGATCATGAATAGCATCAATACTAGCTAATTCTTTCTTAGCTTTCGTACTATATAAAGGACCAGATAAATTATCAATAGTGGGACTCGAATAACAATCACTTTCAATAGGTTCCAAAGAGTTGGATCTCCATTTCTCCGTCTGTGATTTCCCCCAAATGGTGTCTCTTGAAATGTTATCATCTCCACTTAGATGGATGAGACCTTCATGTGAAAAGTAATTACTTACATTGGATGTTCTCATCACCAATTTTGGTCTAGTTTGACCATTAAAATAAAAAGACCCAGATCCAGGAGTACCTACTGAATTTGCAGAATTTGATGGGACCCTATAACCTGAATGTTGAGATGTGGTGTATTTGTTGTTCATGTCAGATCTATTTGAGGGCAATATAGTCCTTGGACCATGTTTTAATATCGAGTCTGCAGCCATCTACAGCAAAATGATGTATATATATATATATATGTGTGTATAATATTATCACTAATACAAACTTAGTAATAGCATTTAAAAGCTTAATAGATACAGCACCTCTATCAATAAAGTTACCAGACAAAGACAACAGCTTTCTAAAAAAAAAAATACACTAATAGTACTAGGCAATAAAAATTCTATAGGTCTGTAAACATATACACATCATCACAGATAAACTTACTCTTACTAACCTCATCTTCCTCTTTAACTTTATCTCTGTTTCTTTGATCTGGAAAATTTCAGAAAAGTGTTTGTAAGAAGTTGCTACAGTTCTCGAGAAGAGTGTAGAAGAGAAATAAGTAGAAGAAGGTAGAAAGATAGCAGTTTAGAAAAGCTATATATCTGTGATGAATAGGTTTTGATACTTCAAGTGAAGTGTAGGAAAAAAAAGAAGCTGTGGTTAAAATTATAAATACAAATTGGTAGAAAGTTCTATATAGATTGACGCAGCGTGATGGTTGCGATGAATATTAAAAAAGATATTGAACTGAGCAATTTGGATGTTTTAGAGACAAATAGTCCTGTGGATAATATAGATTACACGTTAGAGCAAAATGTCAGCTATCCTTTAATAAGCCACAGCGACAAAAATGATAATGATAGTGGTGATACTGGTAAGAAGTTTATTATTCCTAAAGAAAGCCAAATTGACAATGAACAAGAGGAACCTGTAAATACTTGGAGAAGTATACAATGGGAGGGAACTCAAATTCAAGTATACCCACTGGATTATCAACGATATGGTATAGTAAGATGGCAAGTCATAGCCTGCTTGATCATGTTTATGGTCTTTGGGTTTAATGATCAGAGTATGGGTGCTTTGATACCAACCTTAGTGGAAGAATATAATATATCAGAGGTCAGAGTTTCTAATATTTTTCTGATTCAGTTGTTAGGTTACACTTTGGCATCGTTGTTAAACGAAAGGATTCATTCAAAATTTGGTATGAGGGGATCTATGCTTATCGCTGCATCTATCTGTCTTATCTTTTTCGTTATCCTCTCGTTAAAACCATCTAGTTTTATTATTTATGTTAGCTGTGTATTTCCCTTAGGATTAGCCATTGGGATATTAGATGCTTCAGGAAATGTTCTGATTGGTAATTTATTGGTCCATAAAAATGAAATTATGGGTATTATGCATGCTATCTATGGTGCAGCTGCAATGTGTACACCTCCTATAGTAACCCATTTCGATAAATGGGGACATTGGTCCTTTTTCTTCCTTCTTCCATTGGTCCTTTCTATTATTGGTATGATCATTATTATCCCATCTTTCAGGTACGAAAATGCATTGAAATATGATTATATATGTAATAATGAAGTAGAGCAATCTGAAAATATTGACCCTAACAACAACAACAACACAAATAGTAATGGAGGGAAGTCGTTCTTTGAACTATTTCAAAATCCTGCCATTTGTTTATATTCAATTTTCCTCTTTGCGTATCTAGGTGCAGAAATTAGCACTGGTGCATGGTTCTTTACATATTTATTACAAACAAAATCAAATGATAAAATCAAGATGTCGTATATCTCGTCCTCATTTTGGATAGGTCTCACAAGTGGTAGATTAGTGTTAGGATTTGTCACAAAGAGAGCCTTTGCTAATGAGTATCGAGGTGCTCGTACATATTCATTACTAACTTTAACATTTTATATTCTTTTTTTCCTCATTGGGTTAATCAACAGTGATTCTAATCTATACTTTGTGGTCATGTTCGCCATAATGTTTGCATGTGGTTTCTTTATTGGTCCTTTATTCCCATCTGGAAGTATTGTGGCATTGCAAGTGTTACCGGCAAGGTTACATGTAAGTGGGATAGGTATATCTGTAGCGTTAGGTGGTTGTGGTGGTGCAGTATTGCCTTATCTCTGTGGGATATTGATTCATCTAATGGGAATCAAATATTTCCCATTCTTATCTACAATTTTGGTGGCATCCTTCACCGTTGTATGGCTACTTTATCCAAGATACATCAAGGATCATCCAGAATATTTATAATCAACTTTAAAGAGAGAAATGTGTAGCGGTATGCTAAATCATTGCATAACGCCTTCCTTATTGCCCACTTTGGTTATTCCTCTATATATTTAACTCTTTATATCTCATGTATGTAGCTTTAGCATTAAATGAAAAATTTCAGTTTTTGAAATAAAGTGAAATTCTTCAATTTTTTTTTAACAGCAGTATAAATAATGGTAAATATATAATGTATAAGGTAAAACAGTGTTTGATTTGTCATAGAACACAACAACTAAGTATTTAGAAATATATTTGCACTCCCTTGTATAGAGTTTTAACAACAAATTGTAATAAAAATGAATATTTCGACTAATAATAACCCCCATCAAGGAGCAGATGGGTCGTCTAGTCAGAAAAAATACGTTTCACATAGAAGAACAGTTGATGTGAGCTCACCTTTTAACAGATTGTATTATTTAAAAAGGCATGGGTTATCTATACCAACAATCCAACCAGAGACCTCATATACAGTGGATATTTTATCACCAGATCAATACAAAGGCAATGATCGAATAATTAATTTGACAAGTAAATTCACTCATTTAAGTTCAAATAAAGTCAAGCATGTAATACCTGCAATTCGTTGGACACCTGAGGGCAGAAGGTTGATTGTGGCAACGTACAACGGGGAATTTAGTCTTTGGAGTGGGACTTCGTTCAATTTTGAAAGTCTAATGCAAGCACATGACTCTGCAGTCACTGCCATGGAATACTCCCATGCTGGTGATTGGTTAGTCAGCGGTGATTCAGATGGTACCATAAAAATATGGCAACCAAATTTCAATATGGTCAAAGAACTAGACTCGGCTCATATGGAATGTATACGTGATATATCGTTTAGTAATAACGATTCTAAATTTGTCACTTGTTCCGATGACAATATTTTAAAGATATGGAATTTTAGTAACGGTAAAGAGGAGGCAATCTTGAAAGGTCATCATTGGGACGTGAAGAGTTGTGATTGGCATCCATATATGGGGTTAATTGTTTCTGGATCAAAGGATAATCTTGTGAAACTATGGGATCCAAGATCTGGGAATTGTGTCTCTTCGTTATTGAAATTCAAACATACAGTGCTAAAAGTACGGTTCCAACCAACTAACGGTAATCTGTTAGTAGGGATCTCAAAGGATAAATCTTGTAGAACCTTCGATATACGATATCACATGAAGGAATTGATGACTGTTAGAGATGAGATAGATAATGTGAGTTTGTTATGGCATCCAATCAATGAATCTGTGTTTACAGTGGGGAGTTACGATGGATCTATTAAATATTTTGATATCTTACAGGACTTGGAGAAACCTATACATGTTATCCCATATGCCCATGAAAAATGTGTTACATCTTTATCTTACAATGCTGCAGGGAACATTTTAGCCAGTGCTAGTAAAGATAGAACTATTAGATTTTGGGCAAGAGCAAGACCAGTAGATCCGAATGCATATGATGATCCAACGTATAATAATCATAAGATTAATGGTTGGTATTTTGGTATCAATAATAATATTAACGCAGTAAGAGAAAAATCAGAATTTGGAGCTGCTCCACCCGCATCAAGTACCGATACACAAGATAATGTAAGGTCTTCCACCTTGCATAATGAAGTGTCTGCATTCAATAAGGAAAAAAATAAGTACAGTCTACCTGGTTTAAGTATATCATCAAGTACTGGGGTATTGCCGGGACTAGGTTAAGTATGCATGCATGTATATAGAGAAAGCAAATATATATAACTATACTTGAATGTTTATGAATCTTTCATATTAGTATCTTTCCACTAAATTTCTTATACTGGGTATAGGGGAGGATATGCATAAATATAGCGAAGTTTTTTGTTTATAATATAGAAATATGGTTCTTTTATTGAAGTATGTTTCCAGTTTTAACCATTTTTATCATTGAACAAGATCTTCATACATTAAAGATCGTGTGAATGCCAATAGGAATTCACCATCCCATATAATCTTTAAGTGGTATTATAGAGAGTGATCCATAATAATTAGTTCAATAGTGAAATTGCTAAGAAATAAACTTTGATCACTGGAAATAAAAATATTCGATCTTGCTTGGAGATATTATTAGTTGATTAATTATTGAATAGAGAAGGATAAACCTGGGATAAAAAGATCAAAGGAACTTCTCCTTACTAATTAATTAGTGTAAATTATGTTAAAGATAACGATTCTTGAATATTTTTCAATTTTTGTTTAACTTGTTCACATGTGGCTTCAATATTTTTAATTTCCTCCTTTTTGTATTCTAATTGTTCCTCCAAAAGCATAATTAAAGATTCTCTGGATTGGTGTGGTCTATATTCATTTAACAAATGATGTATATTAATCAAAATAGTTCTAATATGTTCAACTTTAGCTTCATAGAGAGGTGGATTTATACTTAAGATTCCAACAAGTTCCAAATAATTTAGCAACAACGACTTCAACAACCTTCTTAACTCCTGTATTTTGTATTGATAATTGGTAACTTCTCCGTCTTTGGGACCTTTATATAATTGAGTGATCCCCATAGTCTCTAAATCTAGCAACTTATCTTTAACTTGCCAGATACTACCGAAAGCTCTATAATGTTGTGACTTAGGCATTTTTGGAGGAATCAAAAATTCTAACTTATTAGTGATTGCAGGTTCATCTCCAGTGGTCTCAACAGGTTCCGATCTCTGCTTCATATATTCAGGAAGTTTCTTCACGTTTTCATCAGTGAAAAACTTTATGTATGGTGGTGGGGCAGGATATAATGAACTTATCTCGTTGGAATTGTTTAATGACATCTTTGCCAGGTCTGTTTTTTTGTGGTGTATAGTAGTAAATCTCTCGATCAATTATTTTCAACAAAACAACAAAATACTGTCAAAATAACAAGTTAAACGTACATTCACACATGTACACACACAGCTCTAACCAACTCATGCAAGGTCCTTCTTCAAAATACAAATCTGTGTCTTCCAATTACTCCATCGAATGGTTCAAGGCTTTCCTTTAATTCTTTACAAGTTTTAATAAATTTTGTTCTTTGTGTTGTTTCGAAATTCAAAACTGCAGTAAATCCGCCTTACGTCCGCAGTGATAAACCATATTTTCGTGGAATATGATATATAACATTTTCCAGCATTATCATTCTCTACGAAAGATGAGTTTTTTTTTTTTGGTTTCAAAATCATTTCTCTTCTTTTAAAAACTTGTTAGATGTTTTTATAGAGGAAAGATCTTTATTATATGGAAGGTGTAATAGACAGATGGCTGGATATGTAGTTCTGTTCTTTGGATTGCCCCACATACCGTTGTTAATACTTGTATATTATTACTATTTATATATATAATAAGAGATAAGAAGGTAGGAGGACAGAAAAAAAGATTCAATAAATAAATACATAAAGTAGATAAGTGATCAAGAATGAGTGATGAAGATATGATGGATATTGACGTAGCAGATATGCCACAAGTGTCAACAGATACTCAACCTAAACAGGAGAAGAAGAAAAAATTTGAAATTAAGAAATGGACAGCTGTAGCATTTTGGTCCTGGGATATTGCAGTCGACAATTGCGCCATCTGTAGAAATCATATCATGGAACCATGCATTGCATGTCAACCTATGGCTATAACAGATACGGACACAGAGTGCGTGGCTGCTTGGGGTGTGTGTGGACATGCATTCCATTTACATTGCATAAGTAAATGGATAAAAACAAGAGAGGCATGTCCATTGGATAATCAACGTTGGCAATTAGCAAAATGTGGTAAATAGATATCTTTATTTCCTTTACTTTTTTTTATCTTTTCTCTCTTTGAATTATTCACGTAAATAGTTGGATATATATATACATATTTATATATACTTTATTAACATTCTAATATTAAATAACATTACAAACTTTTAAAAATTTTCCACCTTATAGTCATTTGAATTTACTTTTAAATTATTTCAATTTATTTAAAAAAAAATAAAATTATTATTAGTGTATTATACGACATCTTAATATATATTTGATAATATGAGAGAGTCATTATTTTGTTTGTTGGTTGGTTCACAATTGCTTTCTAAGTTCAAGTAATCTTTCCCATCCATCAGAATTCTCCCAATTATTTTTACCTTTACTCATTAAGCTTTTAATAGTAGACCTAGCCTTATATTTCCAATCTTTACAAACAAGACTACCTGGCCCATATTTACCTTCCATCTCACCAAGTGATTCATATGCAGCAACTAAATCTTCACATGCATCAACAGTTTCGTTCCATACCTTTTCGTCGATCTCAAGGTCTGGGTTATGCGAAACAGCTCTATACGCCTTTTCCTGACAATCCAATGAAGCCCATGGCCTCTTCCTCCAAAGCTCTACTCTTGCAACAATTCTCCATGCTCTGCCACTTGTTGTCACGACAGATGGAATTGTCACACATACAAATTCAATACATGATCTTTGGAAATAGGTCAAATTGGATTCTTCAGGGTCGTAATTACTGGAGACTAAGATATCAACAAGTCTTTCCACCACTGGAAGGTCTATTGATCCCTCTCCATTTTTGTCTCTTTTAATTTGAACCAATTGTTTACATGCTAATAATACATCGTTCCATTCATTTAATTTTGCTGCTACAATCATGTAATTTTCCCAGATTCTCCAATTCCTTTGTGAGTCAGAGGATGATGCCTTCTTCAAACAACTGAAGGCTTCCTTCAATTTACCTTGATGGACATATGCAGCACTTAAATTAGACCATGACAGTGCATGATTATCATCTAGAGCCACGCATCTAGAGAAGGCCTCTGCTGCCACTTCCATTCTTTCACATTCTAAAGCTACACAACCATAGAAATACCACGTGTTAAAATTCAAAGAATATTGTCTTAAGGAATCATTCAAATGTGTTAATACCAGGTTATAATCTCTGGTCAAACCGGAATCCTTTGGTGGATTGTAGTAGTACCTTGCTAAAGAATTCTTAGCATTTACATATCTACCAATCTCCCAACTCTTTTCCCAAAGTGTTGGATCTTGTCTTAAATCACCAAGGATGGATAAGGCTCTAGCATCACGACTGTTCATTTTTATTCTATCAGATAAAATACGCTCAGCCTCAGCTTCTTGTCCTACAGCAGCATAACATAAAGCAGTCTCACAATACATATGTAATCTTTCATATATCTCTACAGCAGATTTTAAGATACCCATAGACATATATTTTTCAGCTAATGAAGCATCCAATTCCCAACGTGGGATAAATGGTAACTGATGAATATATTTCAATCTTGGTAATGGTGAATTACTCTCTTCATCTTTAGCTTCTGGAATTAATCTTGTTTGAATCTTAAGACCCAATTCTTCCACTAAAGATTGCATCTGTAAAAGACCCCTCTCCACTGTTTTGGCTTTATTTGTCTCCAGGATAGACCTTTCCCAAAGAGCACGAGAAAAGATTGTCCAATTATTGGCACCTTCTTGATAAATTATTCTTGTTAGCAACGAGGCCAACTCTTCTTCTACTAAAGGATCCCTTGCTGGAGTAGTTTGTTTTATTGTATATAATCTTAATAACAATTGTAATGTATCATAGTTAGATAACGTTGGTTGATTATTTGGATCCAAATTCTGTAAATCAGCAGGTATATATTCTTGACGTAGTGCGATAGGCAACAATTTATCATTTTGAATCCCAGCATTTTCATCTAGTTTTTGTCTTTTAACAATCTGTTGATCCAGAGGTTCAGAACCAATTGAATCGAAATGAGGTTTCTCTAATAACAAATCTGAATTTAATTCAAAACTCTCTGGCGATAAAGCAGTATTATCATTTGTGTCGAAATATGAATCCTCAGCAGATTTAGCTAAGATGATTAAGCCCGCATGGCCCACTTGTTGGAATTTTGTTCTCTTTGCACGAGCACCAGTTAAAACGAATTTGAAATTAGTCAATTTTTGTAATTTGATCAAAGTTGGCAAACAAAGATGTTCGGTGTTGATAGTCAAAGAACATTTTACGTTCTCTAAATAGAAGATTGTATAAAGTTGTCTCTTGAATGATTCAGTTACATTTTGTGGTAAATTTTTGACGATTGCATGAACCAAATCAATTGAACTTAAGATACAGGAAGCTACAGCTGGGTGGTTGCCTGATGGTTCAGGGATGATAGATAGTTGTGTTAATAGTGCTCTAGCTCTCCACCAATGTGCAATAGCTAAAAGACTTGGAGTCTCTGTAGGGGACACTTTAGGTAAAGAAATTTCAGTGTCGACATCGTTACCGAACAAACTTGGTTCCTTTGTGATATTCTCTAATAATAGTAAGGCTAGAAGCAAAAATTCTGGATTGTCTACTAATTCATAAGCAGGTTGACCAAGAATAGTCAAACAGTGAATTAATTGATTTTTAACAGTTTGTTCATTGATTTTTTCATTGATAACGAACAATTTTGATAAAAGGGATTGATCCAATGGAACAGATGGACCAGTATAATTATTTTGTATAAACGTTTGTAACAAGGCAATAGCAAAAATTAAAGGTAAATCGTCCTGACCATTTGATGGGAATATTTGTTTCAATTGGACATTTATGGTATTTATGATCTGTTTGATATCATCACCACATGTACTAAGATCGAACTTTGTATCCACGGAGTAAAACTTGGTGGAGACAATATGGTTTATAACTTTATATGATTCACCATTCAATATATGGGAAATCAAAGTAAAATTCTTTGGGATCTCTTCATTATCACCTAGTTCATTTAAAACGTTAGGGTTAGAAGCCAACAGAAGGTGGCAATGCAATAGAACATTCATTTGGCTCATTGCTACACCTATAATTCCAGTAGTGTTACAGAAAATTGTAAAGTAAAGATGGTATAAGGACCACTACACACTCGACAACAGACCCAAACCTTCCAAAACAGTATCACTTAAAAACCATATTCAAATACACGATAAAACACCAAAATCCTTGACAATCTCATCTCATCGCAAATTCGACTTAAACTGAAAAATTAAAAAATTGTTGTGTATTTTTTTTTTGGTTAAAAAACTTTCGAGAGACACGTAAGTTTTTCCTTTGGAAGGAAAAAAAACGTGGATTCCTCAAACGTGTTTTATAGTCTTTAGAGGAAAAGAACTTCAAAACACCTTTAAGAGTTCTCTTTAATGAATACTTGTGCGAGATAACTTGTGGGTGATTCGGTTAGAGAGTTTGTTTAAGCAGTCTTTAAGGAAGAAACGAGTATCCATTCTGGTAAAAAAATTATAGTTATTTAAAAAAGATAGAAAGTTTTCAAAATGTCAAATTATCAGCCATACACAGAGTATTCGGTTGTCAGTGGGGGTGGATTCGAGACCAACCATGAATCAAGAACTAGCACTTCAGATTCTTTTACTACTAAAATGCCTACTTGTGTCCCAGTGACCATCAAGCAAATACTGGAGTCTACGCAAGAGATCCAAGATGGTCCCTTTGTTTCACATGGTCAGGAATTAGTCTATGTCTCCTTTGTTGGTGTTATTAGAAATATCACTGACCACACATCTAACATTGTAGTCACTGTAGAAGATGGTACAGGTCAATTAGAAGTTAGAAAATGGAGTGATAATGTAAATGATATTAATGCAGCCTCAGATAGTCTGGACTCAAATAACAACAATGCAAACGACCATGCTAGTTCACAGATCGCTCAACAGTATCAGATTGGTACATATGTGAAAGTACATGGTGCGTTAAAAGATTTTGGTGGTAAGAAGAATATTCAGTACAGTGTAATCACCAATATAAATTCCTTTAATGAAGTGTTGACACATCATTTAGAAGCAATCAAATGGCATGCTATCGCTATTGGTAAATTGCCTAATTCAAATAATCAAGATTCAAACAATGGTCAATCCTTGTTTGTTAAAGACACAGATTCTGGTCATAACACAAATAATGGTGCCTCTAACACTGCTAACGCTGCTAATGCTATTTTAGAGTTTTGTAGGAAAGAATGTGCAGGCAAGGATGCTAATCAATTTGCTGTTCCAATCCAATTAATGGTTCAAAGCTTAAATCTGGATGAAAGTGTAGTGAGAGAGTGTTGTACTACGTTAACAGAACAAGGTTTTATCTATCCAACGTTTGACGACGATAACTATTTTGCTTTATAATGTCTTTCTATATATACATTTCCATATATTTAATTCTTGTGTCACATTATTCTCTGTCTTTTAATGTATATAGCAATAAAATAAAATAAGATAAAGATAATTAGAATAAAGAAAAAAAATATTTGTGACACCTTTAATTTTAATACAGGGCAGTATATAAGAATACACATATATATATATATATATGTGTGTGTGTGTGTGTGTATTCCCAATAAAGAGGAATACACTACGCTGACATGATATCATCACTTTTATTGGTTGTTGTTTTAGCGTTTATTATCTTTACAAAAATTTTAGCTGATGTGTCTCCTTTGAATCCAATAGAAATTAACGGGAAATATTTTATTGATTCTCAGAGTAAGGAACGGTTTCTAGTCAAAGGGTTAGCGTATCAACCCGGTGGTGCTTCTGAAGTAAATCACGAACTTGATCCTCTATCTGACCCTAGAGTTTGTTCAAGAGATATACCTTTATTCCAAAAGTTGGGGGTAAATACTCTCAGAGTATATTCAATAAATCCAGATTTGGATCATAATTACTGCATGAGTCTATTAGCTATGGCAGGAATCTACCTGATCCTTGATGTTAATTCTCCGTTGCCAAACCAACATTTGAATCGATATGAACCTTGGAAAACTTATAACTTGGATTATTTGGAGCATATATTTAAAGTCGTTAAACAATTCTCCAATTATTCAAACACTTTAGCATTTTTCATTGGTAATGAAGTAATCAATGATTTTAGATCATCACAAGTGTCACCTAGATTCCTAAGACAATCTATTGGTGATGTAAAACAGTTTATGGAATTACATTGTAAAAGAACTGTGCCCATTGGTTACGCAGCTGCAGATGATTTAAAATATAGAGTATCGTTATCAGATTATTTATCTTGTGTCAATTCAAGTAAACCAGAACAGACAGTTGATTTTTATGGTGTCAATTCGTACCAATGGTGTGGTAAGCAAACTTTGAAAAGTTCAGGGTATGATTTATTGATTGATGCTTACAGGGATTATAAGATGCCGATATTATTATCTGAATTTGGTTGTAATAAAGTGTTACCAAGAAAATTTAATGAAATTGATGGAATATTCAGTAAAGAGATGTTACAAGTCTTCTCTGGTGGATTAGCCTATGAGTATTCACAAGAGACAAATAATTATGGACTTGTAGAAATATTAGAAAATAATAATGACGTTAAATTAATGTCTGATTTCCACGAATTAAAGAACCGTTATGAGTCAATAAATTTATCTAATATGGATACAGATGATTCTGTGGATCAAGAGACACTAAATACCGTATGTCAAGATCATTACCCAAATTTAAATACAAATTTGGAAGTTAACGAAACTTTATCTCAAAGTTTGATTGAAGCCGGTGTTGACGTGTTATTAGGTAAATATGTTCAAATAAATGCAAACGAAATATTAAAGGCAAACGAGGCACCTAATATATATGATGTGGATGGTACTCTATGGAAAGAACAACCTACAGATTTGATAATTGTGAAAGATATCTTTTCTACAACGAATAAAGAGTCCACTGACAAGAGTAACCCTAAAAAGAAAAAAAATTCATCTTCACGCATGTTACATTTGCATTTAATTATGTTGAAAGTTCTTATTTCTTTATTGTTTCTTGGTGTGTTTTGTTTTTGATTAAAAATATGACATGTTCTATAATGATTTCTTTTATCCCTCTTCTTATTATTACTTTATCAGATATAACTGGGGTATCTTCTTTATTTTTATATTTTTTAACACCTATAAATAGAATAACCATTCACAGCTAATCTATAGCAATATCGCCACTTCATGTATATTACTGTATAATTTGTGTCGCAATTTCTGTTTTCTCTTCTCCTCCTGTCTCTTTCTTCGTTTCTTATCCTTTTAAAAAGAAGAGGGAGGAAAAAAAAATTATAGCTTTAAACAAATTGAATTAATCGATGGAATGATTCAAAATGACACCATTTCCCATCTTTATATAACACACAAGTAGAGAACAACAGGAGGGAGTTGTTACTAAAACGATTCGACAATCAATTATTTTTCTTTTCTCACAGTGATCAATTAAACGGGTGATTATTATTGCTAATTCTTTAGATATTAGATAAGAAACAATAACACGATAAGATATTGGACAAGGCAGTTTATTTTATCCCTTGTTGCATTGTGGAAGAGAAACAATTCAATTTTAAATTAATATAAATTTATATAGGAATATAGAAAGGGGAGATATAGAGATAGATACAATTTTGATAAATTATGGATTCAAATCAAAGCACTAATAGGTTGTTCCGTATTCCATTCAAAGTGCCAAGTTTCCATGGGATTCGTACATTGGGGGTGTATCTATCGGGTATGTTCTTTGGCCTTGGGTTCTGGATCTTTCTAGATTGTGTACTTTATTCAAAACACGCAAATGCATCAGATGTCCACGTTACTTTCATCGATTGGATTCCATTCCTATGTTCCACCTCTGGGATGTTTATAGTTAGTTCTATCGAAAAATCGAGATTGTTAAATATGGACGGTGGTACTGGATTCATGGGTGGTGATGAAATAGATCAGACTATTGCATGGCAAGCACGTAGTATCTTGTTCTGTGGGTTTGCTTTATTGGCTGGTGGGTTGTCTGGTTCCGTAGTAGTTTTGATTATTAAATTTCTGATTAAAGATTATACCACGTATCCAACTGTTGGGATGGGTATTAATAACGTTTTGGGTAATTTGTTTATTTTGATAAGTTGTGTTATCTTATGGATCGCACAAAATGTGGAAGATGAATATTCATATTCTTTAACTATTTGACGAATGGAAATTATATATCTTATATATATATGTGTGTGTGTGTTTGTGGATAAAAAAAAATTGTTATTATCAAAATATGAAAAGCCATTTAAATTTAATTAAATAATACTAACAGTAGTAGTAGTAGTAGTAATACATACATGTATATATAGAGAGAGTGAGAGAGTAAAAAAAAAAAGATTATATTTCATAGTCGTATAATTATTTATCATTTCTTTTTAAAGATGGTAGAACAGACTCTCGACAGGAGGGTTGGAGCATATATTAGGAATTAATGAGAGATGTATCATATTATATTTTCATTTCTAGTACTATTATTATTGTTGTTGTTGTTGTTGTTGTTCCGAACCCTTTTTCGACTTTGGTTTTATTACATCGGCGAATTCACCTAAGATATGCAATTCAAAATCACTGAAATTGAATAAATCAGGCAATTTGACAGGTCAGAATGATCTCTTGGGAGGAAATAATCCTCTACCCTCAACTCATCGAAGAATGGGTGTGCCATTATTCTTCTTGGTGATAATCTTGATTGTGGGTCGTAGACGAGGACTTTTGTCAAAAGATCCACGCCTTCAGGACCAGAATGGCCAAAATATTTTTCGAATCTTTCCCTTGAAGTGCCAGTGAACAAAGGTTTTGAATATAAGGGACCATCATAACTTGGATTTGAGAAGAAAATGAATTTTTTATCTGGAGGTCCTAACAGTTTTGCGATTTCACGTAATTGTAACAACGGTTCCTTCCCTTGGAACACAGCTTGTCCCAGCAACATTTCCCCCATGACACACCCAAGCCCCCATATATCTACTTGAGTAGTATAAGTGGTGCAACCGAGGATCAATTCCGGAGCCCTATAAAACCTTGAACAGATATAACTAATGGAAGGTTGGTTTGGTTCCAATTTCTTAGCGGAACCAAAATCGCAAATTTTTAAAACGCCAGTCTTTGGATCGACTAGTATATTGGATGGTTTGATATCTCTGTGGCATATACCGAAGGCATGTAGATAAAGCATAGCTCTTGCGATTTGATAAGTGTACAACTTGACATGTTTCAAAGGTAGTTCCAGACGATTCTGTACGTATCGACTGATTTCGATCTGTAAAGTGGTTGGCAAGCATTCCATTGCCAAGTATTGGTATAGTTTATTGTCTAGGTGAGAGAGATGTGTGAAGAAATATTCCAAGCGGACCACATTCGGATGGTTTGTGACTCTTAAAATGTCTAATTCTCTGGACTTGTATTCTGTTTGTGCAGGAACTTTCTTGATAGCGAATGGACCATACCAATTTTCTTTATTTGGAGTCATGTAAGCTTGCACTACGGTACCGAAGGCACCACGACCGATCTTTCTATATTCCTTGATAAGCATTCTTCTAACTGTATTGGATCTATTTGAAGTGACGTCGTCAGCAATAAATTCGAAAGTGTCATTTGATAGAGAACTATTGTTATATGTATGGTGGTGATGGTTATTATGATTATTAGTAGTTGTAGAATTGGTATTTAGTGGAACTTCTAGATCGGAATAGTCTGTAGTAGTAGTAGTAGTAGTGTTGTCCATTTCGAACAGTGAAGAGGGGGGAGGAGGGGGGGGAACACTTATTGCAATTAAGGTATATATATGGAAGATAGAAATAAACCAATAATCGATATACTCTGTATATTATAATAGATATATATCAGATTAAAATAGTACCGTATAGGTTAATTGATGAACCCTTTAGTTTTGTTTATTGTAGTAAAAAAGCTTTAAAAATCAGAGGGAAGGAGTAATAAAAAAAGTGCAAACTATAAATTGGGGGGAATTGTAGTGAATCAGTGAGTCGAGAGTATTTAATGGGTCTTCTATGGAAACCTTGTAGTGGTAACTGGGAGTGTGTGTATTTATTTCAGCATTGCTAGTAAGATCACATTTGGAAGAAGGAACCGATCAGAAAGTTTGAAGTTCTCGAGAATTTTGGTGAACAAGAAAACAAGTCGTTTTTCACGGCAGAGAGAGATCCATAGTCACTTTGCACGAAGATCCTCTTGTACGAACACGATATATCTATATTTTGATATATATTGATATTGGAACTTTGAATGTTCTTATTAGCTATATATAATACGTTTCTATAGTTGTATATAATTGTTGTGTATTGTAAATAGTTGTTGGAATGATGTGATGAGAATGGTAAAAGAATATATAATAAGTTTTTTTATGTAGGTGGGGAAGGAGGATGTTGAAAGAAAAGAAAAGAAAAGGAAAGGAAAGGAAAAAACAATAATAATAATAATGATAATCAGAGTTTAATGTAGCAGGAAGAATCAAGTAGATTGAATTCATAAAAACATTCTCCTTTCTTGTTTTATGCTAAAGAGTCCACAAAGACTTTACCGACTTCGATGTTCTTCTTTAATTTAGTTAAACACAATGGTAACAGATCATTGGCTTCATAAGCATTCAAGTTGTTCAGCAAGTTATGGTCTATAGAACTTGTACCTTTCAAATTGATCGACACTGGAATAGCGAAAAATGAAGTGTTTTCAATATGGTTCAACAATTTTTCTGCGCCTTGAGCTATTGGCTTACCTTCGAAATCACGCAACGTCACAAAATTGATAGATTCAATCTCATGGACATTGCCGAGTATTAAATTCACGAAGTCTACAATGCATCTGAATCCAGCATGAGCCATGGCTAACGTAGCGGACCCCTTCCCGTTCTTAGCTTTGACTACTTCATCACCACCGCCCCTGACTCTGTTGACTAAATTTTGTAAGTTTTCTTCAGATAAGACTTGGGACCAACTACTTTGGGAGAATAAAGGAATGATGGTCTCACCAGAATGACCACCGATAACAGGAATGAATGGCATATTGAAATTAGCTTGTCCAGTGACCCTTTCGTATTCCTCCTTTAAGAAAGTAGACGCACGGACACTATCTAATTTGGTGAGGCCGAAGATTCTTCTCTCGATACCAGTATCATTCCCACCGTTCAATAATTGTTTGAATCTATAATGCATGACGGGGACTAAAGAGTTGACAGGGTTCGAGATCAAAAGGATGAACACTTTAGATAGATCACAATTCTGATAGATAGAGTCAGTTAGATCTTTGACGATATCAGCATTGACAGTAAACAAATCGTCTCTTGTCATACCTGGTTTTCTTGGCATCCCAGCAGGAATCACTATTATGTTAGCACCTTGCAAACACTTGTCGATTGATCCCCTTGAATACCAGGACATCTTTACTGGAGTGTCGATGTGGGATAAATCTGCAGCTACACCATTTATACCGTCTTCACTGATATCGTAGAGAGACAAATCGATGGTCTTGTTTGTGTGGGATGGCAATAGATAGTGGATTTGAGTCTTTAATAGTAAGGAAAATGATTGGCCTATACCACCGGCAGCACCTAAGACACATATTTTGATATGTTCAGTGGAATTAGAGTTATTGTCAGCGATTTGGTGTGGCATTATATCTGTAGTACTGTATTTGTGGAAATTATTAAAACTGGAAAATAATATGGATAATAAGATAAATAGTAAAGATACTGAGAAGTACACTATATTGGGATGTCTATGTATGCGAGTTATTGTGGAAATCGTTATTAATGATTATTATATATACAATTTGTGGTTTTCAACTGTTTTGGTTTATATTAATTACCTATAAGAAAACGAAAAAAAAAAATATTCTTTTTTTCCCAACACATACAAATGGTCTCAAACGAATAAACTTTGCAAAGAGAATCAATGTAATCTACAGTTTATATATCTTTTATTTTTTTATTTTTGGCTTTGCTCTCCATTACAATTAGTTCTTCTCTTTTTTTATTCAGCAGTTCTCTGTGGAGTGAAAACTAAAAGTGTTTCTTTACTGCGCGGGAAGCTCCGAAGCCATCCTCTGCCAATTTTTGGTGTGCTTTCTCTCCCCAAAGTTTCCGGGTCGGCCCGGTCCGAGAGCCATCGACGTCGTGTTTTTTCTTCGAGAAATTTCAGATCGTTTTTTTCTTTTCTTTTCTTTTTTTTTTGCTTTGCTTCTCGAGGAAATCAACTCTTTTTTTTTTTGAGATCAGATCAGATCAGATGGAGTTTATTATTTATTATATACAGAGTGTTTTGTAAATGGAAGTTGACTAGTGTTGGAGATAGTAAGGTATCCGTTAACTAACAAGATTGATATAAGAGGTAGGTGTGTGTGTGTGTGTTTCCTTTTTTTTTTCTACTGTTTGTCTATTTGTTTGTTCCCCCCCCCCCCCCCCCCCCCTATTGATAGGAATATCATCGTTATATCATTTGGTTGTCTTTCTTTAAATAATTATGGCAGATTCAAGTACTGGGAAAGTTGTAGATAATAAACCTGCTCGTCCTCAATGTAAATTCTTTATTCAAAAGAAGAACAGGCAGTGTGGTATGACTAGACGTTCTGATGAAGACTATTGTTCTGAACATTTGATATTGCATAAAAGATTGGCCAACAGTCATATTCATAATAATAACCATCATTTGGATAGAGTACCATGTCCCCTTGATCCAAAACACACTGTTAAGAAGTCTCAATTGAAGAAACACTTGACTAAATGTAATAAATACAAATTGGAACATTTAAATGACACAAACTCATTCTATAAATTAAACCTTAATACAACACAGGATACTGTGTCTAAGCCAGTCGTCTCTGCAGACATTTTAAACAAGACTATAGATTTACTGTACCAGTTCTTTGACACATATAAAATTAATGAATTGTCCACTTGCGTGAAACAAAACAATTTTATGATTTCCACAAGGCTAAATGACGTCTCAAATCAAAAACATGCAATTCAACAAAGCTCTTTGATACAGAATCTGTTGGAGTACAGACACACCAATCCGACTGATGAAAAGGTAAATGTATTGGAATTTGGTTGTGGTAAAGCTGAATTTTCAAGGTATTTCAATCAAGTGGTCAGAGCTTCTTCCTCATGTCCCTCCACTTCAAACAACAATTCCCCACTCTTCGAAATCAAAAACTTTATTTTAATTGATAGAGGTTCAAATAGATTGAAATTCGATAGTAAAATCTTATCCGACTGTAACGGCTTCAATACACCCAATATTGAAAGAGTGAAAATCGATATCAAAGATCTGTTTGTAGATGATATATTGACAAGAGACAAGTTTTCATCTCACCAAAATATCGTCATTTCTAAACATTTATGTGGTGTCGCCACGGATTTGACTCTACGTTGCATCATTAATAACCCATTTTTGTTTAAATCGTTGGATTCCATGTGTATCGCTATGTGTTGTAGACATATATGTGATCCAGATCAGTACATTAATGCAGATTTCATTCGCGATATCTTAAACAGATTCAACAGTACTTTAACGTATCAAGAATTTTTTGTAACTTTAACTAAACTTTGTTCTTGGGCTACAAATGGGAAAAGACCTGGTGTTCAGGATTGTGATTTGGTTGAACTGTCAAGGGATAGGTTTGTTACAGTTAAAGAAAGAGAAAGAATTGGATTAATGGCAAGAAGGGTCATCGATGAAGGTAGACTTCAATGGGTTAGACAAAATTTTCCAAATTCGAAGACAGGTTTGATAAAATATGTGTCTAAAGATATCTCTTTAGAAAATGTAGCATTACTTCTATCAAAATAAACATATATGTTTATATATATATATAGGATGTTCTTTTCTTTTCATTTTCTTCTCCTTTGTAATTATTTAGTAAAATGTGTGAAGTAACGATCTCTGAAATTAGATTGAGATCTTTTCACTCCATGATTCTCTGGTCCATTATAACCATCACCACGATTAATATAAACTAATAATCTACGTGACCATTTATTGAATTCTTGAACACAATTATATTTCAATTCCAGATTTTTATGTAATGGTATAATCGTCTCCACATTTTCGTCGTTAGCAGTGGGCATCCAAAACGCTAGTCGACCACCGATCGGTAATCTTTCACTGGCAAATTTCAATAAATCGTCTAAAAGAGAATCTAGAGAATATGGTTTCTTCGTAGGTATATAATCCTTTCTTAGATATGCCTTTTCGCCATCAATAATCACATTCTCTTTCCCCTCAAATCTTTCTGGATCTCTTGCACCAAGGACTTTGATACTTTCACGGATCCCATATGGTGGATCGCATACAATCGTATCAATTGTAAGATTTTCTCTCAATGAATTATGTGTGAAATCCATAGTCATCACATCTAAGAAACGAGACTCGGTGTTATAATGTTTGAAGTTTTCCAACATATTATGTGTACTCCCTTTACCTGTGCCTCTAATCATCCTCCCATCGATATCTGAACCAAGGACAAAGGCTCCAAAATGAGCACCAGCCACTAAAAAGGAACCAGTACCAGCGAAGGGATCATACATAATAGATCCAGGTTTCACTTGTGCTATATTACAACTAATTAACGACAACTCACTCTCGAAACTCGTGGTCCCCTTGTATGGCCTCTTCTTCAAATCGTAGACGTCCATAGCGGAACGATTACTCCTTTGTATTAACCGGCCAAAATAGATTCCGTCAGCATAGTCACTTGAAGTTTGAGCATCAACCATCGAATAAGTTTCAATGATTGTAAAAATTTCCTGTGGATCCTTAAGTCTTATCTCACCTTGAAGATCCAAATATTTGAACTGATTAATCACCTCGATTTTTTCACGCAACGATTTCTTATGGTTCCCACCAAAACTTTCAAATTCAAATTTAAATGATCTGAATCTATTTAAATCCTTTCTTATTTCGAAATTTGTTTCATTCTGTATATTTTGATGCAACATTGGATAATTTGTAGCATACCCCCAATATTCATATATAGCTTTACAAAGAATGCTTCTTTCTACCAACTGTTTAGCTTGCTCCTCATTGTCTAAATCAAGGATGAGAAATGGAGAGTTTTCATTGTAAGATTTTAAATCGAGCTCTATATTATATAAGTCAGCTAATGATTCGAGTTCAGCACGACGGAAGTTTAAATGCATTTGAACCATATAAAGTAAATATTTAGTCATCTTTTTTTTTGTATTTTTTTTCCTTCAATATCCTGTTTTTTTTTTTTGTGTGTGTGTGTTATGGATAACCAATTCTTTAATGATTAATCTAGTATATATAGTAGTTAATTGATTGGATATAGTTATAAATGTGTGTATATGTTTTCCTCAATGACTTTGAAATAAAGTTTTTTTTTTTTTCAGTAAAATCCATTTTGAAAAATTCTCGAAAAGCTGTTTTTCCTTCAGTTTCAGACAAAAAAACAAACAAAAAATTTTTTCTTCAAAATTGTTCTTAGAAAAAAAAAATATATATATAGATAAATAGTTGAGACACAGATATTGGAAATAATTTCTTTTATCTCTCAGTTTATAGACACTTTACGTAGTTTAGTATATTACGTTTATATTATTTAATACATGTGAGTGACTCCTTATAAAATATTCCATTTGTGACTTTTAGGTTATTCCTCTACATCTTTTTAATCGTAACATATAATATTATCCAAGGATGTGAACAACTACGAAGGTTTATTAAATAAGATAGTCGAGTATTGTTGTATGAATCTGTTGACTATTCTTGAGTTGTTTAATTAGCTTATTACATGAGATTTGCACGTTTTTATTACGTGTGCTATCCTACGCATGAAAGGCGTATAAGTTAAGCTTTGCCTCTAGCCAGAAAATTCACTCGACATTTTTAATTTAGTGGGTTTTAGATTTGTGAGCTTATTTTCGAATCCAGCTAGCCAATAGCCTAATTCTGTCTGTATTTTCCATTTGTCGATCATAAAGTGTCATTATACCGTTTTTATAACAATAACATCGGTTACATTATCATAAACCGATAGTTGAACTAACTTATTCATGTTACTAATTCTAACAGTGTAATATTGTCTAAAAAGTTGTTTATCAAATTGTTCTTTTTTTTTTATCGATCAACACACATCACATCACAACAACTTTCATTATAGCATGAATGTTCTTACGATAACCTAGTAATTTTCTCCTAAGGGAGGGAATACTTCTTTACAACTGCTACTTTCAAGTCTATTATTCCATAACAGTTTATTCTACACTTTAAAATTCTCTCTCTATTTCTGAATGGCATATACATCTTCTTCTGTGAATATAAACGAATGCCCAGAATTGGCTACCATATGGGAAGCATAGTAGTAAACTGCAAGGTTGTCTTTTTTTTGTTGGAGTGTAGGAGGCATTTTTAATTGTGTAATCATATTTTCTTGTAAGACGTTTTCCTTCAATAGGGATCGTACGGTCAATATCTTTTTTATACATTAGACAATTTTTTTTTTCCTTTCTTAGGTGAAATATCTATAAAACAGTCTAAATCGGATACCACATGATCCGTAGCACCACTGCCAGTGTATCAAATGTCTGTTTTTATTTATTTTATTATTATTATTTACTTATATATCTGATTCTGGTTATATCATTGGTGGTCACATATTCTGTCTTCCTTCATTTCCAATGAGTGTCTTTACCAAAAATTGAATAGTATGCTGGGGGGGGGGATGAGCTGACTTAGTTGTATAACTCTTCACGTAATTCAAATGGCAAAATTACGAAAAATATCTTCATCTACAGTAGTTAACAAACCAAACACGTCTAGGTATTGTACTCAGCAAAAACGTTAACAAATTGCTTGAATGTGAGCTTAGTAAGTTGGGAATTAATATGACTAAAAAAAAAAAAAAACAAGTTCTAGTAATGTCGTTCTTGAACATTGAAATTGCACTTTTTTAATTTTGTAAGCGTAGAGTTTGTTAACGATCAGGAGGAATAGACCATTAATAACTGTTCTAGAGTTCCCACTAACGCAATACAGATCTATACAATTTGTTATATATACATATATATATATATATATTTATTAAGTTATTGAATCTACGAATATATATATTTAGATCACTTCAATAATTGTTTTAGTTCTTTATTAAAAAAAAAAAAGAAAGAGAGAGAGAGAAGAAAATAAAATAAAATGACCCATATATACACATCCTTATGTATATCTAGATTGTGTCCAACATGTGTCGTGTCAAAAGGATGTCTGATCTCATTTATACACACCCATAAGCTATTTCATAATGAGATATAATAACACACACGAGTTGGAGTTCCAGTAGTAACCCAACATTGACTACTCTTGAAATACAATCATGGGTGAAGAAGCACAGGCGCTACCAGGTGTGTGTTGTCTCTTAACACGGCGTCCCCTCTTTTTTTTTTTTTTTTTTTGCTTCAACGGCGGCAAAAAAATACAAATAAAAAAGTGGAGGGAAAAAAAAGTATAAAAGGCGGCTGGTTTTTTTGGTTTGTTCAGACGGGAAGCAGAAGAGATTGCCCGTTTTATGTTTCCCTTTCTTCTGGGTCGTTCCATCAAAGATTTAAGAAACGAAAACAAGTTAAAGAAACACATATTATATACTATATATATTAATCACCTTTTTTTCCCCCCAACCCATCACGCCCATTTGATAAGGGAAAGTACAAGATACACTAGGAGTCTGTATTTATTTATTTATTTATTAGTGTCACATACTATTTTTTTTTTTTAAGAAAAAGTTTAATTCTCCTATTTTGTTATATTTATAATTATTAATTTTATTATTTTATTATTTGTACGTATATAAATACGAGTCTGTTATTTGTCTTTCTTTATTTTTTCGTTGTTGTTTTTTTGATAGCCTTCTCTTTTTTTTTTAAAACAAATTAAGATCACTTAAAGGGGAAAGCTTACTTCAATTATTTACTATCTATTTGTCGTTATTTATATACCCGTATATTACTAATACCTTTGTGTTTTTTGTTTTGTTCATTTTAGTTTAGTTTATCTAACGGTATACAGGTACATATACTCATTTGCATACTTATTCTTTTTTTTTTAAATATAAATTTTTGTAATAAGGAAGAAGAAACAAACACACATACAAAGATAGAAGGAAAGAGAAAAAAAAATGAGTTCTGACGAAGAAGATTTTAATGATATTTACGGTGATGATGAACCATCTACTACCGTTGAGGGAAATAAACATATAGAAGCCGGTGCTGAAACGATCAAAGAACATAAAGAAGACTATCTTTCTGCTTCTCCTACCTCTTCTTCGGAGAATAATAATAATAATAATAATAGCAATGTAACTGAAGATGTTAGTAGCAGTAACAATAACAATGTATCTTCATTAGATCAATTAGCTGCATTGCAAGCTTTGTCGTCTAACTTGAATCAAATTAATAATAACTCTGATAACACTAATAAGGACGTGTCGAGTAATTCCAATGAGTCTAATGTAAATTCTGATAATAATAATAATACAGCTTTACCTTGGGAACAATTACAACAAACCATGTCCCAATTCAATCCTCAACAAAATACACAAGAGGATACCAATGGAACACAGAAACATGTTAAAGCTGATATCTCTAAAGATAATTGTAAAATGTTTATCGGTGGGTTAAATTGGGAGACCACCGAGGAAGGTTTAAGAAACTATTTTAACAAATATGGTCATGTTATAGATTTAAAGATTATGAAGGATCCAAACACCGGTAGATCGAGAGGTTTCGGGTTCTTGACTTTCGAGTCTCCATCTTCTGTAGATGAAGTAGTCAAAACTCAGCATATTTTAGACGGGAAAGTCATTGATCCAAAGAGATCAATCCCAAGAGAGGAACAAGATAAGACTGGTAAGATCTTTGTTGGTGGTATCGGTGCGGATGTGAGACCAAAGGAATTCGAAGAATTTTTCGCCAAATATGGTACTATTATTGACGCACAATTGATGTTGGATAAAGACACAGGTAGATCTAGAGGGTTTGGGTTTGTTACATATGACTCTCCAGAAGCTGTTGATAGAGTCTGTCAAAATAAATATATTGAATTTAAAGGTAAACAAATAGAGATCAAAAGAGCCGAGCCAAGGCATTTGCAAAAGGGTCAGTATGGTGGTGCCAATCCAAATAATCGTAACACCAATAACTATGGTTCCAATTCTATGCATATGGGTACAGGTGCCAACAGCATAGCAATGAACCCAAATGCCGCCGCCGCCGCTACCGCTGCAATGTATCAAAACCCAATGATGATGACCGGTTTCAATCCAATGATGCCGGGTTTCAATCCACAAGCTATGCAGGAATATTATCAAAAGATGCAAGAGTATTACCAACAGATGCAACAACAAACAGGTATTGATTATACACAGATGTATCAACAACAAATGCAACAGATGGCAATGATGATGCCCGGCTTTGCTATGCCAACTCAACAGCCACAGACGGGGTCTCAATCTCCATCAAGTGGGTCACAAAGTGTAGACAATAACGGATCTAATTCTACCGATGTCCAAACAATTGGTGAAAATAATGACATGAAGAACACTACTGATATAAATGGTGACAACAGCAATATCCATAATAATAGTAATAATAGTGGTAGTAGTAGCAATATGGACAGGGATAACAAGGGTTCCCACGACTCGAAATCAAACACACCAGATTTGAATATTCCAAGAGGTCCAAGGGATCCATCTTCTATTCCATCCCATGGTGGGTATCCACACCGTGAACGTGGAGACCGTGGGGACCGTAGAGGACGTCGCTCAGATCGTGGTGGCTACCGTGGTGGTTCTGGAAACAATTACCGTGGTAGTCGTAGTGGATACAACAGACGTAACAACAACGGATACCATCCGTATAATAGGTAGAAGAATTTATTGATACCATATAAAAAGTACTCTTTATAAATACAGATACAAATAAGAAAAAAACAAAACAAAAATATATTTTTTGATGCATTCTTTTAAAAAAAAAAAAAACATATAATATATATCTATTAAGTTATCTATCTTTTTTCCACGTTCAAAACTGTTGGATAACATATTTATTTAAAGCTTTGATATAACAACCCATTGAAATCAGTAAGTTATCCACTACACAATTGTACGTTTTGTTATCACTCTTTCCAGCTGTTGTTGTTGTTTTGTATCATATATATGTAAATGTTTTTATTTGTACTTAAATAATTTAAAACAAAAATAAAATTGTAGCCCCAGGTATGTTTTACGTTGCACAATATGCGATATTTGGAATATTTGGCCAATTCAAAGGGCAAAAGCAGGGAAGCACACACAAGATTATAGGACCAGTACTTCAAAGGGCAAAAATCTTCTGATCATCCGCATAAATGAAAAAAAAAAAAACATGGTCGGTAATTAATCATGACATTTTAAATATTGCTACGAGTTAGAACACCTACCAGTAAGGAATGGAACTGTAGAGAGAATACTTAAAGCAGTAGTAGTATCAACGACTTTTTGCCGTATCTGTGGATATTATGACAGTTTCATCAAAGACATATATTATCCAACTCCTCTTGTCTGGTGGAAAATAAAGAAAACTGTAAAACATCTACATAATTTTTTTTCTTCAAGGATGGAACCTTATGTGATACCGAGGTATGTGGGTAAAAGAATGATACAAAGTAAAGGGAATTCATGATCAGCATCGAAAAAAATGTGATGCATTAGAATGAATTTTCTTGGAACAATATATGTAACGATGGTCAGTATATTGAATGGGTTTAGTAATAGGTCATATCGTAAAGTTTGTTTCTTCCAAAGATACCGGATTTTCTGTGAAAGGATTCGAGGTAGTAAGGTGGGTTGGTAATGAGTATTTTAACATCTACCTTTTTTTTTCATTAGAACCATCACCAATATTGGAAAAGTTCGATATTGATTGGTTTCTTTCGTAATGTATCATGAGTTCTTTAGTGTCACACAATTTTATAGTCATATTTTTCAAAAGAGGCAAGAAAAAAAAAAGAATAAAGAATAAAAAAGTATAAGTGAAAGCAAATACTGATAAAGGAGGTGGTTCTTGACTCTCAGATATTATTGTCACGTTTTGAAGGATCTTTTTTTTCCACTCCACAGCCTTTCTTCAAATAACTGTTAACCAGTATGTCAAGAGCTGTGTCTATGCCTTACTTTTTTTAAAAATATATGTATAATTGGTTTTCCTGTAACTTACAAGTTTGAAAAATATTTCAATGAAAATATCGATCCTTTAACAAAACGATAAATATCAAACAGAGAGACCTGCATACCATTTCTGTTCGTTAAGTGAACAAACTGGGAAATTGACGAAATGTGGTGAAAGCAACAGAATACAGTTTTTTGACATAATTCGTTAAACTATCTTCTCAAGTGTTTAAAATTTATCCATACAAGTATAGTCTATAAACTTAGAATGAAATATACAGAAGAGTTACACAGTACACCATCCCTTACGATAAAATGCACATCACTGTTTTAATAAGTCAATACAATTAGAAACTAATTTTCGTTGGAATAACACTATATATATATTTATATATCAAAAGGGGAAAAAATAATAATGTTACTAATATGACGATAATTTATATGAACAATGAAGGTGATAGTTATAGAAGATGAAAAAAAATTAACTAGACGATTAATCAATCTTTTACATTAATTTACACCTTGAAACCCTTGGATCTACGTCTACCTCTGCTTCTTTCGAACTTACCATTGGTAGATAAGATTCTTGGGGCCTTATGCTTGTGTGGACCCATACCGAAGTGTCTAACAGCTTCTCTGGAGTTTCTTGGACCTCTTAAGATCAAAGTGTTTTGACCCTTTGGAGCTCTAACAGCCAATTGATCCAAAGTGATACATTCACCACCGGCCTTAACGATTCTAGCACGAGCACCAGCAGTGAATCTCAAAGCAGCAACAGTGGTCTTTGGGAAGTCAAAGATTCTGGCGTCGTCAGTGACAGTACCGACAACGACAACAGTTTTGTTGGCAGCACCTTCTTGTTTCAAACCTCTGGCGATTCTAGAAACGGAAACTGGTGGTCTGTTGATCTTGGATAAGAATAAAGATCTTAAGACAACCTTGTTGAATGGAGCATCAGTACGACCTATTAGAAAAAAAAAATTACATCAAGTATGTATAAATTATTGTTAGTATGTATTAATTCAGGGATAAAAACCAGGTATTCGATGTTTTATTCATAATACATATGTATCATAAAATAAACAACGAAAGGATTCTGCTCATCTAACTAATAAAAATATTAAAATATTATTATTGTTGTTGTTATACCGCACAATCTTAATTTAATAAAGAAAAAAAAAAGAAAAAAGAAGAAGGAGGTTCTTAAATAAGCTCAAAACAAGTCCAGACCAAACCGGAAAATTCTTATCTTCTTCTTATCTTCCTGTTTTTTTTTCATATTTAATTGCACTCGCAGAACTGTACTCTTATTTAGATGAATAGTTATGTAAATAAGGTCACATCTATAATAAATTAAAACTATTGATATTAGTATAGCATTTATTGAAGAATCCCTTTATCCAGAGAAATATCTCAAATAAAAAAAAACACAAAACAAAACTGAAATATTTCTTTAAATCTTAATACAGTATAAAATTCACATACGAGCTAAGAAAGAGTATAACTTAACCAATTGCTTTAAGTAGATATTGTCAGACTTTGGAGCAGTTCTGTGACCAGATCTCTTGTGTTGTTTGGTGGTGTGATCGATACCCATTTTTTAACGGCTTCTTAGATTGACGGGTTTCCTTACTTCTAATACAAGACCTTTAAAAAAAATTTTAAAAACAAAAACCCATTAACTACACAGTAAATTAATGTAAAATACGTTGAATATCAAGCGTCTTACTTATATCAAACTATACAAAAAGTGATTCCTCCCCTCTCAAGGTAATCTCCAATAGTGGAATTTTTGTTTGTTTTGTTTTGGGTTTTTCCTCTTTGAACTTTCCAGAAATTGAAAAATTAACAAAAATTGAAAAATTGACAAAAAAAAGTTGCGTGGTTTTTTTTTCTTTCCAATTTTCCAATTTTTCAAAAAGGATTACCCAAATAGGAAATCACAGATTTTATCGCAATTTGACAAAATTTCCATAAATTTTTTTTAATTTGAACTGAACAAAAAAAACAGTCCTCAAAATTTTGCGTAGTGACACAAATTATAAAACACTACAAATAGAGGAAGAGGAAGGGAAGGAGAAAGAATCAGGCAGTTTTGAAGTGTCTTTGGTGTGTTTTGCTGGTTTATTATTGTTATACAGAGATCATCAGTCATTAAAACTCTCTATCTTTGTCAAATAATCAAGCGATTGAACAACTTCTCTAGGAAAAGGAACCATTTCCTTGTCTTTTCTTTGGTTTTTTTTTTTTTTTTTAATTCAAGAAACCAACAACTTCTATAGGAATACCAAAGACGAGTGTTGGTAAGTCTCTCAAATGGATAGAAATCAACGTACGAACGAGTGTCTATACATACACACACAATATTTCTAACTTGGTTTATAACGTGAAATAATACAACGAAGGTACATTTCAGTGAAACATCCCTTTTTTTTTTTGGTTCTGTAAAATAATATGTGCGATACGTATGAAGGTGATGAGAATTATGAAAACTTTATGGTCTCTGATGATGAGGAAAGTTTACAAGTGGAATTCGAGAGTGACAGTGAAGAACAAGTGAACGCGGACGGTAATGGAAAAGACGACGCAGCCATAACGAAGTTACTCTCTAGTAGTGAGGAGTTGATGAACGCTGGCAGATGGAATGATGCAAGGGTACAATTGACTAAGTTACTTGCCAACGCTATAGAACAACAATCTTTCGATATATTCTCCGTATGGATGAAAATAATGACTTGTTGGACTAGAATCCTTCGTTATTATGATGGTCGTTTAGGTGATTTGTTAGATCAAAACGACTTGTTTATTCAGTGTAGTCAATTTTGTGATTATCTGTTACGGAATAATTGCAGCGTCGATGGTAGTAGAATCCTGCCCTTTTTGCAGAGGTTAATCATTGATCTTTTCCCAGATTTGACTAACCGATACATGTTTGAATTACGTGAAGTCAGTGAAATGGATAAAACCCGTTTGTTGAATAAAATCAACCTACGGTCAAGACTATATACAATCTTCAAGTGTTTGCCAAAGTGGATTGGTGATGAACAAGTCCAGGAGTTCCTTGAACTCCAGTCTCTCATCTTATCACATTGGAAAAGACTGATCTCTACCGGATTGATACGCTCTGACACGGATAACGATATCTCACAATTAATAGATTACGGATCCTTGGATTCACTAATTACGGCTCTATTAAACGAATCCGAGTCTTTCAACGAAAAGCTCAGTAATAAGAAGACATTGGAACAAAGGATAATTATCCAGAGGTACGAACTAATATTCCAAATTTTTACACTATCATATTTTTTAAATGGGAAGACGATCATCAATGATATATTTGAGATTAAATTAGATCGAATATTACAAAATTTCCAAAGGTATAGCAATGATCTATTGACGGTTTCACAAAATTCTAAAATAATGTTACTCTATCATCTCAGTTATTCCATTCACTTAATAATAAATATTCCACAAATGAGGGTCCCCTACAAGTCTATGTTATTATGTAGAGACCAATTTTTATCTAGTTTGCGACATTTGGAGATACTAGGGTCGTATAGTCAGTGGCAAAGAAATGAGCATTGTCAGTATATATTAATTGGGTTTATTCTGGTTAGTGTATTTATTATATTACAAGAAAAATATATTGATAATAGGGAACAATTGTATGCAGATACACTTTTAGATCCGTTTGAATATGAAGAAGTTAAAATCATTGGTAAAACAGCACAATGTGAAGAAGTCATTAAAAGGTTACAGAAAAGCTGTATTAAGATTATAAGATTGACTGATTTGCAAGAATCATACTACGAGTTGCAAAATATACTAAGTGGATTAAGTCATGGTAAAATATTCGAGAAGTATAGGATAATAATTGAGGAGATGTTTAATATTGCCGTTAAATCAAAACTTTTGTATAAGATAGTTCCATTATATGAAAGAATAAGTATTGAAGATTTACAAAATTTATTGACATATGATCCAAAGGGCCACCCATTGAGTAAAGACGACATAATACAATTATTGATGGAGTTTAAATTAGATGAAGGGTTGGAGAGAAGAAAGAAATTATCATCATTTTCTATTGATTTCATTGAAGATCATGTATTGTTTGACGAAGAGACTCGAGAAGTTTTTGCAGATAACAATATAACAGACGCATTTGAAAGAAAGCAAGAGATAGATAATTTTTTTAATTCAATTAAAGAAGTGTCGGATATCACCACGAAAGATGATGGGACAAATGAGAATAATTACCAACAGAGCCCTAATAGTAAGACTCAAAGTTTTGAAGAATTAATGCAATTACAATTGCAAGCAGCACAACTAATATCTGAATCATTATCTTCAAGTACATCAATATAACGCTTCCCCATTTCTCCTCTATTAATCGATTTCTTCCCACAATACTCATAATTCTTCTCTGATCATGAAGTTTTTTTTTTGTGGTTCAATAAACAATAAAAAGATCTGCTTCGACGTGAGATCAGAGTTTCTGAATCACCCCGATATATTTATAATTTGCTCTAATTCTTCAAGTCTTGTGGTGGGAGGGCCTGAAGTTGTCCTTTTTGGTCTATAAGAACATGCTTGAAGTTTTGATGGTGCCCGGACCAAACATTTCACAAAATACGACATTATCATACACTCTCAACAACAACAACAACAGATAATTAGATTGAATTCCACTGTTTCTATTCTGCTGAATGGGAAATTGTCATATAGTGACGATAGTTTTGCAGTGATGTTGTTATCAGTACACCCTTTCATTATAGACAGCAGAGGGGATTCCATTGATTTGATGAGTCATGATCCCTTGTTGCTTAATCAGAAGGAACATTGCTGAACTTATCCATGACCTTCTTCTAAATGACCTTTTTAAATTATTGAAACTTCTTATGTATCTACTCTCGAATCAAAATGCTTTAAATGCATACACGGGAATCAATGAGTAACCGTCTTAAAGCTATCAAGAGTAGATTGATTAAAGGTTATGATTTGGAATTTGTTATTGAACCATTAGTGAACCATAAAGTGATGTATTATGAAAATGGTATAAAAACAACTGATCAGATGGGTTTGTTACTCACGTACCATTCCCACGGACTCTGAAATGAATTGCCTTTTGGTGAATCCTCTATTTGAATAATTATATATTAATATTGTACCTGGATTCGTATATATGTGGATAGAAACATATCTATATTCTACTCCCGCCCCCCTCCCCCCTTCTTCTATGCATTCTTGTATTATAATCGTGTAGATGATACTGCCCCAAAACGTATGAGTTCTCCTTCTAAAAAGCTCATCTCATCTTGTAAATTGTTCTGTTATTTTTTTTTTTTTTTTGTTTTCTAATTTTTGAATTGAAAAAAAAAAGGCTAAAGAAGATTTAAAAGTCAGTCATGTGAAGTGATGCACAATAACAAGAGTCCTCTGGTATCAATTATCTAGCGCACATATAAGGAACTAATCGACAATTAATTCCTTATTGTAAACAATAATTGTTCAAATTAAAATCCTTGAAAACAAAAATAAAAATAAAAGGGAAGGAAGGAATAACTATAAATGTCCAAAATATCTGATATAATGGTGGGCTCAATAGTGAATGATCCCATTTCGATTCAAGAAGAAGAAGCAAAATCAAAAGGAAAAGAAGAGGTAGAGATAAAGGAAAGAGAGGAAGATGGTAACAATAGTTTCGTTGATCAAGATAATTTTATTCTCATAGAAGATGATAACGAGGAAGGGTTTGATGATTATGATGGACACTTTGATAATCCTACAGAGACAGGTTCTAAGGAATCAAGTGTGGCTTTGAACGTACCATTGAATAAGTCCAATTCATTGGAAGAAAATGATGATTTTATTGCATTTTCTGATAGTTCATCATCTAGTGATAACGATGGAATAGAGGATTCAAAATCTGAAAATAGAGGAGAAGAATCTTCTGCAGGTAAACATAAAATTGATACAAGTACTACCACCACTTCTACTGATTATCCATGGATTATTAATCATGATCACTCAAAGGAAACAGAGATTGCTGATTGGTTAACCTTAGAAATACACGATTTTGTTAAATATATTTCGCCAAGTAAAGAAGAAATTAAAGCTAGAAATATTACAATAAGTAAATTACGTCAAGCTGTCAAGACTCTATGGCCCGATGCAGATTTACATGTCTTTGGTTCGTATGCCACTGATCTTTATTTACCTGGTTCAGATATTGATTGTGTAGTAAACAGTGAAAGTGGAGATAAACAGACAAGAACATGTCTATACAAACTAGCACAGCATCTGAAAAATGAACATGTGGCCACTGAGATTGAGGTGATAGCAAAGACCCGAGTACCAATTATTAAATTTGTGGAACCAGAGACTCGAATTCATATTGATATTTCATTTGAGAGAACAAATGGTCTTGAAGCTGCTAAGTTGATCAGAGGATGGTTAGAAGAGACACCAGGGTTACGAGAATTGGTTCTTATTGTGAAGCAATTTTTACATTCAAGAAGATTGAATAATGTTCATACCGGTGGACTAGGTGGGTTTTCCATCATATGTCTAGTGTATTCATTCTTACATCTACATCCACGTATTATTACTAATGAAATTGATCCCTTGGAGAACTTGGGGGTATTATTAATAGATTTCTTCGAACTGTATGGTAAAAATTTTGGTTATGATGATGTTGCTATAAGTTTATTAGGTGGGAAACCAATTTATTTTTCAAAATTGGATTGGAAAGAACTACAGCCAATTAAAAACCCATTTTCTTTGGCTATTCAGGACCCTGGTGACAAGACGAACAATATTAGTCGTGGCTCATTCAATATTCGTGATATTAAAAAGGCATTTGCTGGTGCATTTGATTTATTAACAAACAGATGTTTTGAATTAGATTCTGCATCATTTAAAGAGAGAAAGGGGAAAAGTATTTTAGGGAATGTTATAAAATATAGAGGTAAACAGAGGGATTTTAAGGATGAAAGAAACTTGATTCTTAATAAGGCTATTGTAGAGAATGAGAATTACCATCAAAAGAAAAGAACTCGGATTGTACATGATATGGGAGACAGTGAGTTAGATAGTCATGAAAGTGAATCTAAAGAAGGATCCGTGGATCCTCCAACGAAAAAGAGAAAGAAGGATAAGTCAGATTCAGAAAAGAAGAAGAAGAAGAAGAATAATAAACATAAGGAAATAAAAGAAGCTGAAATAACAACTTCCATTGCTGCAAACGACGATGAGGATGATTATAATCCACTATCTGTTTGATTTATGCAAAAAAGGATATATATATATACATCTATATATAAGTAGATCAATAATACCCTAATGATATATAAGTGTATATCTAAATTGTAACAATTATACATGCACATAAATATAATATGTAACGATAAGCCATGATTAATTAAAAATCAACTTTCCTGTATTTCTTTTTATCACTTTGATATTTCTTATCTCTAAGTCTTTTCTCGTTATTTTGATGTTTTATTCTAGACCATTTTTGTTTGGTCTCAGGATCAGTATCTTCAGGGAAATAACAACAATTTTTAATCTCAGAGATCAGTTTCCCTATGACTATATTTTTATTTTGAGCCCTAGATCTAGTCTCGTCACATTGAACCACTATCGAATCCGAACTTGGATAATAATATCTAAATTTTTTTGCATGTGTCTTGTCCCAAGTTGAATCAAAGAGTTGTTTTCTAATTTCATCAGGGATTAAACTACATTGTGATGCATTATATAAAGTAAGAGTGCATTTGGTATTCAGTTTATTCACGTTTTGTCCACCTGGTCCACTGGATCTGTCGTATCTGAAAGTGAAGATATCCTGAGGGAACGTGCTTATCTTTAAATCTCTTAACCAGATTCTAGCTGCTTCCACTGAATAGAATCTAGTCTTCAAAAGTTGTTTAACCATAACCTATAATTTATTCAGATAATTATAAAACTAAAAGTTATCTCAAAATATTTTATTTTATTTTATTTTATTCTATTTTTTTTTTTATTACTTACTTAAGTTGGATGGATCATGATTTAAACAATGCACCCATGAGTTGAAGAGTTAGTTCTAGTTGTTTTGAAAAGGTATATAAAAGGAGAAAACTCTCCAAAAAATCATCGAAACAACAACCGACCTTCTTTTGAGATTTGTCCTCGAACCACATATAACACAGTACTTCATTTTAAAACAACTGTATTCATAAACCAATCAAACAAAAAAAATTCACCTAAAACCTACTTTCTCTAGCATTTTGTATATAACCAATTCAACTCAACAAATGAAAGGAAGAACGACACAAATTGGAAGTAAATAAACCGAGTATGGATAGAGAGAAAACAGCTAGTGACCGATTGTTGGATGAAAGTTTAAAGGAAGGTGGAAAAGAGATTTGTACCTCTTATTACGGTATCTCATTGACGGCATATCATGATATTAAAATTAAAAGATGCTACAATAGGAAGAAAGAAATAATAATAATAATATCATTATTGTCATTATTAATTGAACTTCAATCCAATGACATGATAAGGACATAACTACGATCCCAGAATTACTACAACAACCAAATTTGGACACTATCTCTATTGAGAATGGTTTAGTTTGTTTATCTGTTAGTCAGAAATGAGGAGATTCCAACAGAGTGTGTCTTTCTTCTTCTTGATATGACAAGTTCGTTACAGTTAACCACTTTGAAAAGGAAAGTCTGATATTATTGATCTACATCATTTCGATATACATGGGTTTAGGGCGGGGACATTCAATATTTATAACCGAAGAGTATATATATATATGACTCAAGTTTTAGATGTCATTAATAGAGATTTAAATATAATATTTCCAGATGATATTCAGTTCCAACGAAAGGAAAACTTTATGGTACAAGTTTCATGAAGAGTGTTACTTGAACTTTCAAAATATGATCAAGAGATTGGTTCTTGTCAATTCAAGAATTTATTATTTTTAGGTGAAGGAAAAAGTATTTTGAATGATTGGATCTATTTACTAAGTAATAATAAACTTGTTGTACACATTCAGTGAATGTGGAAGGTGTAAATATAGATCAAGAGGCATCGATTCTATGTATTAAGAAATAATTAAAAGAATTACAGTCAAGGATGAAAGGAGTACTAGTCAATTTGAGATAATTTGGATAATTTTTTTACTCCAATTACTTTATCGAGAGCCAAATTGGTTTATAAGTTACTCTGTTAGAGAGAGATGATACGCACTGAAGAAACAGTTCGAACATAGAGGTTGTTTATATTATGAGAAACCACTTTTTTTGTTGTTTGGTTCAAAATTTCCTTAGCAAATTTGGTGAAGAGTAAGAAAAAAAAGTATCGTTGTTTCATAATTAGATGTAGACTAAAGGTAAAAAGTGTGAGTCAAGATGCTTATGGCGTATCTTTCTTTTAAGTGATTGAAAAATTCTATTTAAAATAATAGTACTAACAATAATAATAATATATTAGATCAAGATGAGTCTTGAATACGTATCGTAACGGTAACAATAACAATAAAGATGCCATTCAAAGATTTTAATGAAGTAATATCCGTACAAGAAGAAAGTAAATAGTATAGAAAATTTTGAACGATAAGGAAATCATATATATGATTACATCAGTGATATCAAATATTAAAAGATTCAGTATTTTCTACAGTAAATTGGGATAATAGTATGAAGAGTTAAAGAAAAAAAAAAAAAAAAAAGAAGCATTAAATAGAAGAAATGAACGATTATTATACTATTGCTTTATATATATATATATATATGTAGAATTATTATATATAGCAATTAGTGTTTAGTTAATTCCCAACCTCTTTGTAATCTTTCATATGCTTTAATTGCTTCTTCTTCGGTTGGATAAGTATCGATCAATACTTGTTTAATAACATCCCAAGGAACAGTGACTACCTGTTGTTGTTGTTGTGTAAAACCAGGTAACATTTGATCAACCGATGGGTCCCTTGGTTCTTGTTTCTTCTCCAAGAATGAAGGTTTAGATATCATGACATTAACAAGGACATTAGGCTGGTTTTGAACTGGCAAGTCCACCAAAAGGGTAGAATCATGCAACACCTTCCCCTTAATCAACAATTTCAATTGACCCAGCTGTTTAACGGTACTCTCATGCTGTTGAATGAATTCCTTCACTTGAAGCACAGTCTGATTCACAGCGAAATCATGTTCAATAGAGAATTTTGGTTGTCTTACGCTTTTCAAAGTCAGTCTGATGGTTTCCACTGGAGCACCACTGGAACCGTTAGTTGTGGCCGTGTCATTGGTCGATCTTCTCTGTGGATTATACTTATATTTCAATGGTGGTAAAGCGACACCTAAAGTTTCAATGTCCTTCAAAGGTTTTTGATAAGAGGATGGAAGTTCAGGTGGGTTAATAGTGGCTAGAACCAAAAACTTGTTAACGAAATCACGATCAGACATGGTGGATTTATATATAGATCTGTTGTTGTTGTTGTTGTTGGGTTGGAAAAGGAATGGAAGAAATAACTAGAATCAATGCAGACATAAACACAGATGTCTTTCTTGTATAATGTTGATGTACTTCTCTTTCGAGGACAAAGATTTGTTCCATGAAGGAAAAAAAAAAAAATAGGAGAGAAGAAGAAGCTTCTCCTTGTTTATGGAATAACACAAAGAAGGAAAGTTAAGACCTTGAAAGAACCAATTCAAGTGTATTTCGTAACGGTGGGTCCCATCATTCTATAAGATGGTGAAAAGAAGAATTTGCAGTTGCGTGTCTTCGGTGTTGTTGTATATTTTGTAGAGAGCATTCTCTTTTGATTGAGGGAAAGTAGAAGGAAATCGGTCGATGGAGGAACGTTCAGTGAATGATATAACGACGGTGGAAACACCAGGGAGTACGAGTTCGATAGTGAAGACTGAATCAGATGGGAACGATCCAGATTTAGGCGGACAGAAGAGATACAATATTCAATTGTCTCCAATACTTTTCAATCAACGGAAGGATAAAGGAATAAGTTCGGTGCAGTGTAACTCTTCTAATGAACAAGGAGGCCCCAAAAAACAAAGTGATAATGACGTTTTATTCTTTAATTATCATGAGTTTCAAGAAACGTATTACATAGAGGTGAATTCTCCGGACGATGGACCCAAGGAGCATGATATGGCACATTCGATAGTGGTCACCCATTTCCCTAATATATATGTACCACAGGGTTCGATAGAATGGGGGACTACAAGAATTGTAAGGATACCACGGTCCTATGACCAACGAGTAACGTACCCATGTTTTAGTGAATATTTACCTGGACATGAACCTGCTGCAATTATTGCACATGATGAAAAGGAGAATGATAATAATAATACCCGATTTGTATGTCGAGGGAAGAGTCCCAGAGACGGACAATGGTATGGGTCTAGTTCAGTATCCCCATTATCTATATATTTGACACAAGAAAGGTTCCAAGAGATAGTTAGAGAGATAAATAGATTAATTGGGGAAGACTTCCAATTAGGTGGGTGGAGGAATATGGTAGATTTGATCTTAGAATGGTTCACATTTGGTTTAGTTGATTTTTCCAAGATATTTTACAACTTGTCTGGAGATAAAAGTACAAAAGTAGACAAGTATATCAAAGGATTGAATTCTAGTGACGAGTTTGTACAATATGGGATAAAAATCATACCATTAGCACGATCAGGATATTTATCTTTAGATTTTCAAATACCTTATCCAACACCTAATTGAACCCCATTACCTTCTTAAGGGTTTTTTAAAGATGTTTCATCTTCAACAACCATTAACAATGGAATATATACAAAGAAGTATGATAACATGAATGTGGACGGATATCACCAGCAAATGTTTCTCTGTCTTCTTTTTTGTCATGGAATCTATCCCTCTGCAACCTAACATGTGTCAATCCGTGGTGGGGAAAGAAAAAAATGGTGTACATTCACTCTCGAAGAAACAAGGACTCAAGTAATGGTAGATTACGAAATAAAATAGACTTGAAACTTCATTGAAATACTTTACTAGTGAGACAAATTTAAGTGGTAAAAAAAACAATTGACCAACTAACTAACATTAACCATGTATATATGTGTATATTTTACCAGTGATGTGAACTCCCTCAGCTGTTTCTTTGCTTTTTTTTTTTATTTCTCTCTCTCTCTCTCTCTCTTTTAAATCTAGTATGGAAATGTTTTCAACCAAGCAAAGAGATAACATAATTAACTTTAACTTTTGGAACTTTTTAATTTGAATCATAAAGTATTACAGAAAATGTTTAACCGTTTTGATGAAATCTCCAGTCACAGATGATATGATCCAATACTTGGCTGAAATGACATTAAAGGTATTACCAAACAACTATAAAAATATAGCGTATTCTCACCCATCTCCACCAGGTAGTTCCAATGATCCTAAACACACACACACATTTCAACAACAACAAATATTGTCAGTTTTAAGAAGTTTTCATTACGCGACTAGTCATATACAGAAACGTCTATTGACTACAGCATGTTATTTGAATAGATTGAAACGTATCTTACCTCCTGACGCCAGGGAGGGGGTCTAGGGTCCACATTCTATAGGTTATTCTTAGTGTGTCTTCCACTCAGTGCTAAATTTCATAACGATTCTTCACCTTTAAATAACCATTGGGCAAAATATTCAGATGGGTTGTTCTTATGTGAAGATATCAAAATTTAATGGAAAGACAATTGTTGAATTTGTTCAATTGGGATTTTTTCGTGTCACTGAGGATGCATTGATCCTTGATTTGCAGTGTCAAAATCTGTCTCCCTGTATGTTTTGTGGATCTTGTATCTGTAATGTTAACTCAATCCCAACCCAAATATGGGACATCGATTGATTTTGGTGTGTTAATAGAAACATAGAATTAAGAGGGGGGGTAGAAGCAAGAAAGTTGAGTGGTATACACGATAAAAATGTCTGAAGAACAAAAGCAAGAATCTCAAGCTGCTCTAGTCTGAGAAACTCCAGCTACTCCCGCTGAAGAGACAACTTCTTCTCCTAAGGTACCAAAGCAACAACAGTAATAATAATAACAAGCTAGTCAAGCTTCCACTGTTGAAAGGGATGCAAAACCAAGGAAGAACAGAATTAAGCCTTTCTTTAAGAGACTTTTTTCTATCTTTAAGTTTTAATCTTTGGGGACACCCCATGTCGTAAATAAGTTAATATATATATGTGTATTTGCTCGTTTATATATTTTATAATGATCGATAATGAATATTACAACCTTACGTAGAGGACAGTATTTAATTGTTTTTTTTTTTTTATTTTATTTTCATTTTTAATTTTTTGTTCTTTTCGAAGGTACTTTTATAGATTTGAGGTAGTGAAAAGTTTAGAAAGATATAAGCAAGGTTATTAAGACAACCAGAATAAAATACAAGTTGATTTTTGTCTTTACTGAAAAATTTGAAATGGTAATTTTCATTAATAAAAGAAACTTATAGAAAGTGATCTCATAGTGTAATATCAGGAGAAAAAAAGTAAAAGTGGACTCTAACTTTACAAGCCTGCTACAGGTAGGGTTATCGAACATCACTGTTTTTTTATTATTATTACAGAGTTGTATAGATATAGAGCTTCACCGATAGGTGTAACTATTATTTATCTTTATAACACATTATATTACGAATAAAATGTGTCTCATAAGACACCAAAAAAAATGAACGGTACGAGAATCGAACCCGTGTCTCCACCTTGGAAGGGTGGAATGATAGCCACTACACTAACCGTCCAAGCTTAATCACCATTGTGTAAAATATCTGGTTGGGATAGAGGGTTAGATAAAATATAATATTAAAATAGAAAAGGTTAAGATAGACTTTACCTCTCCTAAGACTATATAACTATATACTGGGCTTATTTCCCTATCTTGTCTTGATATACTTCTATCTAAAATATATATAAATTACATAAAGGAATTATAAGTAAAACAAGATTCTTATAAACTCACAAACTCGTGAATCTACTCGGATATCCTGCCTACTTATATATGTCCACATGTGAATCAGAAATTGTCTAATGAAACTTGTCTTAAATTATTGTATCACAATGAGGCGTCCCTCGATACAATAGAAAATTGCTCATGAGTCTTACTAACGTGGAAACACGTTCTTGCAGTTACGAAAACACAAAATAATAGCCTAATGGCTCTTGCAACTACGAAAACACAAAATAATAGCCTAATGGCTCTTGCAGTCACGAAAACACAAAATAATAGCCTAATGGCTCTTGCAACTACGAAAACACAAAATAATAGCCTAATGGCTCTTGCAACTACGAAAACACAAAATAATAGCCTAATGGCTCTTGCAGTCACGAAAACACAAAATAATAGCCTAATGGCTCTTGCAACTACGAAAACACAAAATAATAGCCTAATGGCTCTTGCAACTACGAAAACACAAAAATAATAGCCTAATGGCTCTTGCAGTTACGAAAACACAAAATAATAGCCTAGTGGCTCTTGCAACTACGAAAACACAAAATGATAGACAATTATTGTTTCATTGATTTGTAATTCATTTAGTTCTCGACTTCTTCTGATCCACGTGGTCATAACAAAACATCAATCCAATGAGTCACTCTTTTCCTTATTATTATTTCAAAGCCTCTTCCTCTCACCTTTACTTTCCTACCTTATTGTTCTTCTCCACTTCTTGTTCTTCTTCTCCACTTCTTGTTCTTCTTCCCCACTTCTTGTTCTTCTTCCCCACTTCTTGTTCTTCTTCTCCACCTCTTGTTCTTCTTCTCCACTTTTGTAATTCCTTTTTCCAAATCTCTTTTTCTCAAATCTTTCTTGAAACTCTTTTCTTTTTCATCGACACGAATGTGCTTCTCTCGAGAATCGAACCGAGACTGTTGTCTTACATCCGTACATCTAACTAATATTCTTTGACTTTCACTACATATGTTACACATTGGTTCATGGCGAAGGAATAAAAATCATTGACTTGAATTGCATTCGAAAAAGATTATATTTTGAGTATTTTGAAATGGTTTATCTTACTTTAGTGTTTTTTTTTTTGTTTTTCAAATATTTTAAAATTTAGCTGGTTTTACTGAAGTATATGGTTTCACGCTAAAAAAAAAAAAGAAGTATAGGATCAACAAAACTTTAGTCATAAACAACCTGATAATAATAACATTATATCAAAAGCCTTTTAAAACAAAAAAATTTTTTAAAACTTCTCTGAGATATAAGCTGGAAGCTTAAAATATATATATATATATATATTTTGGGGGTCAACGTTGTTACTATTATAGAAGATGTAGAATAATGCCCTAGAAGTTATAACGGAACATTATAACCCGTATATTTTATAAGTAGTCGCTCAGATGTATTAAATAATACAAATATTATATACTAAACTATGTAAAGAGTATATAAAGTGGTAGATAAAAGAAATTATTTTTAATTTCTGTATCTCGACTATTTATACTTTTCTAAGAAAATAATCTCTCATTAACTCAGGGTATTCTTTCAACAAACATGGTGAATTATTCTTAAAATGAATATTAGAGCAAAGAAAGCTCATTGAAAATGGTATTTCCAAAGATATATAAGGAACTTGAAGTAGTCGATCATGAAGTCAGACCATTAATTTCCCATTATCTCCTATATTTTTGGTAAAAACATTAAAAAATTTCTTTACAAAATAAATAAATAAATAAAAGTGGAAATGATTTCTTGCTTCCTTGCCAGATAAGTCACACCCATATAATTTGCATAATAATTAGATTAAATCACCTTCCAAAGGAGGAAAAAATGTCACTTTAAAGAACTCTTCCCACTTTTCCGGAATCCCACAAATATTCACGGAATTCAAAAGGGATTTACATATTCCGTGACTATCCCGAACACTCCGTGCTTTCCTTTGTTTTTCCGCCACGGAATTCCGTTCCTTCCCTCTCCCCCTTTTTTTTCTATTATTATTTTTAAAGAAGCAAAAAAATGGAAAAAATGAAAAAATCTCGGATCTGAAAGGAGGGAAAATAAAATAAAATAAAATACAATAAGATTAAATACGATTAAAAATAGAAGGCACCGAATATTAAACGGTCTGTAAATATATTTATATATAAAACATGATTTGTAAAAGGATAGTTTAAGCCAACGTTCGAGGACATTTCTTGTTTATTTAGCCCATGGATCAGAGAAGTACAGTTTCAGTCTTCTATGTAAGATAAGTGAAGCAAAAAAAAAAAAATAATAATAATAATAATTTCCATTAATAATATATTTATTCATTATGGGTCATAAGATTTCCGACTCCATGACCAAACAAAATGATACAAATAAAAATAAAACTAATCAAGTCACGTATGATAGACACATTTCCTTCGACAATCTTCTACCAGATTTTTTAGATGAAGAGATACAACTAATTAAAGATAGTGATAGACACATTGGGTTCAATAATAAGTATGTTCATGTACCACCACAATATAATCCGTTATATGCACAAAAAAAAAATGTCAATTCATTAGATGAAAAATCTCAGGAATTGTCGATATTGAAAATGGATCCTCGTGATCTTGCCGAACAACAGAATATAGAAGATATTGATATCGGTGATATGGATAAAAATACAGAAAGGATTGTGGATCAAACGACTAAACAAAATACACAATTGAATTCTGGGTCTAAAGATGCATATACTCTGTCCTTGTTCTCCAATTTAAATGAAGTAGAAGATAGAGTCAGCAAACAAAAAAATTTATTGAATTTTAATGACATCAACAATAACATGGGAATAGGATCTGAAAATGATAAGCCAAGAAGGAAGTCCTTCGCCGGTATGACAAATGAAGAATTGGCCCAATTGGAAACATTCTACACTTCAAGGGGGAGATCCACTGAATCTAATATGTCGAATTATGATTTTACACAAAGAGAGTCGATCTTTTCTTTAAAACCTGATTTATATAGTAATAATAATAATAATAATAATAATAATAACGATAATAATTTTGCTAATAATAATAATAGTAATAGTAAATGGCAACAAGAGGCTAAATTAGAACAAGTTAATAAAGAAATAGCAGAGACATTAGCTGTGACTTATCCATCTAGACCTGTAGTGGATCATAGAGCCATATCATTGACTATTGAAAATAATCAATTTAAATCATATGTTTCAAATATTAGGAAAAATTTACCAATAAAAGAAGAAGAGAATGGAGAAAAAGAAGAAGAAGAAGAAGAAGAAGGAAGGGATTTGAGTTCGTCATTAAGAGTCATAAATTGTTTTATTTCTGGGAAACGTTATACATGGTCTTCGGTAGATTGGTATGTGGAAAATTTGGCTAAAGATGGTGACCATTTAGTGATTGTGACTAGTGTACCAAATTTTGAGACTAAAATTGATAATATTTTATACACTGAAAGAAGGTTAAGGACTAAAAAAGAGACAGTCCGTGCTATCATGAGTGGTAGAATATCTTCTTCTCCTTCTTCCTCATTATCAACAACAACCACGACTATAGAACCAAACCCAAAAACCGAGGTAACAGATAATTCCAAGACTATTCATAAGAGTAACAAAGATAGAGATTTACCCTTAACTAAAGCAGTCAGATTAGAAGCTGTTTATAAAGAGGCTAAAGATGCTGCAAATTCTATATTAGAATACTATGCTGGCCGGTTACAAAATAAGATTGACAAAATTACTGTTGAGTTAGTTAAAACAGATTCAATAAAGGATGCAATTACAAAGACAGCAGTCTTATATAAACCATTTGCACAGATTGTGAGCACGGTGTCGACTAACATTCAAATTAAATTTAGAAATGGTAAAATCAAATTACCATATTTTATGATGAAATATTATCCCATGCCAGTGTTTATTGTTCCATTCGAATTTATTCATCCAAAGAAGTTGACAGAAGAGTGTAAAACTATTGTAAAGAAAGTGAATAGAAAGAATAGATTGGAATGGTTAGATAATACAATAAAATATACGTTACGTAATCCATATTCCATTGAAAAGGAATTATTGAATCCAAACGAGTTTGAAGATATGAAGCATGTACCAGATTCAGATTGTGGATCAGACGATGAATCGGTAACTTCTATTAACAATTATTTCCCTGTGGATCCACAAGTACAAAAAAAATCCGCTATATTTGAAGAATTAGGGTACGTGATGCCAAAACCGTCAAGAGATATATTGTTGGAAGAAAATGATGATGTGGTTTATGACAAAGATGGTAAGAGACTGACACCTTGTACGTCAAGATCGTCAAGACGTAGTTCAAGAGTTCAGTTGGGTGGATCAGCCAATAATATATATAAAGTAAAATCATTAATTACAGATGATATAAAGAGTAATTATACTGTGGATTCTAATCTGACTTCTAATAAAACGACCACACCGTCTATCAGAAAGATTAAATCTATGGGATACAATAGTAAGAACAGTAAAATTCATAATAATCATAATCATAATCATCATCATCATTTATTTGCTAATCATAAATCTAATGTTGAATCTTCGTCTCCATCATTAAATAGTAGTAGTAATAAGAACCACACATCAAAAGATTTCCAATCAAATATTACTAAAAAAGCTGTCCCAATAGAGAGTACTAGTAATAGTGGCAAGGATAAATCAAAGACAAAGAAAAAATCTGGGTTTAAATCAATAATTGGGAAACTGTTTAAATAATGAATCAAAAAAAAAAAAAAAAAAAAAAAAAAAAAGAGCAAATGTGTTAAATGGCGTAACCTGGCCCTTTCAAGATTAATGAAATGGAGAAATATTACATAATAACAATATAATAAAGTCACCTCTATAGAACTGTGTACAGTTTGTAAATAGATATAGTCAATGACGGTTATTTTTCCCAAAAATCTGTTTTACCATAACAAAAGGTGTCTACGTTTAGTATATCCTAAAAAAAAAGATAGCATATAAGTTAAAAAGGTAAACAGATATATTTTAGATGAGAATATATTCAACTATATATTCTCACAAGATCAAACGAAGATGTGGATGTTTCACTTTTTTTAACTTTTTATTCTAGGTTTAGTCTATGCAACTATTAATGTTCCTGTAGTATGTTAAAAACGATTTTTTTTTTTTGCTTGGCTTCTACATTTATACCATTGAGGAAGTGAATAAAACCGGGTGTGAATTATTATCTGCCAAGGGATAAGAAGGGGAAAGAAGATATCAATTTGACGTTGAAGAGAACACCAGTGTGTTAGACTGTTTTAAATGCATTAAAGATAAGTCTACATTGCTTTGTTTAGGGTTTGTTTTCTGTGAACTTTTGTTTTCCTCCCATTTTCAGTTTATTTTTGGTCAAACCCTAATTTCTGCCTCGAGCTTTTTTTGTGAGTTTGTAATCTACCCAAAATAGGAAATGTGTACCGAAATGGGAATTACCAATCTCCATTGAGTTCAAAAAAGTAAGGAGTAATAAATAATAGAGATAGAGAGAAAAAAAATAATTATGAGTAAATGAAACATTTCAATCTGGGGAGGGGGGTGATGAAATAGAGTGTCAATAAATAGTTAGTTGTTGGACTTTGTGGTTCCATTACAAAAATGGGAATGGTTTGGTGTATTAAATTTTTTTTGTAAAAGATTAGAAAGAAAGGGGAAACCGATACCTAAAATATTTTCCAACGGAACGGTTTGATTGTTGAAGGATTGTTAATTAAATTATGAGCAAAGATTTTTATCGTGAACCAAATAATAACTCTAATAATAGTGAAAATAAGGATTCTGATGGGAAAGTTTTGGATCCGGCTACTTCTAAGTTAATTGAAAATCAACCAAATGGATTAGTCAATTTTATCTCAAAGCAACGTAAGTCAGCTATATCACTATTGACCAAAGGAGAAAATAGGGTAAAGGATATTACTGGGAAATATCAGAAAAGGGAACAAGAGATCAATCGTGGTGTATCCGAGATAGTCACAGATCCAAAGGAAAAAATTTTGCCTGGTGTAAGTTATACTGTGATTGGAATTATGGCAGGTACAATTTTAACTCGTAAAAGAACTTTATTAAGTAAGATTTTGGTGCCTACAATCCTTGGGTTGACTTGTTTCAATTACAATTTACCTAATACAATGAGTAATTTAAAGTCACGGATCTATCAGTGGCAATCTAGGAGATTCCCTGTTTTGACAAAGAAACAAGATGAAATGTTAATAGAATTAAATGAGGGGTTACAAGATGTTAGAGACTTCGAATCTAAAGTGTCTAAATGGTGGAATAATAAATGATCAAATCAAATAGATTATATACACAAGACATGAATGATGCAGAAGAATAATGTAAATATATATATATATATATTAATGTGTGTGTGTGTGAATATTCAATGTATATAGTTTGTCTCTTTTTATCTGTTTTATTTATTTTTGTTTTGTTCGTCACTTACCTGTATATTTTTTTTTTAATAATAATACTAATAAATAATCTTTAAATAAAAACTATAGAGCCATTGGTGAAAGAAAAAAAATAATATTCTAGGTCTAATAGACGAGGACCACAGAAGATATATTTATAGATATACTAGTAAAATTATTTTAATGTATATATATATATTATATTCAAACGAAGAAGAGAGACTATAGAAAAAAAAAAAAAAATATATATATATATATATATTAATTTATTTATTTATTTATTTATTTATTTTTAGTAATAATTACAAGAAAGGAAGAAAACCACAAAATAAATCGTAAATGAAAAAAAAAGTAGCCACTACACTAGAATAACAAAAATAATATTAATATTTTGTTCGTTCATTAGCGTTTTATTTTCGTTCATTTTAGTTCTTCTTTAAACCGACTTCCACAGTGGCCATCTTTGGACCGAATGGCTCGTAATGGATCAAGTCGTCCTTGTGTTCCAATAACTTCAAGTTATCGATCATGGAGTTCATAAATTCTAAAGAACCACAGATGTAGACATCAGCATGATTTGGAACGTTAGCTTTTAAGAAGTCACTGTCGATACGCTTACTGACATTAGTATGAACGAAATGTCTTTTCACATTTTGGGCCTTAGCTAACAAATCAGCGACGTGTTTAGTGAATGCTTCCTTAGCTTCAGAACGAGAAGATTGGATCCAGACGATTGGTCTTTCTGGGTTGATAGCAATTTGGCACTCTAACATGGATAATAATGGGGTGACACCAACACCGGAGGATAATAAGACTAATGGAATTTCATTTTGTTTAACTAAATCTTCATTTAATGCGAAATCCCCAGCTGGTGCACTTAATTTGATGGTGTCACCTACTTGAACTTCATTGTGTAAGAACTCAGAGACTAAACCAGCTGGATTATTTTCACTTGTCTCCAAACGAACAGCAAACTTGATACCTTTGGAAGTGTCGATTGAGGAGATAGAGTAGTGACGTAGAGCGTCGTATTGGTTGTTGTCTCTTGTTGGATGAGTGTTAACAGTGATATATTGACCAGGGATAACTTTTGGTAAAGTTAAATCGCCATTTGGATTAACGGTGAATTGGTAGATGTCATCAGCGACTTTTTCCTTTTCCACGACAGTGAATGGTTGCCAACCTGGCCAAGCAGCTTCATCGTACATCTGTTTTTCGACAGAGATGAAGACGTCAGCAATTGCACCGTAAGCTTCACCCCAAGCGTTAATAATGTCTGGGGTAGCGGCATCGCCAAGGACTTTAGCAATTGCTTTCAACAAGTTTTCACCAACGATAGGATAATGTTCTGGTTTGATTTGTAAAGCACGGTGTTTGTGACCGATTTGTTTGACGTGTGGCAATAAGACAGATAGATCATCGATATGTTTAGCGGCAGCTAATACTGTGGTAGCTAAAGCGGTTGGTTGGGCACCTTTCATTTGGTTAGTCTTGTTGAAGATATTTAATAATTCTGGGTGTGCAGCAAACATCATCTTATAGAAAGTAGTGGTTATTTCAGTACCGTGTTCTTCTAAGACTGGAATGGTAGCCTTAACGATATCTTTAGTGGAAGCAGATAACATTTTGTTTTGTTTTTTTTTTTTTGAAATAGTTGATTGATTGATTGATTGACTAACCTTATGAAAAGTAGATTTTACCTCTAATCTCTTTATTGTTATTGTTATTGTTGTTGTTTTATATTTAAAATAATTATAAGAATTTTTTTAAAGTAAAAGATGAAACGATCAAATCCATCTTGAAATTGATTCATCGACAGTATCTTATATATATATATATATATGTGTGTGTGTGTGTTTAATGTTAAACTAATAGATGATAAGATGATTAAGGCTCAGTTGTGTCCGTTAAATCCCATCGACCTCACGATTGGAGTTAAGAGATTTTAAACCTAAAAATAGAAAAATAAGTGAAAACAATAATATTATTATTAATAATAATGAATGAAAACAAGTGAAACGATAAGTTATAGTAAAAAAACATTAGTCTTGGTCGTGATAGTTTTATTAGTAATTATATAGCAGGTATTGGTATATTTTAATCTAAGAACAGGTAGGAACAATACTCAGCAGTAATAACAAAAATGAGAGAGAGAGAGAGAGATTCCTGTCGTGCTGTCCCCCCAGTATCCAATCAAACTACAAGATTCAGAAGTACTTAGCAGTAAACAATGACTCACGCTAAGTAAAGAAAAGATTCTGAAGAGGAAAATATAATTATAGTCTGCTAAAATATTTCAGTGGGAACAGACAATAGAAGAAACAAACAATAATTACTAATTATTATTCATGTCGTTTTTTTGTTTTTTTTGTTCTTTGTCTTTAGTCGTTCTCTTTTGCATCGACCCTCCATCTCTCTGTTTACATGTTTCCCTCGTTTCTCGAGTGTGTAGTGAATCAGGCACAAAATTCTGATCTTAATAAAGAAAAAGAGAGTTACCACTGAACAAAACCGATGAACTCGACCTTTTGTTTTGTTTTTTTTCTGTATAATCCCGTTTATTTTTAATTTTTACTTTTTATTTTTTTTTTTGGGTTTCTCGATGATTGAGTGGCGCTAGCACTTTCTCTCATCTTCCACAAGAAATAAACGCATACTGTTATTTCGGGGATTTAACGTTTATAAGAACATGTTACAAGCAGCAAATGGTTAGTAGTAGTAGTAGTAGTAGTATGGACTTACATTGGGGGAACAGGTTCTTTATTCCCCCATATCGAAGGGGTAAGATAATCTAACTAAATCAGTAGTAGACCACTCTCTAACTTCCCATTTTCGTTTGTGTATGTTTGACTTCATGTGATTAATAATAGTTTGAATTGACAGCTTTTTTTCCCGGGTTTTTCCGTGTTTTTCTTCCCGAGTTTTCCTTCCCGAGTTTTCCTTCCAGCTAATCGAGGGAAAGATCAATAAAAACAATAATACTAATAATTTATTGATTAATAAGCTATTATATATATATATATATATAGTTTGCTGTTAGTGGGTTTTTTTTATTTATGTCGTGTCATCATGTACTGAGAACATATTATAATAAATTTAGATTATCTCTAGGTGTATATACGAGACTCAAAATACATTGTGCACTCGAGATTCCATTAGAAACAATATACACTTCGTATATCTTTTTTTCCTTATCGTTTCTTAACAGGACCATCTTCGAATTGTCTCATTTATTATGATCTTTTTTTTTTTTTTTCTTTTCAGCTCTTTTCTTGGCGTGTCTGCCAATGATACCTCCAAACATTTCAATTTTATCGATTATTCCGAACCCTTCGTAATCCAAAGGAATTGTGTAATTGTATCGTATCTGTCCTCCTTGACGTTTGTGTCCTCATGATTTTCAATCATATTAGACAAACTGATCAACAAGTGTCCCTTCCACTTGAACATCAGTTTATTATAAATAGATACGATATAACAAACATTCAGAAACTTATATACAGTTGGATATATCAGGATCTATTTCTTCAGTTGAAACTTCAAAAATACATAATATCTAAACGTATATACCATTTGTTTTTTTTTTTGTTTTGTTTTGTTTCATACCTTGGCAAGGTTCTTTCCGTCTGTAAATCGATCTCTTATAATAGTCCAAGAAACCAAAAGGTGGGATATTATATAGGTTTCCACAACTTTTTCTTTACCAAGGTGTGAGAGGAGAATCTTGTTTATGGAGGATATATTACCACTCTTTTTTTGAAAATGTATATAAGACGTATATAATTGCTGTCTCTATGTAAAGAAATAGAATGCCATATAGAACAACACCTGAGAGTAAGCTAGGCAATTAATCAGTGGTAAAAATTGATGATACGATACGTGTTGCATAGGTTTAGACATATAAACGTTCTTACGTATTGAAGGTAGGGTTTGGTTGTTTTTGTGGGAAGTCCCAGTGTATTTTTTGTTTTTTGTCTGTTTTTCTTAGGGCTACCCACAAAGCTAGAGGGAGCGGGGGGAAACAAAAAAACAAAACAAAACAAAACAAACGGATATTTTCCAAAAAAGAGGTCCTGCCACGTGCTCATTTCTTGCCCGTGATGTTGAAATAAGGTTGGATGAACTTAACACAGGGACCTTCTTTACTTCCTTACCTTTCTACTCGATCTTTTATTTCCTTGGATGCGGTGGTTAAGTTCGTTGGGTTCTTCTTCTGACGTGTACAGTACTACATCTAAGGAAACTGTTTGGGTTTGTGGTTGTTATTGCAATTAAACTTTTCTTTAATATTATTGTGACCTTATTATTCTATTTGATAAGTTATTATTTGTTGTCAAATGACTTATTATAGCATAGTGTTGTCTTTAATCAAAGGATAGAACCAAAATAATAATAATATAAAACAAGATATTACAGAAATACTATCAAAAAGGGTGGTTGTTTTCTTCTTTTTTTCTTCTTTTTTTTTTTTTTTTTTTTGGTAAGATCTTGAAGAAGTATAACGAGAATTGTTTGGTCTGTGAATAATGAAGTTCGGTAAGTATTTGGAAGGCAGAGAATTGGAATTGCCTGAATACAATGGGTATTTTATGGACTACAAGGCTTTGAAGAAATTGATTAAACAATTGAGTTTGCCTAACAATGGTGTGTCATTGAATCCTGGATCCCAAAATGTCAACTATAGTAACGACGGTACAAACTCACAGATATCTAATGATCCATTCCAGGACCCAAACAGTTATAAAAGGTTGCAGAACAATAAAGCTTCGTTTTTCTTCCTATTAGAAAGAGAATTGGAGAAAGTTAATTCGTTTTATTTACAGAAGGAATCAGATCTGAAGATTAAGTTTAATATCCTTCACTCGAAATATCTCAGTTATAGGTCAAATGGGAGGTTGAATTCCAGGAACAGTTTGACTTTTAAATCCATCTATAGTAGATTCATTAAATTTCAAAAAGATCTTACGTCCTTCGAACAATATGTGGAACTAAATAAAACTGGGTTCTCAAAAGTTTTAAAAAAATGGGATAAAAGATCCCATTCACAGGATAAGGATTTTTATTTGGCTACTGTGGTGTCTGTACAACCGGTTTTCACTAGGATAGACATATCTAAATTAAATGATGAAACTTTAAATATTTTGATGGAATTAAACGATTTGCAAAATAATAACACAACAAATGACGACAGCTCGACTAATTTGGAGAATAATAGAACCAATTTGACAGCAGGTACTCCAAGTACAATAATTAGTAATAGAACACCCTTTATTGATTCCTTTAGGCATGATGCGAGTCCCATGAATTTCAATACCCCATCAGAAGCCCTCGTCGTAATGACACCGAATGTTTTAAACAATTATGTAGATTTTGATTCTGAGATTGAAGAATGGTATTTGGAACTTATAAATATATCAAGACTGAAAGATGATGATAGAAGGAAAAAAAATTTAGAGTCATTTTATTCAAATAAGATACACCCATTTTTCAACAATTTTAATAATTTATCACAAGACCCTAATGGCATATATAATCAAACAGTTATTGATTCATTGTCGAAGTTGTTTCTTCTATTGGTTGGTTCAAAGATGAAGGATTCGGATCTTGAAATATTTTATAATACAATTAAAGACATGATCAATTTAGGTTATCTTGAAGAAGATGATCAGATATACTTCAAGAAAAATATTTTACATCAAGCTACTCATTGTTCCAGTGATAATAGAGACTTCGTTATTATAGAAGTATTGAAAACTCTTTCAAGGGATACATTAAAGATTTTAGTAAATGCAGTAGAACTTCATAAAAGGACACCACTTCATTTTGCTGCAGAATTAGGGAAATTGAATTGTGTTCAATTGTTACTCGGTGTTAAGGGGATAGACCAAACCATTAATTTGATCGATGACGATTATGATTCACCTTTAGTCCTTGCAATCAAAAATAACCATATCGATATTATCTATGAGTTGTTGAAGAATCATGTCGTTTTAAAATCATTAATTAGTCCTGAAAATTTCCAGTTTTCGCCTTTGCTTGTAGCATGTAAATATAATAATTTCAAAGCTACACAAATTATTTTAGATATCTTTAAAGCAAATGGAATAGATATCAATACAGTGGTAAATACTGAAGGGTTGGGTCCCTTACATGTGACAAGTAGATTAACTGAAGATGTCACAAAGTTGGTTAAACTTTTGATTGACTATGGTGTGAATCCTAATGGAATAGATGATTTTAACAAGTTTAGTCCAATTTTCTATGCTATAAAAGCATGTAACGTTAAAACTGTCACTGTGTTACTACAGAATGGTGCTGATATTGGAATCACTGATGAATATGGAAGGACACCAATGTTTTATGTTCTTTGGGAGAGTAATGTGGAGGTACTTAATGAATTTTTACCATATATGGAAAAAAAATGTTTTAAGAGGGATGATTCTTCTAGTACGATAGATAAAACTTTAAAGACTTTGGAAGTACCATTATTAGCAGACAGTTTTTCATTACCTGGAGATGATTTAGTCGATTCAGATCATAGTTTAAACGATATTCCAGATTTTGTGTTGCCACCTCCGATAATCCCATTGAAAAAATATGGTCATAACTATTTAATACAAAAGATATCTGTTAAATTAATATTTGAGAGAAATGGAAAATGTATTGATTTGAATCCTGCCGATGAGACTATTGTAGTCCCTGATGCGGGTAGAATGACGGTAATTTCAAATTATCCAGATAATCTTCCAAGAAATGTTATCCTTCATGATAGCATGGGGGGTAATGGAAGTAATTATCTCGGCAAATTTGAAGAAGATAATATATTCGAAGTGTCCAATGAAGTGGTATTTCAAGTTGATACTTTGAAAGATTTACTAGTTGATTTCGAGATATATCCAGAATTTGGTACAAGATTAATTTCAAAGACTACATGTATGCCATTTTTATTTGAAAAAGTTAATAAGAATCAACAAGATGAAATTGTTTTACCTTTATTCGATTTAAAATTGAATAATATTGGTAATATTAAGTTTAAATGTCAAATTATTTTCCCTTATAGTGGTAGACCTTTACAGATTGATAAATATGAACCATATTGGAAATCTACAATTAATAATAATAATAGTAGTAGTAGTAATAATAATAATTGGAGTGGTAATGGTGGTAATAGTAGTAACATTATTACAACTAGTAATTTTGACACTTTAACTTCAAATGATTTCATGAGTTTTGTCCCTGATAATCCATTAATGAAGAGTGAAATTGTTGGTAATAATAATATCAATACACATGTACCACATTATATTACATCTTCTTCCATTTATGGTTCATTTACGAAAATCAAAATACATTGTTTAGAAGATGGTACTTTAGTTACATCCCCAGAATGCTTCGTTGAATTCAATGGAGTCAAATTTTTATTTTCTAGTTTGAGTAAATCACAATTAAATGTCTTATTGAAGGATGGATTATCCAATATTATTGCAGAAGATTTGGATACTGAGGCTAAATTATTAAATGTTGTTAATACGAGAACTTTATTGTTTATCGATTTATTACAGTTGATTCCATACAATCTACAGTTAATTATTCAAGTTTGCTATCCCACAGATAATGAAAGGGATTTGGTAGTGAAGGATATCTCATCAAAGATTAATTTAAACAAATATATCGATAGGATTTTGTACACTGTGTTTGAACACGAAAGAACGTTGAGACATACATTTGGTATATTAAGGTCTATTATTTTCAGTTCATGCAATTGGCAAGTTTGCTCTATCTTAAATTGGAAACAACCGAATTTCCCAGTATTATTGGAGATGAGTTCATTGATATTGAACGACAAGTATAAGGGTAATAATAGATTTACTTTAGATACGCCGCATAGATTGAGAAGTGTTATAGAACAAGGAAGAAAGAAAGAGGAAGAAACAGTTAGTAATATGATAGATAAGAAGATCCATATTAGAGAAATGATAGAATTTGCAGTTAATAATAATTTGTTTGGAGTTATTATACCACACATTTTATTGGAGTTGTGTACAAAGATGGTAACCACTATTAAGAGTCAAGAGTTGTTATTAATAGGTTCTGTATCTGGGAACGAAAATACTCGTGTAGGTTCCAGTGATACAGAAGGAATGGTAAATGGGATTTTAATGGACTCGAAACTTGTGATTAATAGAGATGAGTTATGAATATATATATATATATAAAGTTGTTTTTGTTCAGGTATTTGTTTTTTTAAAAAAAAAATGGAACTGCTGATGAAAATAAACTATCCAGGTCTCCTTTGACACACATAGTCGGTCATCTTCATGTCCCTCTCCTTGCATATATATATATATATATATATATATATACCATCCAATCTTCCAAATCCCCAGTGACAGACACAACTCTCTTTAGTGAACAGTATAAGCCCTAGTTTCAGTATTAGGGTTTGGCAAGGGCAACATGTGTAATGGCGGAAACCTGCAGGGATGGCTTTGTTTGTATCGGAATATGTGCGGGAAACTACTTATGGAGGAGTGGGTCCGTGCGGTTTGTAATTCTTCCTGAACTCCCCTTCCGGGAATGTTTCTCCTTTCCGTTTTCCTTTCCGTTTTCCTTTCCGTTTCCCTCCGCCCGCCCTGTGCTTCTCTTGTTGGAACGATAATTAGAGGAGAGAGAGATGGTGGGGGGGAAGGGGAAACTTTGATATTGCAACGTGGGATGGGTAGTAGTAAGGTTGAAGTGGATTGAGTTTGATAAGTTTGGTAGAGGAGTCATGAAAAAGAACAGTTGTTAATAAGAAGACAACTTATATCGACAGATTTCTTTGGGAATTCTAATTTCAATATTATGCTTCAATAAATTTCGATAATTGTGTCATAGTTTGATTCTATCTCATCGAAAGTGAGTTTACTTTTTCTTTGTCTAATGAACGGTTTTAACGATTTCCAAAAATATGCAAGGGCTTTCCGACAACAAGTACTTAAAGTGCAAGGGACAAGTGGTGGTGGTGGTGGTGGCCGTAGTCCATTAGGTGGTATGTTCGCAGGTCTCGGTGGGTTGATTCTACTAGGTGGCAGTGCATTGCTAGCCAATTCTGCACTGTTCAACGTGGATGGTGGCCACAGAGCTATTGTATATTCTAGAATAGGCGGTGTCTCTTCAAGGATATATAACGAGGGAACCCATTTCGTTTTGCCCTGGTTTGAGACTCCAATTGTATATGACGTTAGAGCTAAACCACGTAACGTTTCATCCTTGACCGGTACAAAGGATTTGCAGATGGTTGATATCACATGTAGGGTGTTGTCTAGACCAGATGTGACTCAATTGCCTATCATATATAGAACTTTGGGACAAGACTACGATGAAAGAGTATTGCCCTCGATTGTCAATGAAGTGTTGAAGTCTGTCGTGGCTCAATTCAATGCATCGCAGTTGATTACACAGCGAGAAAAAGTTTCAAGATTGATCCGTGAAAATTTGGTTCGTCGTGCAAGTAAATTTAATATCCTCTTGGATGATGTGTCCATCACTTATATGAATTTTTCACCTGAATTTACTAACGCCGTGGAAGCCAAACAGATCGCTCAACAAGATGCACAAAGGGCTGCGTTCATTGTAGATAAGGCAAGACAAGAAAGGCAAGGGATGGTTGTTAGAGCACAAGGTGAGGCTAAGTCTGCAGAATTGATCGGTGAAGCTATTAAAAAATCAAGAGATTATGTTGAATTAAAAGATTGAATACTGCGAAAGAAATTGCTAATATCTTGGCAAAATCACCAAATAAAGTCATATTGGACAATGATTTGCTGTTGTTGAACACAACTATTGATTCTAGATTGAATGAAAGGAAAAAATAAATGAACAGAAAAGAAAAGGAAAGAAAAAAAGAGAGAGAGAGAGAAAGTGGTTAGTCACTTATTATTATTTGTTATACATGTTTCTCTAATATTACCCTACTAGTATATATATATTTGAACTTGTAAATATCTATAGATATATTTATTAGATTGATTAGTTTACCATTGAAGTGTCAGTTTGGTTGGAAAAGTGAATAAAAACAGATTATAGACACAGGAAAGAAACGGCTGAAGCATCTGTCGTTTGGAAGGAAGTCCATTATATCCAAAAATATTTTTGAATTTGTTTTGATCTTAAGTTTTCGAGCAGAAGTGAAAAATTATTTTGACACTCTTTTTTTGTGAAATATATACATGAGGTTGTGGGGGGGGTTAGAAGACGTATCACAAGATCTAGAGGAAGGAAGCAAAAGAAGACGAACGAATATTGAGGAGTCTGCTCGAGGAAATATATTCCAAACTTATTGATATATTGGTTTAAAGTTGTCTTCTTTGTTTATCTATTTAATATTGAGTTTTTATTCTTTTGTGTGTGTGTGTTTAATGGATGCAAAGTTTTAAGAAAAAATTTGAAGAATGGGTTTATTCATTTAGTACAAAGGACCACTATTCTGAGTACGATCTATATAACATTCCCAATTTTAATATGGGGAATCGTTCCAAATCACACTCAGTCCAAGGAGACGGTAATTCGTCAGCTTTGCATTTGACTGGTGATGAAGAGATGGATATCGGTTTGGATCCAAAGGATACAGTCAACTTCAATGATCTTGATGACAAAAATAAAAACAGTTACATGTATGCAGGTAAAGAAGGTGTCTCCGAAGTTTTGTTGGCATGGAGACATATCGATTCTTGGACTGAAGAACATAACCCAGATTTGAATGCCACTTTGGGTGATCCTGTCAGTAATAATGATCTCAATCAAGCTGAAGAAGATTTGGAAATATCTTTCCCACCTTCTGTTAAAGTATCACTACGTATACATGATGGTCAAGAAGATATGGAATCCATGACTGGTCCTTCTGGTTTAATATATGGGTTACAATTGATGACTTTGGATCAAATTGTAGCTATGACTCAAACTTGGAGAAATGTCGCATTAAATATGAGAAAACATCAAAATAATAATATTTCTAGCAGTAATGCTGCTCAAATAATATCATCATCAAGGGCATCTATAGAAAATGGTTTAAATTCCACGTATAATAATACAACTATTAATAGTGGTTCTAATGATTTTACATCAGATTCAAATCCTACTATTAATTTGCAAAGAAATCGGTTTAAATTACCATTTATTCCACCACAAAATTCTATTCCACCAAATTTTGTTTAACCTGTATATGCACATGCCGAATGGATCCCATTTGTTACAGACTCTGCAGGTAATCATATCGGTGTAGATTAAGCGTCTGATCCAAATGGTACTTATGGTCAAGTCATTATCTTTGGTAGAGATTTCGACACGAAGTATGTTGTGGCTGCAAATTGGGGGGGAATTCTTATTATCTTTTGCTAATGATTTAGAGGAAGGTAATTGGTGGCTTGTCGAAGGGAATGATGATTATTTGGCTGGCTATGGTGAATTGGCCTTTAGAGACAAGAAAAATGGTGGTCCAATACAAGATTATTTAGAAGTCTTAAAGAAAAGAACCATTTTGAAATATAAAGAAAGTTTAAATCCTGATACTACTACTAATATAATTACTACTACACAGCCTGTATAACAAAATAATAATCCACAACCTTTACAAACTGTGGTTCCTGAACCAATTGAGGTTAAACTAACGCATCCATCAGTTGTTCAAAAGAATATTAATCCATCAAAGGAATCATTAAGAATAGATGATGAAAATGATGTGGAAGCTATAATTACTGAAGATGAAGAAGCCAATGACGAAGGATCATAGGAACAAAAACACGATACTGAAGATAATAATAAAAACGATAACAGTATTGAAAAAATAGTAAATAATAAAGAAGAGGTCAATACAGAAATTGAAGAAAATCCAATCGAAAATAAAGTTTATGGTGAGACTTTCGAAGAAGCAGTGAAAGAAGATATGGAAGAAATACGTACTCAATCTAATGAAGATAAACCAGTTGAAAATGATGAGACTAGTAAAGAGGAAATTGAAAAAGAAAGCAAAATGGATGATAAGTTAGATGTTGATAATAGTAAAAAGAACCACGAAGATCAAGATAAGCAAGTTGAAGCTATTACAAACGAATTTGAAAGTGTTGCGTTGTAATTAAAGTTCATTGTTATGAATAATATTATTACCTTCATGTATCATAATCATATTTTTAGTTTTTCTTTTGTTTATTGTTTGTTTGTGTTGACCGAGATATTATATGTAATATAATAAAATATAATATCGTATAAGTTTTTTTTTTCAGTTTAGTTATTAGACTATATAAGTACATTTTTTTAGTTTGAGGTGAAACCTTAATACTTCGTTTTTAACCCAGTTTATCATTTTATTCTTATTATTATTTGTAAAATTATAAAAAGATTATAAGAACAAAATTTTTTTTTTTTTTGGAATTGATGTTTTATTGAAAACTTTTGTTTTTAGTGAATACATTAAAGACAAAAATTTACATTTAACAAATAAACAATATTTCTTCGCCATTAAAAGAAAGATAAACCAGTTATAGAGAAATAGAGACAAACATTATATCCAAAATAACAACATTTATAATACGTACTCGTCGATTTTGTGATTATATTTATTATTATATTACAAGTTTATTTAATCAAAGGTCATTTAAATATATACAAACATCACAAGAGTAAATACCAGCAAATATATATATATACATATATATCTTGTCCATCTTGCTGCTCTTGATGTCACTACTTCGTTATTCGTTCCTTATCGCTACAAACTCACCTACCAAATAATTCTTTGTAAAAATGGTTCATCAACCCATGTAAAAGTATATTTAATAAAAATTATCAATATAACAAAATTAATTAACATGAACCACAAGAATTCCCATATCAACCTTCCAGTAGAACTAATTACCATTGGTGGTTCATCTGGATTCATTGAAGGTTTCAAATCATGGAAAATAGGTTCTGCATTGCATGTGATGAAAATTCTCCAGAAGAAATAAGGTAAAATATAATATCTTGGTTCAAATAAAGGTGATGGAATAATCGTTAATAAGGTACACAATAAAAGTGCTGTCCATGAAATGTGGGTTAATTGGATAGGTAAGTAGATTGGTTCCTTTATTGGCATAGGTAAAATTGCATGGAATGTTAACTCATTGGGTCTCATTAATTCCATATACGTGAATGTGGAGAAATGATATATTGGAGCCATAAGACCGTACTTGACAATTTTATGAGGATTGCCAAAAAGTCTCCTAAATAAATAGAACGTGTAGTGTCTATTATCAGCTAGAAGGAATGGATGAACTTTAGTGAAATATCTAATAATTAGCATAATTCCTACAATCTCCCAAAATGTTCTAATTGGTCTTAATTGACATCTTAATTTATAAGATCTTAAGAAATTTCTGGAACACCAAATAGGTAAACTAAACACTAATAAAAATAATGTCATGTAGAAAAATTGAATTCCATGGATTGAAACTGAATGATTAGATTTATCCCCCAAAGTAATTGATCTATTCCATACTAGGTAAATGAAAAATAAAATAAAATTAATAAAATAAGGAAGGACCACAGACTTAAATTCTTCAATTGAATATATAAATAACTTCAAATAATTATTTAAAGTATGATCGGTAAATTGCTTAGTTATCATTGCTCTTCTTTCCACGGCAAGAACCATTATAAATCCACACCATATTATGTTAGTCTGTCTAAATAGACAACTTATAGTGGCGCATAGTGCACTGGCCCAAAGACTCTTGGTGTTACCAAAGGGTAATGTCAACACTAAAGTTAATGATTCTAATATAAAGATAGTGGACCAAATATCTGTATAATAAAGATAATAATATGTTGTCATTAATGGGAAACAGGTTAAAGTTACTGGCCAAAAACCGATAGCATTGAAGAGAAACAAGGGTCTCAATACGACTAAAGGCAAAACAAAAATACCACCTATTAGATTAACTAACCTCAGTATCGTCAAAGTACTCCATGATTTACATATTGGTTTAACCATATGGTGGAAAATCCAACCTAAAACGTATAGTCCAGGTGGCGTAGTAATCTTGGAATCCCATTGGTTCCAGTTACCACTCAAATATGTTATGGTTTGATTTACATGGAATTTTTCATCAATAAATTGATATGGCACAACTTTGCTGGTTATATAAATAAATGTAACAATGAAATATATGATTAATAATGGATACAGACAAATATTAATGTAAAAACCTCTAATAACTTCAGTTTCAATATCTCTTACAATACCTGGTGCAATAACCTGGGCCTTCAATGATTCATTAGCATTCATTGACGACGACTCACCAGTTTTCGAACTTTCTTTATTATCTTCAGAAGTCATTTCTGGTCCACTATTTGTTGATAATACTGTTACCTTCAATATATGATTATACTTTGCCGAAAATATTAGTTATTGAAGAATTCAAAAAATAGTTAATATATTTATTCAAATACCTTCCCTTTAATCTTCTATTTCCTATCCACAAGCTCTAATTGTTCTAAATGTACCATTGTTCACGTTGTTTACAGGTTTTATGTATATATTTTTTTACTTATGTTGAAGCTCAAAATCCATTTAATGAATACATTTTACAGGATGTTAAAAGATTTCAAAATAATCGGAAAATTAATGAAAAATGGCAAAAAAAAATTCTAAGAAGAACATTGAAAGATAAACTATTTTAAAAGTATATAAAAATATAGATAGGATTATATATGTATATGTATATATGGAGAGTAATTAAGTGTTCTATTGTAAAGATCGTCAGGACTTTAATGCAAAACAAAATTCTGAAAGCTACCTTGGATGATTTGTTCTGTAGTAGCTATACAGATCGAGGAACCGTCTGATGAAATGGAGCTACTTAAAGCTTTTAAAAGGTTGTGGAATTTGAACCTGTATAGTGGGTTCTAACGTTGGATAAGTATATAAAGTCAACAATAAAGGTTTGTTTACGTTTCCGAATCCGAATGTGGCTACAATTTGTTTATAATATTGTGACCAAATTAAAGAAATGATTTGATTCTCTGTTTTAATTTGATTGATAAGTGTCCCTGTCCCCGTATACCAAATTTTTATAACTTTGTCCTTAGTGCCATCTCCTGTTACCAAAAAAGATGTAGATCAGGCAGAAAAAAAAGACTGCTTTTATTGCGGTGTTGTGATAGAAGGATATATCTTAAAACCAGTTTTTTCATATAGTTTGTGATATCCCATAGTGACCCTTTAATATTATGAACCAAATTTTCATATCCATTCTCTTCACCGAAGATAAACCCCTCTTGGAAAGGGATATGCTTTCTACTACTACTGTTGCTGTTGTTGTTTTTATTACTCCATTCTACACATGTTATACTTTTCATTGACTTGGAATGGAATTGATCATTGATATTGTTATTCAACTTATAGTCAAATGACCAATTAGTAAATGTAACAGGAAAAGAGGAAGAGGAGGAGGTGGAAGAAAGGGAACGAAGGTTCAAGATTTCTTTGAGCCAAATAAGTATACCCCACCTATGTTTAGTAATAACAGTAAATTTATTTGACCCCCTTGGTGCAAATGAGACACAAGGAACCCATGTTTCAATATCTGTTGTGCACCTTTATCACTGGACCACATTGTAAACGGAACAAGTTAACCCAACTAAAATATTTGAACTTATCTGGGACAAAGAGATTAAATTAGAATAAAAAATCGTTTCTTAAACAGGGCGGCGCATCTATCACTCTATATGGGATATGCGATATCACCAGGTTCCTCTTGTTTGATCTCTTCTATTAATTAGCAATGGTGTATTATCTTGTGAGATATGATTATTTTTAGTTTTATTTTGTTTTCTTGAAGACAATTTATTTTCATCTTCAAGACTCTTGTATCTCAAACCGAGACTTTCAGCCATAGGATTGTTGTAAAATGAATTAGAGAAGGTGAACGGTTGTGTCTGGACAGTCTATGATCTGTTTCAATTAGATATGAAACTAGAGCAGAAACAGTTGTTTCTTCCTTACTCTGTATCAAGATTATCGTCTTCTTCAAATGTAATATAATTACAAATATTCATTTAAATATTTTTAATGTTTAGTTGAAAATTCCAGCAATTAAGCAAAAAAAAGAGAAAAAAAGGATTGGAATATTTTCCAAACCCTAAGAAAAACAGACAGAAAACTCTGGAAAAACTCTGGAAAAACGTCTGAACCCTAACAAACAACCTACCAGGAGTGGGGGAAAAGAAATAGGGTTACTCCATTTTCTGTTCAGATTGCCTCCACGTAAGAAATGCAGAGATATTTGTGTGTAACCTCTATATATATATATATATATATATATATATATGCATAATTAAGTTCACTGATGTAAAATAGGCCACAGTCAACGAACACACATCTCTTCCTTCTTGTTGTTAGTGTCTGAGAAAGGATAAGAGAAGACGGAATTGAAGACGGATCATTTTCTGATTAAGTTCCATTTTAAAGCATCCTGGCAAAGAAAGACTTCTTCTTTCCCTCCACTCTCTGTCAAAAAAAAAAAAAAAAGATTGAATGAGAGTAAATAAGCATATTGAGAAAAGCTTTAAATAGTTGAAACATTTGTATTCTATAAGCTTGAATATACGTTTGAACTATATCAAACAACGGTCCATCTCTCTACAAACAATAACCATAAAATGATTAAACAATTATTCAGAACGTATCTCACAAGACCAAGACTAATCGCTCCTTCCACCATATCACCTTCGATAAACCCTGATCTATTCACATCCAACTCTGCTGCAACCATCAAACTAAGGAAAATCGTTCAACGATCTCCTAACAAATGGCTACCACAGAGGACTGGTGTCATCGGTAAAAAAATAGGTATGGCTCCCTTTTTCGATCCTCACACTGGAGACAGGATAGCCTGTACAATCATCGAAATGAATAACGTGGAAGTCCTATTACATAGAACTCCTGAAATAAACGGGTACTGGGCTTTACAGATAGGGTATGGCAACTTGGCTAATCCATTAAGGGCAACAAGACAAATGTTAGGTCACTTCTCTAAAGTCGGTGTCAATCCAAAGGAAAAAGTCTGTGAATTCCAATTCTCTGATTCAAATGGGTTGTTACCCGTAGGTACTCTATTGAAACCTTCCTTCTTCAAATTGAATCAGTTTGTGGATTGTCAAGCTGTGTCTAAGGGGAAAGGCTTTGCTGGTGTTATGAAACGTCACAATTTTAAAGGCCAACCTGCTTCCCATGGTAATTCCTTGACTCATAGACATGGTGGCTCATATGGTCAACACCAGGATCCTGGTAGGATCTTACCTGGTAAGAAAATGCCTGGCAGAATGGGTGGCCATAACGTGACTCTACAAAACTTACAAGTCATGAAAATTGATGATATTAATAACGTCTTATGGATTAAAGGCGCTATCCCTGGTTCGAAAGGTTCCTTTGTCAAAATACAGGATTCTATTAAAAGACCCCCCAACTTTAGAATTTAAATATCTTTCCCCCTTCTTTGCAAAGCATATGTTTTTTTTGCTTCTTATACAATTATTCTTGTACATAAATATAAATAATAATAAAATGATGTTATTACCCCATATATATATATACTTTACTCTAGTTTTAATCATCTATTTCAGATGGTTTTAATAACCCACCGACTTTAGCCGCTTGTTCTCTTTGTATTCTATTTTGTTCGTTTATTTCATTTTCCCTCTCTTCTGCAAATAAATAATCCGTTGGATCACCACCAAATTCTTTGATTTGAACCAAGAAATCTCTTAATGTACCACTGAATTTGATCGAATCCTTGTACTGTTTAGTTAAGGCATTCAAGAAATTCGTTATTTGTTCTGCTGTCAAATGTGGGAACGCATTAGCCAACATATTAGATAAATATTGGTTCAAGAAAATTTGGTTAGATGTACCTTCTGGTGCTTCACCATTTTTATAGATTGGTACTTGAATCTTATTGTCATACACCAATGAAATTAATCTCATTAATAACAATGATTGTTTGGAGAACCCAGATTTATGGTCACTATCAGTTAAAACATAGAATGTTTCACTTATGAATAAGAAATAATAATTCTGATAGAAATTATTAGCAAATTGTACATTTGTTCCATCCCTGTTGCCACTATTGCTCATCATTTCAATGTTCTTAATTAATTGTAATGCAATTGAAAGACCATTGACCTCGATATCCCTATTGTTATGTTTAAATGCCCAACAGATGGAATCTATAAATAATTTAAATGCAGCAGGTGGTAATTCTAAAAATGATCTAAATGATTTTTCATTGATAACTTTTAACAATTTATAGAATTCTACTCTATGTTCTGGATATTCAGTAAAATCTTTAGTTATCATATTTAATGTACATTCAAAGACACTTTGTAAGATTAATATAACTCCTTGCGGAATCATATGACCAACTTTATTGACCACTGTAGTCATACAATTCAATACTTCTGCGTCTCTTGCATCTGGAACATTATTCATATAATCTTCTAACACTGCATTTAGTAAAGGTTCCACTAACACTTTAACTACATCATCCAAATTCTTAGCGTTACTGATATAAATCTCGACCAATTTTAGTACCTCCTTTTTAATTGTTCTTAGACCACGCACTTTTGGAGTCTTTGTGGCGATTACTCCCTCTGTAGCTACTTGGCTTGAAATCATTGAGGATACTGCACGATACAACTGTAACATATTATAATAGATATGACCTAATTGAGAATAGAAATCTGCACCCATTGATGTACAGACGGCAACATTAGTCTTTAAGATGTTGGCAATAATCTTAACAGTCTCAGAATCTAATAATAAAGATGGATTAGAAGTAGACTGTTCTACAATAGCATCCCATGCCATATTAGGTAATTGCATTAAATCGCCCAATAATCTAATCTTTTCAGCTTGATTTCTCTCCTCAGAGATAATTATACCACATGCTTTATAGAAAGTATGCACTTGTTGAGGTTGTAAATCACTTGTGGTCTTTTGAATATCTCTGATAATGGTTTGAATGAACGGTTCAGATTCACGTGGTTGTTGAATTACGAAATGATATTTACATTTTTGAACAATTTTGATAAAAGTATCACATGCCATGTCTTGAACACCTTCATGAGTCTCATGCATAAATTCGAATAATTTTAATACAACTGTTTTCAAAAAATTCCAATGGGCTCTTAAGAATCTTGGATATTGACCAACGACATACATAATGTCTGATGCTACCACAGCTTTGTTATCTTTACCTCTTTTCTTTTCAGTTAAAGTCAAAAGATCTTTAATTACAGTGACCACGAATCTTTTCTCTGTGTCTTCATTCATTGTACCTGAGATTGAACCAATTGCCCAAGAAAGAGTGTTAATGTTATGCCATGACCATTCAGAACCATCAAGTTGTCTAGCCAACTTATTAAGCATGATTTGTTCTGTGTCGACAACGTTCAAATGGGTCAAATAGACAAGGACTTCCCTCTCTGATTTATATAACTGGATCGTGTCTGATTCCTTGACAAATTCTCTTACGATTTCACCCTCATCGTTCTCCACAATAAGGACTTCTTCTGGTCTAACCATATTTTCAATGATGACCAACCTTAATTGAGAACAAATATTTTCATAGATGTGTTTCTTTAAGGGGAACCGTTTCATGTACTCTGGGTTCAAAGCACCTGATCCAGTTGATATGGATTGGTTACCTACGGTCAATTGCATCAATGGGTTCATTTCATTGACTGGGATCTTCTGAATCTCTTGAAACAAGGATGAGACTAAATTATTCCAGTAATCCAAAGTGGTCTTAAACAATTCTCTTTCATCGATCTTTGACAACTGAATCAAATATTGATGAGAATTGAGTAGTAAATCTCTTAAACTTTCGTCGCTCTCTAGTAATGGTCTATGGTTAGTCAAATATGTAGTTAAAAACATTGCAAAATCTTGTAAGAAGGACTGGTCGTTACCATTTGCTGAGTTGTAGATTGCTTTCAAGTCTGCATCTATGGGGATAACGTTACTTGAGATCTGTTGTAAAGTGTTTTGGAAATATAAGACGGTTTGAGTGGCAATCGAAGGGTTATTGATTGGCAATTCCAAGTTGGACACTTCAGTTAGACATTTCAAAGTGATGGATCTTGTGTTTGAAGAAGATAAGAATTTGGTGCTTAAAAGTTGTAAGATATTAGTCTCATAGATGTAACGATATGGGATCCAATGTAAATATCTGAGTAAAGATTGTAGAGTGGCCACGATTAGAGTAGAAGAAGAATTGGCCTGTTCTAAGACTTGATAGCAGAGTTTAAAGATCTGTTCGAATTCTTTGGCCATAGATTTTTTCAAATGTAAAGCTTTAGCTTGAGTCATTTGTTCGGCGGAGAAATCAAAGACTTCTTCAGATAACAATTTTAAGATGACCATATTATTTTCACATACGTTTAAAGAAGAAGTGGAGGATCCAATCAGTTCAGGGATAAACTCAGGCCAATTCTGTGGCCATTCTTGTTTAAGGATTTGAACCAAAGTTAAATCAGATTTATTAATTAAATTTTTAGAGTTTTCGAAAAGTGTATTATCCTGACACATGGAGATGATCATACCAACGATAAAGTTTCTAATACCTATTCTTTGTTCATTTGGTAATAGTTTCCATTTTGTATTAATTAGTTTATCAAGGATAGATAGACCGATAAATTTAGTCTGAGGATTTTTGGAGAATTGTAAAATTTGATCAGCACGTTGCCAAGCATCTGGATTCTCTTGGAATTTGGTTAAAATAGTTTGAGCTTCTTTCTGTTGAGCACCTGAACCAGTATAAAAAACGGTCACGACTTGATCTAATAGATTGATATCTAGATCTTTAGAAAAATCAAGAATACCTTCCATTTTAGGCTGGTGTGTGAGTGTAAGTGAGTGTCTGTGTGTATCAAATAGCAATCAATATGTATCTGTTTGCTGTTAAAATATGAAATCAAGCAGCTCAGAAATCTATAGCAGTCAAATGCAAGAAATAAACAATACTTGTTCTGTAAAGATATGTATTATATAATACAGTAAATAGTGATATAATATAATGTAATCCATTAATTATATCATTATTTTACAACTCTACCCTCTTTCTCTGTCTCTCTGTACAAATTCATTTACCGAAAGCAAAAAACGAAAAACAAAAAAAATTTTTTTTTCTCAAAACGAGAAACCACAAACACCCAGACACCATATCTGTTTGGGTGTGTGGGTGTGTCAAATGCGGGATTATTTGGAAATTCCGCATTCCGCAAACTTTCCTCCTTTTTTTCTTCCAATTTCCTGAAACGAAAAACTTTTGGCACGTGATAAAGTTTCAACTATTGTATGTAATATGTACCAGTTGAGATACGTGTGACATTCTACACAGATACAGTGTATGTGAGGAACCAGTCTGATCTTGCTATTAAACATTATCCACTCTGGTTCTTAATAATTGCATTTATTTATTTATTTATTTATTTATTTATTTACTTATTTATTTATTTATTTATTTATTTATTTATTTATTTATTTATTTATTTATTTATTTATTTATTTATTTATTTATTTATTTATTTATTTATTTATTTTGTTGAGATATTACCCTGACTCAATGAAAATTTTGTGAAAATTTTTCACAAAATTATTTTTTAGAAAAATATAAATAGTCGAGATACAGAAATTAGAAATAATTTCTTTTATCTACCACTTTATATACTCTTTACATAGTTTAGTATATAATGTTTGTATTATTTAATACAGGTTATGAGCCCTGATGCGACTTCCTTTATGTATCAGATAATGTATGTACTGATACATATGAATACGTCAACCTTACTTTACCTTCTTCTCTTTATGTAAGGTTGTTACCCATAAAGGTGTTAATCATTATCGCTGCTTATACACCTTTCTCCAGCTGCTTAATACATTTATAATAACTGTTTCCATAATGGCCACTAATACTTTTCCCAATTAACCTTATGTTGCTTTGCAAGGTTCCATTTTAAAATAATAGTCTGTCACCTACATATCATTTGAAATGCATTTTTAGCTGCTGCTCTGATGTATCCTACTCAACTTGATTAGTTGGTTACGTTCATACGATATATATGTCTTTAGAGCATATACTATCCAAGTGTATGAATGATGATTCTAGTTCACTATACTGTCAATGCATTCAATTTACAATAACAACATCTTTTAATTATTTTCTAAGGTAGTATTTTTAGTTTCATATGATTTATATGTCAAATGCACATGTAATATCCAAGGTATGAACAGCTACAAAGGTTTGTTTATTTAGTATTCCAATGTTGAAGAATGCATTTGTTGACTATTTTTCGAGTTGTTTAATTAGCCTGCTACATGAGATTTACACGGATTCATTACGTGTACTATCCTACGCATGAGAGGTTTGTAAATTAAGTATTACGTCGAGTCAGAAAAATCATTCAGCGTTTCAGTTTGATTTAACATATATTGTGTGCTTGTTTTCAATTCCAATTACTCATTGGCCTAATTCTGTCCGTATTTATATTTGTCGATCACCAAGTGCTGCATTCATTATGTCATTTTACCACACTAACATCGGTTGCATTATCATAAACCGATAGTTGAACTAACTTATCCATGTTGCTAATCCTAACAGTGTAGTATTTGCCTACGTCTAAAAGTTGTTTATCAAATTGTTTTTATCGATCACCACAGATCACACTACAACAGCTTTCACTATACCATACATGTTCTTATAATAACTTTCACACTAGGGTTGAAACTCTGTCCGATCGTGCTTTAAATATTATGTTCAGCTCCTTCATTATGACAGGCAACCATCCAAGCCCCATATGATTTATATGTTACAGGCACATATACTATCCGACAATATGGGCACAATATACAGCATAGAAGAACATGATTTATATCTAATTGCCATACTATCACCACTATAGGATTACCATTCATCTCCAACGTATTCACTATTTTCCCTATCTCTCGATGATCTACGACTATTCATTGGTTTAATACGGCTTTATAATTTCAGGCTATATCTTTTTAGTACTATTTCATTACATAAGTGGTGTGTCTCCAGAACGGGGGGAACACTGTATACATTCTGATCGCCACAATCCACTCGCTATTATTTTGACTAAATCGCACCGTGATAATCCATGTTAAACAAAATCGTACCATAGAGTAACAATATAAACTCTATTTTTCATAACCACACATTTAATTCAATTGTTTCAAACGACATGAAGTATTCCAAAGAAATATAGAATACTATTTCTCTTCTTCTGTCATTGGATTATTACCAGATTGCAAGAATTAATTACGTCTAGCTGCTCACATTTTCATTTCACATAAATCACTACAAGGTCATTTATCATAAAACGGTCAGCCATGAGATAATATTTAGACATACCAGTAAATATTTTCATACACATGGACTGATTTGCTTTCTCATATATTCTTATTGTTACTTTCAAATTTTAATTATCTGGCAGCTAGATTAGGTTCTCAATTTCTTGTCTTTCAACATTGCCATTTTCATCGTCAGAGTTTAACAGGTTTAAAATTTTCACTGCGTAAAGTCCCTTTTCTAACCTTCATTGTAATTTTACTGTAAGGGAGGGAATACTTCTTTACAACTGCCATTTTCAATTCTACTCTTTTCTAACAGTTTATCCTTCATTTCAATTTTCATCTCCATTTTTCTAAGACATAATGCCGTCTTTGTTTTTGAAGAGTCATGACAAATAAATAATTGTATCGTATTCTTTTACAGGGTACAGTATGAACAAACTTTATGGCATAATTTGGAAAGGTCAATAGGATATTAGATTACTCATCTCTGACGTCTCTTTAAATATTATTTCGAGGACTAAAGATCGACAACTATTCTCTTTAGATCCTTAGTTGACATGTCACTATTCAAATGCTGCTTTTATTACAGAGTGTTTATAATCATTTTTAAAAATAGGACATTCAGCTTTCAATAGAATACTCTTACCACGAAACTTCCTAATCCAGGTATATTCACATTTAGAAATGTTTCAATCACACCATTAAATATCTAGCTTCAGTTACATCTATCAAGAACGTCACAGCCAAATTTTCAATTTATATTATGTTGCCACTCTAAAAGATTTACGTCATGAACTCAGTTACCAAGCTTGTATCATTGTTGAGCAAACCGTGGGTATTCAGGATTACCTTAATAATACTACTAAAAAGAAAAATGGAAAGATATTTCTGCAGAAACCTATGTATTTATCAAGCAGCTTAAAAGATCAAACATTTTCAATATAGTTTACATATGTGCCAAGTAATACCAATAGTTAATCAAAAGGGATTAATAAATCATCTGGCACATATATCTACAATCATTGAGTACCGTGTAAGGGAGGGTGTTGAGATATTACCCTGACTCAATGAAAATTTTGTGAAAATTTTTCACAAAATTATTTTTTAGAAAAATATAAATAGTCGAGATACAGAAATTAGAAATAATTTCTTTTATCTACCACTTTATATACTCTTTACATAGTTTAGTATATAATGTTTGTATTATTTAATACAGGTGAGCGACTACTTATAAAATATACGGTTTATGATGTTCCGTTATAACTTATAGGTTATTACTCCACAAATCTTAAATCGTAACATATTTATTTATTTATTTATTTATTTATTTATTTATTTATTTATTTATTTATTTATTTATTTATTTATTTATTTATTTATTTATTTATTTATTTATTTATTTATTTATTTATTTATTTCAATGTCGATAGATTGGCTTTCTTATCTTTTAAGCATTGTCAAGACATGTTGGATTTATATGATGTCATCGTAGGGCTGATTAAACCCAAGGGTGTTTTCTCCTTTTTCAATGGACTTGGTGCCGATAGAGAGATTTGCTACGATGTTTATAAGAAAATTGTTGAGATTGATGTTGCTATTTATGGAAATGAAATGTGGATTTTCCATTATTGATATCACAAAAATTTTTACCAGATTGGCAAAACGTTAAAAGATCTTATTATTATTATTATTATTATTATTATTATTATTATTATTATTATTATTATTATTATTATTATTATTATTATTATTATTATTATTATTATTATTATTATTATTATTATTATTATTATTATTATTATTATTATTATTATTATTATTATTATTATTATTATTATTATTATTATTATTATTATTATTATTATTATTATTATTATTATTATTATTATTATTATTATTATTATTATTATTATTATTATTATTATTATTATTATTATTATTATTATTATTATTATTATTATTATTATTATTATTATTATTATTATTATTATTATTATTATTATTATTATTATTATTATTATTATTATTATTATTATTATTATTATTATTATTATTATTATTATTATTATTATTATTATTATCATCCACATATATCATTTATATAACGTCTCCTTTTACTACTAGTTTCTTTTAAATCATTGCTGATGTTATATATGGGTTCCCATTATTTTCAATTGAAGAACCTTTACTGTTATCACGTGTAACAACACTCTTAGTTGATTCAACATCATTCGAAACAGATTCACTGGTCCCTCCCCCCCAGTAAGTTTTTCAATCTTCCTTTTCTTCCGTTTAGGCTCAACTTCAACTTTTGCTTCTTCGATTAATGAAGCTTCAATTTTATGAGCTAAATCTAATCTATTCAAATCGATGTCAACCATATTCAATATAGCATTATCAGTTATCGTACTCTTATCTCTTTTTTTTTTTCGGAATAATTGGGTTTGTTAGTCAAGAATTCATTAAAACCGGCTTCAGCACATTTCTTTTCAAACGTTGAATCAATCCATTCCAATTTCTCTTCAGTTCTTTTCAACACCCAAATGCCTTTGTGACACGTTTTCTCAATCTTTCACGCAGATCATTTATCTTGTTTTGAATACCATTGGCATCTCGCCAGCTTCTCTTCCTCTCTTTACTTATATCCTCTCTTAAAAGATCGAACTTTTTACTAGATAAAAATCCTTTTAAATTTTTTTCTGTAAAATATTCTTTTTCCCAGTTACATTGGAAAAATAGGGCATATTAAATGTTATACTTCACTTAGAATGTATCTCTTCTTTTCTTTACTTTATATGGATTCATCTTTCGTTTAATTGAATTGATTAATAACCTTTCTACAGGCGACATCTTCACTTGAGATGGTGGTACCAATCCATCAACGTTTAAAACACTATTTGGGTCTGATCTTCTCTGTCTCTTCTCTTCAGTTATAAAATCTTGTTGAATCTTAAAAAATATGTCGGTCAAAGTAGACGTAATAATACTTCTATGACCAATAGGCAATGCCTCTATCTTCTTCTTCATTGGAATCTTGAAGTTGTTGGGCCACTAACAATTGTACCATGGACTCAAGTTTAACTTGTGTATTTGGTATGATAGTTTTACTTGATAGGTTTCTTGATTCTGAGCTATTCTCCTTTTTGACTTCAATAACTTCTTTTTCTTGTTCTTTTATTTCTTTGTCGTTTATTTCGTTTTTATCTGTATCTAAATTCTTTCCTGGAATAGCCTCTTGAAAATTTACTGCATCTTTTTTCCTCTCATTATCTTTTGATGAGACTGATTTCACTGTATCTTGTTGTGATTCTAGATTTTTTTTTTCAGTTTCAGTTTCTTCATTATTGGTTTTAATGTTACCATTTTCTGTAATTGAGGAGACTGCATTTTCAAGGGTGGGTTCTTCAAAAATCACCTCAACTACATTTATATCAGAATTATTTGAATTAATACTTTTTGAATATTCCTCTGTCATGTTATTAGTAGTCGATAAGTCCTCACAGAGAGTAGTTGAGGAATCGTTCTTACCATTCAGTAAGACTTGATTATCATGTATTGGTTTGGAGGCTGAGTTATCCGCTTTGTCTACAATAGTAACTTGTTTTGATGGTTCTTCTAAGGCCTCTACACCAATCATATTAGTGATAACTGGTTCATCAGGATTATTATCAACTTTACCCGACACTTCTTCCCAAGAATCAATTTCAGCACTTATCTTATTGTTATTATTATTGGATTTCTCTAATGCGGAAAACTCAGGGGGAACAAGGTTTTATCCTTCTTGAGCGACTCACCTGTCTCATTAGAAGTATCACTTGAAGCAGTTGCCATTCCAAGACCTATGATAGTGAATTGTAAAGGTGTCTGGTTGTTACATGTTTGAATTATTTTAGCAGATGTAAATTCTATTACTATACCATTTTCTGATATATCTTTTTTCTCAACAGTAATATTGGAAAGATCTTCTGTTAGTTTAACTACTTCGGCAGATTCAGTGGAATTAACAATTTTGTTTAAATTATTATGATTTGTAGTATTCTTATGAATCTGATATTATTACAACTTCTGAGTCCAAATACGCAACCCTTTTAGCTTTCTTTGTTAGAGGAACTAATGGGAGTACCTTCAATACATTTTCTTGTTTTGTATTTGAATCATATATATTTTCATTCTCTAAAGGTCTTTTATTACAATTTGCTGTAATTAACAATGGTATATTGTTAAGGTTCCTCGGTCTCATTGTGGAAACTGTAGTTTTATTACTACCATCCTAAAAGGTGGCTTTTGTTAAAGATTGTCATAATTGACGGTTTCTAGCATTCGTTATTACTTGAGCAATAGATTTTTTTGGCGTGATTAATAATGGTTAAAAGATGTCTTGTAGCCTCCTCCGGTGAGGCACCATTAGCTATTTTTTTTCTTTGCAGCAGTCTTCAAAGTATTTATAATAGGATTTAAACTAGTAGGAATCAATTTTTTGGTTACAGCCATAAATGCAGAGGTATTATGTAAACCAGAAGCCATTTTCTTATTATGGTTTTTGCTGGCAATACTTCTTCTCGCCACAGGTAATACAATTGGTGGGTGAAACAAAAATCGTTCCTTGCGTACAATGGTTTTAGCTGACGAATCGAATTTGTCTAATGTTCTATTTTCTAATGCCTTAACAATTTCGTCTGTAGAGTAACCAAGAGTACCGGTATTCGAAAACAAGTAGTCAAAATGAGACTCTGGAAGATGGATTTTTAATAACGTTTCTTTTATATCTTTTAATTTGTTTTCTTTTAAAGCAACATTCAGTCTAATGAAATTAAATAACGGTATCTTACTTCTTGCTACGACACCGTTCTTGTTAGCCTTATGAGCTTTTACTTTAGGCTGAACTTCATCAATTGACTAATTAGCCAGTTGAATCCTTAACTTCATTTCTTCTGTAGTCCATCTTCTATATGGTTTTTTTTTGGAACGCCCTTCTCTGTTAATCTTATATCAGGTGGATATAGAGGTCCTTTAGCCACTATTTCTGCTAATTCTTTTTGTTCAGTATCAAATTTTGCTCGATTAAGCTCATTCTGAGCTTTTCTTGCGATTTTTACCTTTTTTTTTCTTCCTTCAATTTTAGGTGAAGCTCTTTGTTTTTCTGTCTACCACTTTTTTCTAGTCTCATGAGCTGCAGCTGCAGCAATAAGACCGAACTTCTTTTTAAATATTTCTTTAGGAGATTCGGATTTCATTATCAAACCATTCTTCAACTTGGTAAATTGTTTATCTATTTCTACAGTGCGTGTAATGATCTCTCTATTTTTATGATCGAAGCTACTCTTAGTCTGTGCATTTAATTTCTTTGTAGAACTAGTTGCATTGCTCATTGAATTGTTAGCGAGTTTTCTTTGAAAATTATCAATAATAATAGTCTCAAATTTCTTGCGTTCTGATGATTTAGAAGTTTTTTTCTTTGAAGTCTTCAGTTTTTCTTTGGGTTTCTTCGGGGGGGGGTTACTTTGACTATGTCTGATTGATTAATCTTTTCATTTTTCTTTGTCTATCTTCCTTCAATTTTTTGAGAATTTCATGTACCACTTTGTCTTTTACCTTTTTACCTTATCTAGATCTTGTAGTTTCACAGGCTTACGAGATTCTATCTGTATCTTTTTTAAGTTCTCCTTTAAACTCGATCTTTCCTTCATTTTTTCGATATCTTTTGGTTTACTTTAAAAGGTAAGTGATATTACATTTTGTATAATTTGATTCAAATCAAATGATTCATCACTGTCTTCCTCTTTATCATAAAGTACATATTGTGCTCTTTCATTAATAGAAAATCGCTGATCTTCTTTTGTTTTAGCTATTGTTGAATTATCCTTTGAAACTCTGTAATCTGAATGATTTTTTTTTCTATAGGTTTAGAAGAAGAATCCATGACATATTCAGATGCTTCCTTTTCAATCATTCATTCTTTCCCTTTTTTTTTTAATTCAATAGGTTTAGTTAGTGATGTTTCAACAACTTTGTTAACAATTCCAGCTAATATTTTAGAGAAATCATCACCCCGGGAATCATCAATCTCTATTATAACATTTTTCGGTTTTTTATTTGTAACTACAGATTTAGTTACCTTCTTTTTCTTTGGTTGTGGATAAAAAACAGATGTGGGTATCTCGTATTCTAAAATTTTACATATTGTCGTTGTTGTCTATGATGTAATAAAGGTAGATGGTTGCGATGCGGATGCTTTAGATTCAACATTCTTTTTGGCGGTCTATTTCTTTTTATCTTTTGATGAAGCATTCTTAGTGATAGTAGGTCTCTTTTTAGACTTTTTGATTGATACAGAATTAGTCTTAGAATCCAGTAACTCATTTTCAAAAGTTTTCAATTTAGCTTCCACCAAAGTTTGCGTCTCGAAATCATTAGTATCGTTATCAATTCCAAGTTTATTATCTTCATTAAAGTCATTATTTGAAATATTAAGGTCACCACTTTCCAATAAAGTATCACTTCTCCTAATACCTTTAATAATATCATCAGTCTGTATTAAATGGTTATTATTATTACTATTACTACTTGCTTCTCCTTGTAGTTCTTGAATATTATTTTTCTTATTTTCATTCTTAGAAAGTTTTGATTTCTCCCTTTCTTTATGATTTTTTTGACTCTTTGATCTTTTCTTATCATTATTTTCACTAGACTCTTTACTGATCTTTTTATTACTATCCGATGTTTATTTATCCTTCTCTTTCTTCTTCTTCTTCTTCCTCAGCGGGGACTTTTTCAGTTTATCAAGAATTCCAGCTTGTTTTGTACCTTCTCGTTCACCATTATCAGATATATTCTCGTCTATTGATTCATCACTTAACACTTGAAGCGTCTTCAATATAGTTTTCTTTAAATATTCATCATCTTGATCCAATATCTTCATCATTAAAAATATGGGTCATCATTATAATCTATATTTTTCTCACTATTTTCACCATGAATATCTTCCTCATATAGTCCCTGCTGTAGAAAATGGGCTCATTCACTCTGCTGTTCTTCATCAGTAAGAAACTCCCTGACAGTATTGTAGTCCCCATGTGAGTCTCAATTTGAACTATCTGTTATTGATTCAGTAAATTCCACCGCATTATTTACAATAGAAGTAAAATCCTTATCATCAACAACAGCACTACCGCCATCACTACTACTACTAGCAGTAATAATAATAATATTGTTCTGTTCTTCGTTATAGGAAGTCAAAAAGTTGCCTATTAGTCCATTTTAAATTTAATTCTTCATTATGTTGGTTCTCATCCATTGTTTTCATCGACCGTTCAGTTTTGTGTGTGTGTGAATGTAGTATTCAGGTTAACGGAACAATGTACACTCACATGTAAGATTGTTGACCTACCCAGTACACCATCGATATCAACTGACTGCCATTACTACGACTGGCTACTCCCAAATATACACAGTTATTGAAATATATCTTATTCACAGCTCCACCTCTGCTTATAACAAATATAACAAATAATAAGAACTGGGCTTAACGATATATGGGTGTCTATTTCTAACAGCAACTAGTAGTATTTTATTGTAGAGTTCACTGCAGAACATGTTCTAATCTATTTGGTAAGGACTAAAATATCAATCATTTGGAAAGAAAGAAAGAAAGAAAGAAAGAAAATTGCGAATGTGGCAAACTGAAAAGGTATATATGTCGTTGATGCTAACAGATATTTGTATGGGATCGTTGTCATATTGTTTCTCCCTGGAGATGTTCAACTTTCTCTTCCTTTTTAGCTTTTAATCATTTATTTGTGTACAAGAAGTACTATTTGTTTGGAATATGTTGATCCAGTATTGAGTAAACGAAAAGAAGAAGATACTGAATCACATATTGAGAGTGTTCAGTGTGGCAGTTTACCAAAAAAAAATTATTTAATGGTAGGTAGACATGGCCGCTCAATGCTTGGGAAGTTGAAAATGATTAGAGCTTCAAATGTATTTTCTAAGTTTATTTCTACTGCACAGAGTGTGGTAGATCCAAGTATCTTATTAAATAAAGATGTGTGTGTTGGGAAATATGACTATTGTGACACATAAAGTAAATAAATATAATATTCTTTATTAAAATGCGGTAGTCATAAAATCATGATAGATGCCAGAGGTCTTAGTAGTGACAATAAAAATAAACAAATAGCTTTTCCACCAATTGATCCTAAAATAGTTTCTAATATCAATACAAAAGGCATATATTCCTTGTTTCATAACCAAACAGGTGACTAACACACCAACTTGTTGATTAGATACTTAATTCACTTCTAAACAATGTCATGTAGATATATTATAAATATTACGTTTTTCCTTAAAGATCCCAGTAAATAATATCTTTAACATTATTTTAAAGAAAAAAGACCCATATAATCGTGAATTTTTTTTGGATAAAACTACTGTTATCAAACAATGAGACGTTGTTAGTGTCCCACTACCTCCCTCGATACATCTGTGGACAAAATTTCACTAAACAACTTTCCTTATGTCAATGTATCCACCCTCATTTTTTCTTTCTTTCCTTTCCTTCTCTTTCATCTACATATCTTTATCTATAAATTTTTTTTTTTGCAAATCCTTGTATTAAAACTGCAAAAGAAGAAAATACTAACTCTTTTCAAAATATACAACATCATACAACCTCAAGAGAGTAAAACATGCATGGTTAAGAAACTAAATTTCACAAGAAGGAGAAATTCTTTTATCATATTCACTGTGTGTTTAGAAGTGGTTCTATTGTTATATGTTTAATCTATTCAACCATACACCCCCCCATTAACAAAATAAAACAAAAAAAAAAGATATTATAAGCTGAAATAGAGTGTGGTATATTATATTATATTATATTATTCTAGAGTTGGAATCATAAGATCCTTATATACCAATAAAACAACTTTACTTTCAAATAAGATAAAGTGGAAAGAAACCCGTATCTATGAGTTCAGGTGTCTTGCTAGTCAACAATGAAAGCCAAATGATTGAACCAGACGACCGTTATAATAATAATGGGAATAAGAATAACAGTGACACTCCATCTATTTCTAATACTTCCAACATGACCACGAATTTAATGTTAGACTCACAAAAATTAATTAATTGGACTTCTTTGAACAGGGTGTATTCTATAATTAGTGTGTATGGTGGTCCTTCATGTATATTACCGACAAACTCATATTTTGTACTAGGTACAATTAAAGGTGCACTATTAATCTTCAATTATAAAGAATTTTTACAAGTAATATTATTACCGCAGACTAAAAAAGAGATTTCACCATCGACAAGACAACAAAATGCTTTAATGAATAGATTTATCACTTCATTTCATTCAAAAGTAGTCAATATTGTTATATCATACGATGGTACACATCTAGCTGCAAGCTATGAAACTGGAGACATATACCTATGGAATTTAAACTACTCTACTGATATTTATAATAATTATTCACATTCTTCTAATAGTGACAATACTGATGGATTGCAAAATACTATTAAACTTATCCCTGCCATACTACATATCACAGAACATCAGGGAAGAAAAATCACTGGGATTGATTTTATGCCAAATAGACATACTGGTTTAATTGTTAGCGATATTAATGGCAACGTTCTTTTTCATAATGGACATAGAACTGGGTTTTGGAATATGACTTATAGTGTTCACAAAGTCTTAAATGTAGCTTCAAATGAAATTATCTTAAATACAAAACTGAGAGATGACAAATTGGCTGTTTTAACTGATAAAAATTTGGAGATCATATCTATTCAAAGGAACAAATTTTCCAGAAAAGTGGTTTTCAAAGATATAGTTGATACGACTCCAATTTTAGATGATGTTATCCCACCAAATTCTTTGACATGGTTAAATAATAATATTCTTGCATATTCCATTAAAAATAGAGTGACGGTATATTCTGATATTACAACAGAAAATGAGACTCGTAAATTGGTTTGGAATTGCCAAGAACTTATACTTTCAGTTCAATGGGTGTCATTGAATTTATTAGGTGTTTTGACTGTTTCTCACAAACTATTGATCGTCAATCCAGATGAAAATTTCGATATTGTAATGGTTATAGATCTTCTACCACATGATTTATTAATCCCCCCAAACAAACATTTTAAATGGTACAGAAATAAACTATTTCTACTGACCAATTATTCATTCAAGATAGGTAGATTTGTCTCTTGGTCCAGTCTTCTTTTAAAAAGAGTACAAAGCGGAGACTACCTAGGTTCGTTATCTTTACTAAATCAATTTGTGAGTAAAAAATTTCCAATTCCAACTTTTTTACATTTAGCCATTAACCATAAAATCAGAAAATCTCAGTTGAAAAATCCACTCAATAATTTAGTATTTACTGCGTTCAAATATCTTTTGAATAATAACGAGTTCGATTCCATTAAAAGTCTTATATTCGTAGCTATTCGGTTACAAATAGAATGGTTTCCTGATGGAAACCAGGAAGTAATCTCTAAATTTTTAGATATGACATGGGAGACAATACTTCAACAACCACAATATATCACTGACTCTCTTCAAGAAATATTTCTAAATACAATCTGTGAACTTATCGAAGGTGGTATTATTAAAAGTTTATCACCGACATTATTTCAGGTCATTTTTCAGAAACATCCAACCTCTATAAAAACACATTTATTTAGTTTAGATAAATCAAGTTGGGATTGTGATCTTTTGATTCGTTTGTGTCAGAGACAACATAATTTTGATATGTTGTTGTATATATGGAATGTGTCATTTAATGATTATTTAACTCCGTTTATAGAACTTTTAAAATGGATTAGAGACGGAGACTTGATACAAAGTGATGTTTTTGGTAATATAGAAGCAAGTTCTCAAAGTAATCTTAACCCGTGTATAATTTATAATTACATCGAAAGTTGCTATAAGGGACTGCAATATCCAACCACGTTAATTATAGAAGACAAGATAAAAATTTATCAAAATCGACAAAATATGACTTATATTCTTTTCAATGGTGTAGATATTACATGGCCTCTTACGGGTGAGAAAAAGTTAAAGACAATTAAGCATATTAGTGATGCAGGTGTTGGAAATGATGATGAACCTTCCTTTCCATATTTCAAGCTTTTAATGAAATTCAATCCAAAAAGATTCTATGATATGTTAACAGAAATATTAACTGACTCATTTTTTGGTGAATTAGACGATGAAAAAGAATTAAATGAATATGCAGATAAAAAGATAGTACAGTCTCAATTTTCTTTGAAAATTACGAAACAAAATGTGTTAGATGTTTTGTTTAATGTAATAGAAGAAGAGAAGTCCTTGCAAGATGAATCTTCAAGATACTATACTATAGTGTATGTTGTCCATTACTTGAAACAACACCTTCAAGATTTACATACGAATAAAACAGATTTGGATATAATTATGAATATGATTTGTGATTTCCCTAAAACATTAGGAGTTGGTCAAGAATCGATAGAGGATTTAATAATAGACATGATAAACATGCATGAGCCAACTGATCCACACCATTTGATAGCACAATTAAAAGCTAGGAACTTTCAGAAAGTATTATATCACTTTTATAGGAAGAATCATAAATATCTTGAATCAATAAAATTGTTGTTAGACAAAGAAAATAGAAATTTCTCAAAAGATATTGGCTTACTATCTGTAATAGAGGATGCATGTAAAAATATGGAAAGAAATTCCGCTGATTTTATCAGTATGAAGTCTTTAATTAAAGATAAATTCAACGTAATAATTGAGATAGTCAGTAGTAAAGATGCCGTTAATATAATACAAAATATTGATCCAACAATGCACGTTTTGATTCAAAACACACCAGTCCATGATACATTGAAATTGACTTACCTTGAATTTTATTTTACAAGTGGCATGGATTTAAAATATCACAATGCTGAATTAAAAAGATATTACGTTAACCTATCATGTAAATTGAGGAAGGGACATGATTTAACTGACTGGGTGAGAGAAAAAGGGCTAAAGGTATTAGATAATACTCAGTTATTGGAAAATCTTCAAAAACTTAATAACTACGATGCACTCTATGTAATCTATCATCATATGGGTAAAATTTCCGAAGAGCTTTCATGTATTAATAAATGTATAGATGGATTATTTCAAGAAAATTGTGAGTTGAACGTTAATTCTTTGAACAATTATATTACATCTGGTATTAATTCGATTTTGTTAATGAAGGGTAATAAAGTAAAATATTGGATCATATTTATATCTGCTATTATGAAAATTTTTAGTCAAAACAAGAAGAAGATTAATAACAATCTCGAATGTAATAAAATATTAAATAAATTATTTTTTCAAATGATTGCTGTTGAAAGAAAAGTTGATGACAACTTATATGAAATCATGACTGGTATACTTAACAAAGGTGATGTAATGATGACAAAGACGAAGAATTTGGGAGAGTTATTTGCCCAAATCTTTACATCATTTAGGCTTGAAGAAGCAATTTCTAAGACCTTATTAAAAATCATTCAAGAATCACCATCTGGAATGGTTAATAGATATCGGATGAAATTAAGAGAAGGGTGGACAATACATAACTCTGAATGTGAAATATGTGGAAAAGCACTGTGGGGTGCTGGATTAAATCCTGAAATATTTCTACAGTGGGAATACAAAAAGAAGGCCCAAAACTCAACGGTTGAACATTCTTCAAACGAAATAATGGTTGTTTTTAAATGTGGTCATGGATTTCATAAAAAGTGTTTGAACAATTTAGGGCAAAAAGATGATGATTATCAATGTCTCTTATGTTTGACCAATTACAAAAGAAAAGATGTTGATTAGTAATAAGATAATGTATACATAATGATTGGTCTTTATGAATTTTTTATATAAAGTTTGGTACTTTTCAAATGTGTACTAATTATATATTCGTAGTGTAATATACATATATATATGAAGTTATTGTTTATACATGTACAACGTATAAAGTGTTTCGAGGCTTTTTTAACTACTTTTAAAAATATTTTCCAACAAATGCTAGCATGCCTATACTCACACACCACACAATTATATATATTGTTATAAACTAGTACGATAGTCAGATCAAATTATATATTGTAATATCTGGTGTTGTCTACTAGAGGCGTATCACCACACTTCGACCTAAGTTGGTCTTTTATGATTTTAGTACTTCAGAAATGAAGGTCTTATTGACTAACAAGGAAACAAGAGTACATGGTGCACCCGGGTAAATCAATACATCTTTACTACATTTTTCGAGTGTAAATATCGCAAAATTAAACAGAAGTATAAGAATAAAAAGTAGAGCAAAGTCAAAAGTCATCAATCATATTCCCATCAGTTTTTATTTTAAAACCTCCTTCCTTTAATAATGAGATTGACCAAGAGATTTGTATCATCAATTTAGAAATTTATGTCGTCTAAAATACTTTTTTTCAACTGTTTATGTTTAAACGTTCGAAAGAATACTTCTAGTAACAATTCGGAAATTCAAAATACACATATCTTAAAGGTAGGTGTTCACTTCCTGAAGTGTCCCCGTTCTAAGTAGTTTTTACTCAAAAATTCGAAATATATGAATTTTTTTTTTCTCTTTTGAATATGAAATGCTCAAGAACCCATTTGAGCAAAGTTTTATAACGTACCTTTTTTTGTTTTCAATTTTTATTCCTATTTTTTTTTTCATTGCCAAAGTGCTTACTCCTTGGACATAACCTTGGTGAGTCACTAGCTGCACTTATGACTTTCCTTATAATTACCTTTTTGGTTAGTTTATCTGTGTTTTTTTATTCATTTTGGAATATTTTATTTGATTTCTTCTATCAGGATGATCAGTAATTAATATGCTTTGCAGCCTTTCAATTTCATTAAATAGTGGAGCATTCGTACTTTTTTTAGTGACTACAAATTTTCGTTGAACTTCTTTCGTTTGAAATCTTGAAAGTTTGTGTTTCTTTTTTTAACCCAAAATATTGGTTATTGATTCAATACTTTCTAGTACTACAAACAATAAAAAAGCATTTTACTCTGTAACCTAAACATACCATTTGTTTGAAATATACCAGAATTAGAACCACATAATATAATTGGGGGATAAAATTTCCACCTGTATTTTTAAACAATATTCTGATTCTTTTGCTTTGTTTTTGAAATATTAAAAAAATTTTATCATTATAGAAGTAGGTATGGGAGTGTATTTATAAACATCAGAATATCCAAAACAAACAAACAAAAAAAAAAAAAAAAAAAAATCATAGGTGCTTAGGTTCTTCTCACTACGTTTTTAAGTTTTTATATTGTGGTAACTCAACAAATGGAAGTTCCTTCAAAAAGCATAGTTCATTAGAATTTACTACGTTCTAAAAAATCTCTTCAATGTTAAACAAGTGTGAACTAAAAACTTCACTAACCCTTGGATTTCTAGTAGCAAATTTGGTAATAAAGGGTGCAAAACATCTAAAAATTGTACACTAACATAACTGTAACCTTTCCTGAACTCCAAACTTTATTAAAAAATCATATTTGAAACTTTTAGTCAGTTAATTATTGTGGTGACGTTGAAAATTTTGTACTTACATATATGATACTTGGAAGTGAACTTAGACGGATCTAAAACAATATGTTTTTTCTATTTGCTTCTAATTTTAGTTTGTTTGAAAAGAGCGGAAGAGTATTATTACTTTGGTACACAATGCCTGGCAGATAGTTTTGACACCAAAATTGAATAATTTGTTATAGTATATTTGTTAAGTATCCTTTTTATGTTGACCCAAAATATAAAAAAGATTATACTGACTTAGCGCAAAGAATTAAAAAAAATATTAATGTAATAAATTTAACATAAAAACACCAAGTTTTATTCATTTTATTATATTATATATTATTCAATATATAAGATATATATTGATATATTTCTATTTTAATATATATTAATAATATTAATAAATAAACATTATTATATAAGGAAACAATATCAGTTTTTATTGGGTTTTGAATTAAACAACATTTAATTACTTAAAATGGAAAGTGTGACACAGTGACACACTTTCTTTTTTAAATAAACAAATTAGAGTGACACTTGTTGGAGATTCTAGTAATGAAAGAAGGGGGTGATTCAAAGTTGTCCTTTTTGTGTTTACTATTACAATTAAACAAGAATGGGTTGTTTGTAAGAATTAATATTAACCCTTTCTTTTGAACCTATAAAAAAAAACACAGTATCACATATTGTGAAACACGAAGAATTCCGTAAGTTGAATTATGGTTGTGTATTAAGAAAAATTATTTAAAATATAGCCGTTTGTTTTCTTTGTCCAAGTTTCAAATAAATCTTTCAGAATGTTTTGATGTGATATTTAAAATTCTTACGATTTGATTTATTTTTTATATTATTTTTTGTCTTCTAGATTAAATCAAATGTTGTATATCATATTATCATATTTGCTTATTTTATATTAAAAAAAAAGTACAACTTTGGTTTTTAATCGAGATTTTGTGCATTATTTCTTCTAAAGAATAAAGAAGGGTTTTTCGTTTAAGCGAAGGATATTCTTAAGGAATTGTTCAATAAGTTTACGCTTATGTTTTAAATGGAGAAACAAGAGCACTTTAAAACAAGTGTTATGGGAATCTTCAATAATGCTATGTTTATCCTCAATTTAGGAAATTACTTTGCTGGTTGTTAATTTATTATGCAAGAACTGTTCGCAAATATCGAAATTATATTTTTTTCTTATGGATAAAATTTACCTTCCACAAAACACATTTTGTATATAAAGAAGTATTAGATAGGTTTGACCATATATAGGTTTAAAGTGTGTATAGTTAGCATACATAAAAAAGGACCGAAGAAGTCTTATTTGATTATTTAGCACTACACTGTCTTCTAATGATTTCAACAGGTCTACTTTACCATTTTATCCAACCTCAACCAAGACATTGAAAACCTCTCCATAATAAGACTGTATTATATAAAGTGTCAATGAACCAAACTAAAAAGAAGATATAAACACTTATATTTAAGTAGAATCTTATATTTATGAGAAATAATCGCTCTACCCTAAACTGTGAATCAACCAAAATTTAAAACAACCACTTTAAAAGTGAAAGATATAAAACTCTTATCGTGGAGTTTATTAAATAACTTAGGTAATATTCAGTATTATGAAGTGTGGGTTTAGTGTATTTTTTCCAATATATTTTTGCACCGTGTTTTTGTCCAAGAAGAGCTTATTTGTGGCGTATAAACTTGCGAGATATAATGGTAATATGAGAGGCTACTGTAAGAAGGACTAGACAACGTGAGAGATAAACGAGCAAAAAATAAAATTATATACTGTTGTATATGCTGCAATGATCTTATACCTATATACGAAATATATCATTCCTCTAGAAAGAGAAATGTGTGTAACGCACAATCCATACTGGTGAAAATTCTTCACATACTTTAACAATTCCCGAAGATGAAACAAGAAATATTATGAAAATATTTTTCCAGAAATAAAAACATATAAATGGGTAACCTTGCTCATTTAATTTCCAATCTGGATGAAGAATATATATATATTATTTCTATACATTATTTATATTTATATAATTATATATTCCCTGGTAAGAAGAACGAGGGAAAATTACTCTACATATTAACATAATAATAATATATAATAATAACATATGATATGATCACCGCCGCTAATAATATGTGTAATAATATTCTTCATCCAGAGGAGTATATTGACTATTTACTCTAGTTATTGTTTTTTGTGTATTTTTATTTATATAATTAGGTTTTTATATTTTCTTTTGGAATCTTAAGATACTTTTAAACTTACACTACTGTTTCAAATATATTTCTGTTTAGGTTTCTTGGAAAGCATTGTTTTTAAAATCTTTATTTTGCATGTCTTAACTTTTTAGGTAAATGGACATCTAGTTTATTAAAACTATAGAGAAATAATGTATATATTTTTATACTCTGTTTATAAACAAATACAATATGATTTGTGATAATTTTTAAATTTCTTTTAAAGTATTTTTTCTTCTTTGAAAAATTTTCAAATTTTTTTTTTAAATACTACTGAACTGATAAAGACAATTATAACAAGACATTCTTTATTAAAGAAACAATGAGTACATTATTCCATGTTTAACAAGAGTATCGTTAAAGACCTTGTATTTTGTAGGCAACATATAGTAATAGTTGTAATAGATAAAATACAATAATGGTTGTATATATGGATAATTCCCTTTCTCTTTCTCTCTATATAGTTTATTCCTCTTGTTTGTTTCTACATAAACTATATACATGTATTCTCTTTACTAATCCACTTACTCATAAATTCCTTCTTAGGTAAGCTACGACAGACTGGACAATTCGATGACATAGCAAAAAAAAAACAATAGTGACATCCGGTTATCCTAACTGTAGCAGAATTGTAAAGTTAGAGTCAATTTTTGCTTTTTCCTGGATTTTACAAAAATAGATAAGTGTAGTAAAACAAGTAAAATTTTTATTTGAAAAACTTTTATATAAAACCCTCGTATAACGGGATACAATAGTTATGTACTTCTGTGAACAGTTGACTTAGTTGTAATAGTAACAATAATCCACTTAAATAGATATAAAATATAGACTCACTCTTTATTTCTAGATATAATAATAGTATATATCTATATATATATCACTGCAACTCTAAATCTAATCTACTAGGACTAAATAAAATATATACCTATATGCTTTATATCTATTCTTGTCGTTGTTCTTCTTCATCATCCTTCTTACACATGTTGGTTGTTCTCTCTTTCAATTAAGTTGGTTACTCCCGCCTTTTTATATGACTGTAAATCTTTTCAAAAAGGAGAGTTTAGAAAAATGACGGTTAATGTCATTTTTTTGAACCAATCTTAAACATTAATATCAGGGATTTTACAATTTTTCTTTCAAAAAAGGATTGCGAATTCTGTGGATCGAACACAGGACCTCCAGATAACAATGACCAAAGTTTTCACTTCTTCAGTCTGGCGCTCTCCCAACTGAGCTAAATCCGCTAGATATCTGTTTTCCTAATTGAGATTCCATCTCCTTTAATGTTTAGAATTAATTACATGGTTGATGTTAAAAAATGTAAAAAGGTTGAATAAGATCTTAATGGGAAAAGGGCTTAAGCCCTAATTTATTTTTTGTTGCTGGTGATTAATTTTAGAGGAATCTCAACTTTTCCTAGAAAAATAAAAATTGAAAATTTCAGACAAAGAAAAGTTTTTCGATTTCCACTTTTTTTAGGAAGTAACGAAAACCAAAAAAGAAAGATTTTCATAAGACTGAACACCATTACTAATATTATTTTTAGCAAACCGTTTTAACTTAAAAAATATTTTTGCCTTTGTTAAAATTGCTTATACGTGTAGTTTATACCGAAGAAGTTCTTCTGTAAATGTTCTTCGGTCATCTAGAAGTAATATAAAAATAATAATGTATAAAAACTTAAACCTGTAATGTATAAAAAGGGGTGAGGAATGTAATTTAGATATTCCCTTATTTCATGTTCCTTATATATGTTTGGAAATGAGTTTCGAATATTATTGCACTTAGGCAAAAATTTAAATATAAATAAATGTAAGATTGGACTTCAATGCTTGATTATGTTTTTGGTAAACTCTATCAGTTTATCTTGAAGGATGTTCGATTATTCCGCAAGTTCTTCACTTTTTCTAATGAACTGTTTTAGTGTATTACCGTACAGTTTGCCCTTACCATTAAATGCTGACAATCCAAATTTCTTCATATTCTCTCTTTAAAAAAAAGATGTGTTAAAATTTTTACACGGTATCTTTTCTGTATCTTTCCTTTTTCCATAAAACTTGTTTCAAAATCCAACATTACCAATAATAATTATTATTATACATCAATTAAGTTTGTAAAAGAGAAAATCGCATGCGCTTTCTTATTTTTGGAGGTCTTCCACCCAAGTTATATTTACTCTTTTAATTAAACCAAATGTTTTTTCCTGACAAAGTTCTTTTCCTTTATAAATCAGAAGAAGAAGAAAAAGTGGAAAGTACTTTTCATAACACGTACACTCAGTTGCTTCTATATATACATAAGTATCTGTATGCTTTTGTTAAAATTAGATTAGAAATAGATACCTTTTCTATCTTTCTCCACAGAAAATTAGTTTCTTTTCAACTGGTAAGTAAGAATAACGAAACGGATATTTTATATTAAGACCCATTATCTCTGCACAGGATTTCAAACCTTGAACTTGGACGTCATCGTCCAATTATACTTTGGAGATTTTAATTGTTAACCATCTCGAAGATAAAGCAGTTCAAGTCAGACCAAATTTCACTTATCCAGTGTATGGTGATAAAGAGACTATATTTGGATTCAAGGATTTGATACTTCACTTGTTCTTTGATTCAGTAACTTTTAAGCCATTCAATAATACTAAATATAGTGCGGCTATGAAGGATCATGAAGACATTCTTAAGATATTGACTGATAAACTACTAAGTAACGATTTTGTTGTTACAGATGAAAGTGAATGGAGAGAAATATGTGAAAATGAACATAAGACTTATAATCTGTCTGAAGAAAAAGACAAAACCAGAGAAACTTCAATTGAAGGAAAGAAAAAATTTTCTATTTATAAGGAATAACTATTGGAATATCCAAATTTGTTAAAACTACATCCTAGAGTGCTCATTTATAGAAAGATTATTGAACTCCTTAGTGATGTTGGACATGTTCTTCTATTATACAAATTTATTATTATTGATTCTCCTTGGTTCTTTTAACCAAGGTATTACTATATACTTATAAATAAAATATAAATATTCCTTTCTATAAATGAATTGTTTCTATTTCTATTCCAATGAAAAATTTTCTCTTAAATATTTTGTTATCACCTGCGTGGTAGTGAAAACTTCGTACATAATGACTTCAGTATCATAATTGTCAAAGGAAGTACTCAGTATTCCAGCATAGAGTTCATGTTATATTACTATTTTTTTATTGATGGTGCCTCTTATATAGGTTCCGAAGAACCACATTGGAATATTTATAGGCCATTTAACACCGAAACCAAAGAATGTGCAGGTTACACAACATTATATTAGTAATAGTATTATGGTGGTCATTCAAACTTTGAGAGCAAAAATTACAAAAGACAATTGAGAGCCAAAAAATGGCATATTTTGTCTCCCCCCTTATCAAGGTAAAGATCATGGTACCACCTTTTATTGTCACATATATGATACATGGAAAAATGACAATTCTGTTATTGAATTGACTGTAGAACATCCAAAAGACTGTTTTGATAGTCTCGGAGTGATAGAAAATTTTCTATAGTTACAAATGAGGAAAATATAAATAAATATGATACTACATTTGGTAAAACGTAAACAATGTGCATTCGATGTTATCATGGTTTTGAATAAATTTTTCACAAGCACAATAAAACTGCGTGGATGAAAATTGGTTCGTTGAGTAAACCATAATAATAATTCGAAATAAATTTTCATAAAGTAAAAATATATTAACTCAATGTTTTGTGCTTAGGATAAAATTAGATACATGCTTACCATTTCTGTAAATTAATTTGTACATTAGATCTTTCTTCTTACCAGAAGGAAGCAAGGATTTACATAGTAAATTAGTTTTATTTACTTCAGAATTTCTCCTAACATCAAGTACCACATACAATGACCAGTATCAGTAATAACCTTGAATACAATAACATATCCGAGCGCAGTACTATTGAGAACGGAGATATTAATGATGTAGTGCTTACAAAAAAGAAAGGCTTCTTCACATCTTTTGAAAAAATAGTTCAAAATAGTAACAATCAAACCTCTACTCGGCCTGAAGATCAAAGAAAAAATTTTAAATTAGAGAAAAGACAAATAGAGATATTTCTTTATTCAGAAAACACTGAACAATGCAATTTTCTTATCAAGAAAAGACTCTACTTAAAGAATCTTGAAGCTTTAAATAATATCCCTAGTAAAAATTTTAAGATTGAAGGAATTAATAATTCTTTCAATATATTGACAGACGCTTATTTTCGTGTCCTAGATATGTTTGTAAATGTTAAAAAAAAGAAATCACTAGGAAGAAGTGGAAAAAAAGTAAACGAGTTAGCAATATGAAATTATAATAGTTTTTAAAACATTTACATACTGGAATGATCTTATATCTATAGAGGAAATATATAGCATTCTTCTAGAAAAAGAAATGTGTGTAACGCATAATCCACAGTGGTGAAAATTTTTCACATACTTTCACAATTCCCAAAGATGAAACAAAGAAGTTTTATGAAAATATTTTTCCAGAAGTAAAAAATATATAAATGGGTAACTTTGATCATTCAAGTTCCAATCTGGTTGAATAATATACATAAATTATTTTTTATACATTATTTATGATTATATAATTGTTTATTCCCTTTTAAGAAAACGAGGTGTAAAGATACAAGTTCCTTTCTGAAGTCTGTTAATTGGCTCATACTTTAGATAGTAAGTACTAGCGTGGTAATTATATCGTATAAGGCTTACCTTTCTTTATATTATACAATAATTATACAAATATTATACATTAATATACATTCAAGTTATAAGATTTAATTTAGTTTATTAAGTTGAAAATTTTCTTCATTTAAATAAAAATTTTCTCTAAAGAAAAACTTCGTTAAAGTAAAATATCTAACATCTGAGACTACATAGAATTTTACTATTAAAATCTCAATTTTGAAATTTTTAATTTTACAATAGCTATTGTTTCTTGTTTTATTTATGCTATTGTTCAAGATTTTATTGTTTTTCTCATTTGTAGAGTTAGTGAAAAATTTTCAAATCACGAAAAAAACAAATGTAAACAAACAAACAAACAAATAAACAACAAACAAAGTTTATATATATATATATAACTCAACCAATATTACTATGTCAATTAAAATATCTTTTCTGAACAACCATTTTTTTTTTAAACATCAGGCAAACACAATAAGCTATTCCCAATCAAAACGTATGTATTCTAATTCGTCTTCATTATATTTTAATACATCATACCAGTCCATATCTTTTAACCAATCTGGAGATCTGTTGGTGGTAATTTGGTCCATTAGTCCTTCCTTATGAAGTCTAGCAACTTCCCTAGGCTGCTTGAATTTTAACATAATTTTTTCAAGAAAGCTAGTACAATTTCCTCCTCTAGGTTTCCAGAAAGTATCAAAATTCCATTTACTTAAATTCAAAACATAGTTTAATTCACTAATGGTTTTTCTCAATAACAATATCCGACCTTCTCTTCTTCTATTCATCCTTTCATCTTCATTTGAATATATTTGTTCAAGTAACGCACCTTCTTCATCTACCTGGTTTTCGATAATGAACTGTTGTGTCTCAATTCCCTCATCATCACTTACTAACTCGTCTTGTTGATCTTCTTCTTCAATGAAATTTAAAAAGTTATTAGCATTGGTTGTTACACTGAGGGATGTGCCTTCTCGTAAATTCTCCCCGTAATCTACGGTCATTCCATTAATTGAATATATTTTGTTATAGTTTAGAAATTTATTAATAACCAATGGAATATTTGTTCGAACATGAGAACCATATGCTAACAGAGACTTTTTGTCCATACCTAACTGAGAAATAGCATACTTTACCAGATGCTTGCTTAAAAAAAATGGGTTAAATTTCTGTTCTCCACATTGACATAACCACAAATCTATATCGACATGGTAGTTAGTATGCTCCACATCCCCTTGTGATGAAGTAAAATCCAACGTTTTAACCAATTGGTTTACTTTTGTGAGCATATTTTTTTGCCAATAGGAAGAATTAGCCACCATTTGGGACATGGTGGTAAACTTTTTAATCCTTCTATTTATTTTAGGATTAAACTTATAATCCATACTTTGATTCAAAATGAAGAGAACTGTATCTAATCTAAATACTCTTACAGTTTGTAAAAAATTATGTTTGAGAACCTTAAAGAAAGATTCATTCATCATGTTCGACATTCTTGGTATATAAGATTTAGAAACACGACTCCACAATTTAAATTTAGCAGGATTTAAGTAGTATTGACATAAATATTGAAAATATGGAAATTTTTTATTTTCAACTAATACATATTCATAGACCTTTCTAAGAAGTTCTTCATATATTTGTTCTTCAGTTTTGGAATATGCAAGAATTGGACTTTGTTCTGTTCCTCCACATCGATAAGCATAAAAACATAAAGAATCTCTTGCGACTGAACTAATAACTTTGGTTGTTTTTTCCGTAACGTCTCTAATATTAGCTTCATCATGATCAGGTCTAGAGCGTAGTTGTTCAAATAAATTAATATTAAACCATGGGTACTGTAACATGAAATATGGTGGGTATAAAGAGGTGTTTGACTTACGTGGCAATGAATTAGTCTTCATCAATGCACGCTTAATATGCCATAAACAAAGTTGAACTGCATCTCTACCACAGTGCTTTTGAATGGCATGAATATTTCTTGGATCCATATCTGTAGTCATGTATCTGAAGGAGTAGCCTTGCTGTAAAACTACCCGTAAGAAATCATCAATAATAAATTCAGATACATTATTTTTTGGACAAAACAGAGCAGCAATTGGAAAGCCTTCATTATTATAATCACCAATGATGAAATGAGCTTGTTTAAGTGTAGCAGATAAATTAAACGTACCATCGATTGAACCAGACTTGAAAATATCCTTAGAAATATTTTCATATAGAAATTCGATTGCTAAATAATTGTTGTGGGGTGCTCTGCTTGCATTTTCTGATAACTGCAACCTTTTTATGTATTTTAAATCACCTTGAGATAATAATTTTTTGCAACTTTCCAAAGGATCATCATCCTTTCTGCATTTAGAAACAACTAATTTTATCCATAAAGCTTTAATAATATTTTTTGGCTTAGACGAATTTTGATTATAAAAGTCTATAAACCTAGGATCCTTAGATATCATATTATAGAGTTTGGACAATCTAAAACAATTGGATTGTTCAATAAATTCAGACAAACCTGGAGGACAAGATAAAGTTTCAATAGTAGCATGATGCATATCGTGTTTTAATTCGATAGTGACATACCCAAAGCCTGGCTGGTATTTGCAGACAAGGTTAGATTTGCAGTCAAATTCCTTTAAATATGACATTTTTGTTCCATTTCTTTTGCTCATTACATCTTGTTTACAAATGAATTGCTTATAAGAAACTTGTTTCTTGTTATTTAAGTTTTTTTGTTTAAAGATAAAGTTTAATCCAGTTGTCAATTTAATCATTGAAATTATTTCAACAGTTAAGGTATCAAATTCTTGTTGAGATGGGTCATCATTGAATCCTAAAATAGAATAAGGGATAGTAGCAGTTACGTCAAAAACCAAATTACCCTCTAGTCCTCTTTCTTTTAAAAAGCTTTTTAATTCTTGCTTTGAATGTAATTGACCTTTTTCATAGTTAATATAGCGAGTCTTTCTTCTACAAGAGGATAAATGCTTGGAAGATCCCAAAACATCGTCATATTTAAAATATTTACCGTTATGTGGTTTTTAAACTCTATTACTGTTAGAAAAATCTCTAATGTGTGAAGTAACAAATTGGGAATTCATTCTTAAATGTTGTTATAACTTGAATATAGATCTGTTAGCTTTTTATAGGTAAACTAATAAGATAGTTTGTTAATGTTTATATTTCAAACATATGATATTTAAAGCTGTTTAAATTTATATGTTTTGAAAAAAAATATAAATATTTTTTTCAAGATTAATTTCAAATCTATCTTTATATACGGTTTCAAATTTTTTGAAAAAATTTTTCTCAGTGACTAAAAGGGAAATAAAAAAGAAAAGTTTTAATACTTAAAATAGAAAATCTATAAACAAACACGAAAAAACATAAACAATACACAGGTTATTTAAAAATAATAGGCATTGTAAAAGAGTACAATAGAGGTATAACTTTATTTTTTCCATTTTGGTTTTAAAATCTAAATGTTAACTTGGAAATTCATAGTCATAACATCTGAGTGCGGGTAATATCGCGACACGAGGGGAAAATTCTCTATAGTAAATACTATAATAATATATTCAACATTGTTCATAAGAATGATCCAAGACTCTAAAAACATGTAAACTAATATTCTTCATCCAGAGAATTATAATAATATAGTTTGCCTTTTTAAATATTCGTCTCTCTTATACTTTATACTCATACAATATATTTGAAACATCTTATTGTTTTGTATTATAAAAATTTTATAAATATATCTTAGTTTACACAAACAGATAATATTCGATTTCTTGTTTCGGAATAACTTTAGTGGTAAATTACTGAGAAACTTAGTCAAGATGTTTAGACTTACCCAGACTCAATAATTATGTTCATAAAAATTTTTCTTTTTTTACGTGTAAAGATACAAGTTCCTTTCTGAAGTCTGTTAATTGGCTCATACTTTAGATAGTAAGTACTAGTGTGGTAATTATATCGTATAAGGCTTACCTTTCTTTATATTATACAATAATTATACAAATATTATACATTAATATACATTCAAGTTATAAGATTTAATTTAGTTTATTAAGTTGAAAATTTTCTTCATTTAAATAAAAATTTTCTCTAAAGAAAAACTTCGTTAAAGTAAAATATCTAACATCTGAGTGCGGGTAATATCGCGACATTACGAACAAATAAAAAGAATAAATAAATAAAATTTATTTCCCCCTGTATGTTATCACTAAATTATATGTGTACATATATACTGTCTTATATGTTATATAATAAAATAAGTAAGCTGTCTGATATCGCTTATACACACCAATAAGTTATTTCATCATGACAGATAATAATAGGTAAACTATTGAGGATTCACAACCTCAAGTCCCAGTTATAACTAACACTGCTAGTTACCACCTCAAGTTTCAGTAGTAACAAACTGCAAAGATACAAGTTCCTTTCTGAAGTCTGTTAATTGGCTCATACTTTAGATAGTAAGTACTAGTGTGGTAATTATATCGTATAAGGCTTACCTTTCTTTTTATTATACAATAATTATACAAATATTATACCTTAATATACAATCAAGTTATAAGAATTAATTTAGTTTATTAAGTTGAAAATTTTCTTCATTTGAATAAAAATTTTCTCTAAAGACAAACTTCGTTAAAGTAAAATATCTCACATATGTGTTACGATTTAAGAGATGTGGAGTAATAACCTATAAGTTATAACGGAACATTATAAACCGTATATTTTATAAGTAGTCGCTCACATGTATTAAATACTACAAACATTATATATTAAACTATGTAAAAAGTATATAAAGTGGTAAATAAAAGAAATTATTTCTAATTTCTGTATCATCGACTATTTTGTCAAGATATAATCCGGACTCAAGAAAACTTATGTGCGGAATGTCATAATCCGAATTATCTCTTGAGAGAAAAATTTTCAAGAAAAAATTTTTCTTCTTTCATATAAAAACTAATGTTCAGAAATATACAAATAATTCTGGATATTGTACTTGTATATTAGTATTTAAATTAACTTTATACATTATATATAAAAAAGAAACTAAGGTGTTTTGATTTAAAAGCATAAAGATTTATATAAAACATTGTCTAATATATAATATCCAAGTTTATCGCTAAAAACACATATTTAATTCAACATGTCAACAATCACAGAATTTAGAAAAGATTTAAGATCTTTACAGGTTATGAGCCCTGAGCGTGATGCTGACAAATTTATCAATCTGTTGAAGGATTCAAATAATTACAAGTTATGGTATAAGGAATTTAAAAGAATGCTTAACACAATTTTTGAACCTCTTTCAGATTACTTCCTATCTGACGACGATAAGGTTGTTGACTATGAAGGAAAAGAAATTAAAAATGACATTGTACGTAAGACTACTTTAGATAAATATAACACCGTGTTAATTTCCATCTTACGTACCAGTGTTACTCCAAAAGTCAGAAATCAAATCGATATTAAGCTAGTGTCCATTGATGATGAAAGGCCACATTTTGCAAAAGAGCTAATTAAGAAAATTTGTTCTCAATTTGGACAAATGACTTTGAGAACTGCGTATGATTTATTATTTAAACTGGTCAACTTACCAGAAGGAGAGAACAACTCTGTTCGTGCTCATACCATTGAAGGTAGTGCTCAATTATTTAAGAAGCCTGAATTAATGAAATTCTGCTTCTATCTTTTAAAAGGACCATCTAGCACTAGAAAAAGAATTATGGACAAATTCGGTGGTTCAACTGATTTAGATTTTGAAGAGCTTTACAATGTCTATCATACTTTGGAGGATGAAAATGAGGATGATGTTTGTGATCATGCTTTTTTTCAAACTACAATTTCTCATAAAAGGAAGAACAAATGGAACAAGAGAAACATTTGTCCAAAATGTAAAGGTTTCCATGCTAAAAACGATTGTCCAGCTGAAAAGAAACAGCAGGTTGAATATGCCAAATTCGCTTCTCACAAGGACAATACCAGAGAAGTCTCCTGGATTGTAGATAGTAATCCACAAGGTATTGAAAGTGGTAAATGGTATTTAGACAGTGGTTGCACTTCACACATTAGTAATCATCAAGAAGTGTTTACCAAGTTAAATTTTGAAGAAGGACCCAGTGTTGCAGGTCTCACTGAATCAATTAAAGCTGCTGGTAAAGGTGATGCTAAAATTCATAATATCAAACTAGCAGACACCTTGTATGTGCCACACGCACCATGCAATTTACTTTCAATTTCCAAAATCACCTCAAAGTCTGGAAACTGTGTTATTTTCACGGACAAGGGTGTTTTTATGTTATCTCCAAAAGAATTGAAATTAACTGCATCCAAGAGGATTGGTATTATGGTCGATGGATTGTATGAATTTTTTATCCCAAGCAACAGGGAATCATCCTTCTGGACAATTGATATTCCATCCTTTGATGAAATTAGTGCAGGGGATGTGTGTTCAACCGACAATACTGATACTTTAACTACGAACTCCAATAAATTAAACTCTGCTGAGTTATGGCATGCTAGATTAGGCCATCCAGGAAGGGGAGTCTATGAAGTTGCATCCAAAATGGCTGATTTACCAAGACTTCCACTCCATGAAGCAAGAGTTTGTCCAACTTGTGCTCTTTCAAAGGGTAAAAAATCTAAGGGTAAATCTTCTAGCAATACCCCTTCTGCTCCATTAGAATTGGTACAAGTGGATATTTGTGGAGGTTTTAGATATCATGATTATATAGGAAATAAGTATTTTTTAACTATAATCGATAGATTTTCCTCTTATTATGATGTTATTCCTTTAAAAAATAAATCTCAGGCTACCCGTGAACTTATGAATTGGATTCGTAGAGCAGAAAACCACTTTGAAAATAATGGAGGATATAAGGTTTCACACGTACGTACTGATAACGGTAGTGAATTTACAAATAAAATTTTACATGAATTCTTTAAGGAAAGAGGTATTACTCATGAACTCACAGTTCCTTACCACAGTGCTCAAAATGGTGCGGTTGAACGAGCCCATGGAGTTTTGCAAAACAAAGTTAGATCACTCCTTTTGGGTGGTAGAGTTCCACCATATCTTTGGTCTGAAGCCCTTTTATGTGCCGCTTATTTACATAATCGTACCCCTATCATCAGTCGTAAACGCAAAATACCATACTTATATTGGAATAATAAAAGTACAGATCGTATCAATATATCACAACTTCGTGTTTTTGGGTGTGCGGCCTACGTTACTATTCCCTCTGAGTTACGTGATGGGAAATTCCTGCCTAGTTCCATAATGGGCGTTATGGTTGGTTATGATTCTAACAGAAAGGCGTATAGGATTTATTTACCAAAACAGAAAAAGGTGATTACAGCGAAGGATGTAAGCTTTGATGAACATTTATTTCCTTTAGCCAACACAAAAGAAAGTCATGATGCTTATGATTTTGCCACAGGTATTCTTTCTGGTGTCCCTAAATATCCTACACACGACTATGGAATACACTCTACTAACACAATCATTGAAAATCAAAATGTATCTAATATTTCATCGGTTCCTATTTCTTTTGCAGACAACAGCCAAGATGTAACATCTCCTAATTCTGTATCAACACCAACGCCATCTTCCTCTTCTACTCCATTAACATCTGATGCCTCTAACGGACATACCATGACCACTAGTATTTCAATAGACAACGATGATCCTGCAGATTTAGATTATGAACCCTCATCCTCACATAGTGCTATTTCTACTACACCAGTCAAAGAGAAAATTAATCCACCGGTAGAAGATATTGACATGCCAGATTATATACCAGATCAATCAGATCACATTGAAACCAACACTAACTCCATCTTAGAAACTACTCATAGTATATCCAAACGTCAAGATGAACTACAAAGTCTAATCCACACTTTGATTGAAAACCAACAAAAACAAGACACTTCTCAATTAGAAAAACTCACTCAAATTTTGGAGTCAATGATAAACGATCGTTTGTCTAATTCAAATCTTTCCGTCGTGCAGCCTTCAGTAGAACCTACGACAGTACCTGCTACTCCTACTACTCCTGTAGTAGAGTTGCCTAATTCGTCTCCACCTCTTACTCAATCTCATTCGCCTTGTCACCTACCTGATTCCGGTGTTGCCCATACATTAGCCTTGCAATCATCTGTTCTTTCTCCTACAATGGATCCATTAGCGGATTCTCATCTTTCCTCCACTGGTTCTAAGACCTTTTCATCAGAAGCGGTCCTCCCCTCATCTGAGAAATTAGCTCTTCCTGGTCCTTCCGTTCCTCAAGTTCCTGCATCTTCATCTACGTCTGTGGTCCCTTACTCTTCTTCTCAGGCTCTAAAGAGACTACATTCAGACCTTTCTCCAAAACAGGGACCTCTCACTGCTGTGTCTCCAGACAGGGGGGCACTTATCTTAGCGTCTGATCGTCACAAAAACACAGCGCTGGATACTCCTAAACCTAAAAGGACACACATTTCCGGTGAGTCAACTCTTGAAAAAGCTTTTTATGGTGATCTAGCTTATGCTATAGGGGATAATCCAATTCCTCTTTTTGGTTTTGAACATGCTATTATACCTTTTGGAGAAAAACTGAATCATCAGAGTTATGTGGTACATTCAAAGGATGACTCTTCATTTTTGAAAATACATTCAGCTGCAACAGCCTTGTTAGCTCAGACCACGCCAAAGACTCTACCAAAAACCATTTTGCAAGCTCGAAACTCACCTAATAAAAAATATTGGGAGGAAGCATGCGAAAGAGAAATGCAAGCTTTGAAAAAGACTAAAACATTTAGCTTGGTGAAAATTCCTAAAGACAGGAAGATTATTCCATCTAAATGGGTTTTTACAATAAAGGATAATGGCCTTTATAAAGCTAGAGTCGTAGTCCAAGGTTTTAGACAGGTTGAAGGGATTGATTATCAAGCAACTTTTGCGCCGGTCATTCGTTATGATTCTGTAAGAGTATTCTTAGCATTATCTGCTAAATTTGGTTTGAAAGTGCATCAAATGGATGTAGTAACCGCTTTCCTTAACTCTCCAATCGACACAGATATTTACGTGAAGCCACCACCTGGTTTTGATACCAAACCAGGTTTTGTATGGAAATTAAGAAGTGCACTTTATGGATTAAAACAATCTCCAATGCTTTGGAATAATCACATGAAAGGAACTCTTTCTAAACTGGGTTTTGAACAGAATAAGAAAGAATTTGGCCTATATTTTAGAAAAACTGAAGGAAGATTGTGTTTGATAGCCCTCTATGTCGATGATTTGTTAATTGCAAGTTCATCCTCTGCCGAAATCCAACAAATCAAAAATTTCCTAAAGAAACAATATGAAATGAAAGATTTAGGTCCAGTGGACAAGTTTCTTGGAATGAACATAAAACAGACACGAGACTACATAAGCATATCGTTAGTCGATTATATTACAAAAAAGGCCAAAGAATATAATTTTGACGAAATTCACCCAGTTTATAATCCATTACAAAAGCATGTTGATTATTATGGTGACTCACCAGTACTGACAAATATTACCGCTTATCAAAGTCTTATTGGAACACTTATATTTGTTGCAAATACTGTTCGATTGGATATTGCTCATTCAGTACACTTTCTATCCAGGTTTCTTCAATGTCCTAAAGAGATACATTACAAGGCTGCTAGAAGAGTTTTTGACTACGTGTACACTACACGTGAATTAGGAATTAAATATACCAAAGCTGGTCCAAATAATTTAGTAGCTTATTCAGATGCATCGTATGCTGATTGCCCTGATCGAAAGTCAACTTTTGGATACGTGTGCATGTATGCTTCTGGTCCTATTACATGGTGCTCTAAGAGAATTTCCAACATTGTAACTTCTTCAACTGAGGCAGAAACTGTTGCTGCAAGTGAAGCAGCAAAAGAAATTAAATGGTTAGATCAGATATTATCACTCATGGGTGTGAAGTCAAATACACATATATTACATATTGACAACACCTCATCGTTGAAATTAGCAGACCATCCAATTAATCATTCCAATACTAAGCATATCGATGTCAGACACTTATTTGTTAGAGAAGCTGTTGAAATGGGTCTAATTACACCTGTATACATAAAGACCAGTGACCAACTTGCAGATATCTTTACAAAGGTTTTAACAAAAGATCAATTCACCAAACTGAGACAGCAAATATATAATCACATTCCTAACATTGAAATCTTGAGTACAGATTAAGGGAGGGTGTCAAGATATAATCCGGACTCAAGAAAACTTATGTGCGGAATGTCATAATCCGAATTATCTCTTGAGAGAAAAATTTTCAAGAAAAAATTTTTCTTCTTTCATATAAAAACTAATGTTCAGAAATATACAAATAATTCTGGATATTGTACTTGTATATTAGTATTTAAATTAACTTTATACATTATATATAAAAAAGAAACTAAGGTGTTTTGATTTAAAAGCATAAAGATTTATATAAAACATTGTCTAATATATAATATCCAAGTTTATCGCTAAAAACACATATTTAATTCAACATGTCAACAATCACAGAATTTAGAAAAGATTTAAGATCTTTACATATTTATATTTTTCTAAAAAATAATTCTGTGAAAATTTTTCACAAAATTATCATTGAGTCAGGGTAATATCTCAACAGAGGAAAATTAAAATTTTGAGCTCCTCCTTAAGGTTTCTACGCAAGTATCGTTAATTATTATGTATATACATATAATTCGTCAAATCGCTAAAGACGAAGCTTTTATACAAAATAATTGTAGCGGAAATAATATATTATCGGTACAATTTTAGTTGAATACACAAAGGTATTTGATTTTTTTATCTAGCACATGATAAAGAAATTGTGAAACATCGTATATATGTAGATAGACTTTAGTTTTTACGTTAAGATATTGTCACAAAGTATTTCGTACTTTGTGATATATTGTTATCACAGAGGCATTTGTAGGAACAATGTCCAAAGTGACAATATTCTTTATATCGTAATATGTAATGTAACCCACACTCTTCTTTCTGTCATGAAAAAATGAAAATGAAAAATTAAAATAAACAAACATTTATAACACACATTTTATGAAAGAACAGTTTGTTTATTTTACTTGTATTATATAATATTATATACTAGATTTACGTTGTATAGTAGAAAAAGTAGGAAAACGGATATCCACAAGATGTATAAAATTGCTTACATATATACTATCCTACATTATGAAAACTATCACTGAGTTTAGAAAAGAGCTTAGATCGTTACACTCTAAATAAACAAAATGTGTATTTATCAACACATAGACCTGTGTACTCTCTTTCAATTGAAGCTTGTATATTTTTCAGGTAATATGTGTATATTATACAAGAAGAAAAAAGAGAGTAACAGATCATGGATTTATATTCCTTATAATAAGAATATACTATCCAAGTAATGACATCAATATCTGATTTAAAGGTAAAATTCATATCTCAACAGTATGGAAACGATTTTAACACTTTGGTACTAGGTTCTTTTTCTTTTAGTTCCAAAAGGTAATGCCCTATCCTTGAAATAATTCAACGATCGTTGTTCTCTCTTTGAACCTGTTAGATTATGTATGGTTTTATTTTCGGCATTTAATATAAATAGCAAGGTCAGCAAAATCTCCTAATACACAATTTTTAATGGTTAATATTTTTTCGGCGGCTATATTCCTTTAAGAACCTTTTGTAGTTGCAAACTAACTGTTAAACAAACAAAGCACCAATACAAACAGAGGGTTTGTAAAATATAAACAGTAAATATGTCTTTCAAACCCAACTTTATTTCTGAAAATAAAAGTGAACAATATATATCTACGGTATGGCTTTTATCCTTATTGAACAAACTCCAACTATTTCCAAAAAGAAAAAAGGAGTTTGGTCAAAAGTATCGAAGAAGGACATCAAGGTGTCAATATCGACCACCTGTCGTTTAATTAAAACCTACCCTCACCTACTACAACTAAAACAAATTTCACATTTGTTATATGGAATCTCTATGTGTTACTGTAAAAAAATAGAATTTATTCTAGAAGAGTTGACTTTATTATTAACTCAAATGCTTACCTCTAATAGAAGATATGGAAGGATTAATGAATATCGTAATATTTCCAAAAATTCTTTAAAATTTCTGGAATCCAAGCATGACACAATATTGAATATCAAATGTACTCTTCGAGAAGACAGCTTCTTCAGTAACAATGACATTGAAAATTTTTAACTTTTTATTTGTAGAAAAGGTTTAAGAAGTCATCAAATATCGAATCAGTACAGATAAAAAAAAATGACTTCCTAAACGAACTCAATAGTTATAATTTTTTAACAAATCTACGTACAGATTTTTCGAAAAAAACAGGATGTTGTCAGAAATTTCGCCTTAGAAGAGTTACCTGTAGAATTTTCTTTAAATTTAAATGTTGAAGAAATAATTAGTCAACAAGGAATGACTAGATCAACAAGTTCTTTAACACACAAGAATAATTTAGATATTTTTTTAAGGAAGAATCAAGGTGTTATGGGGAAAGGAACAACCTTGTTAATGAAGAAATAAACTCCATCATAAATTTTGACTTGGAAATTTCTCCAGAAAAGAAATAACATGTAATAACCTCTCAAGTTCAACAAGATCAAAATTTTGAAAATAGCATTTACAAGAAAAGAACATTAGAATCGAAAGGACACAAAAACGGATGTATTTTAGGGAAAATAAATGTTGATACAAGATTTAGTTTGTTAACTGAAACATTAAAGACAAACCATGAGACATATGTTACAATTATGGAAAGTCTTAAAAGAAAATCAGGTAAAAATGTTTCTAAAGTTATCCCAAAAGGTTTATTTTCTAGTGGTTACACAACAAAACTTATAAAAAAACGCTAGAATTTCTGCTTTTGAAAGTTATATATTCTTTTCTTCATAAACTAATACACTATTTACCTTTTGGATTCAACGATAATACCAGTAGACTTGATATAGTTAAAAAAATTAAACAATATTTCTGAAAGAAGCAACTTATTTTTGAAAAATGAAGCTTATGAACGTTTTAGACAAGACGAAAATTGTTCAAATAATATGTTACTTTTTCGGAATCAAATCTAAGAATAACATCTAATTCCTATAATGAAGCGATTAAAAACGGTTTAGATTTTATGAAACACTCTTTAAACCTTGTTTTTCAGGTAATGGATATTACCCAAATAGGGCTTCAACCACAAATCCTGCTCAAGAAAAAACAGATTTCGTTGATATTCTAAAGTTGTCTAAAATCGTGAACAATAAAAGATTAAAGAAAAATTATCAACATAAATATTATTCTGACATGCTTGAAAGTAGAATACAAAAGAATTTGGAAAAGCTAAGAAACAGTCAGAACGAAAAATTCTATTCTTATCTCTGCAACAAATTTTATGAGGTGGAAGGTTGCACAGAAGAGGGAGTTATACCTACTAATATAAATATAAAAGATGGATTGCCCTTCAGCTATTTAATTCCAGACAGAATTGAAGGTTTTGAAACAAAGGAACTTTTACCCATGACGAAACAAATAGCTGCTAATGCTTTTTTTTCCTTACTAAACTTGGCAGCACAGGATATGGTTGAGCTAAAAGTATTAGAGCCAACGCAGGTTCAGTTGACATTAGCAACATTTCATATTATTATTTAGGGTAGGAAAAGAAGTGTCACACCAGTTTTTTTTTTCTTGTAGATGTTGCCAAACACTAGTTCATTTTTCCTCAAGGCCTGTGAATACGTTCAATTTCATAATAGAATTTTAGTGTTTTACGGAATTTTTAAGCTAATGGGTAGAAATAAAGGGCAGAAAAACTACAGAGTAAAGAAATATGAAGTATGAATATTGTTATATTAGTTGGAGAACACTATATGTTCAAATACAACAAGCTATATATACTATTATTATTATTATTGGAAGTAAATGTTTTGCTAAATGACGATCATCTAAGGTCTGAGCTAAATACTTTCGTTGAAATTCAGATGTAGAAATAAACTAAGAATATACAAACAAATTCTGTGTTTAAAAGTTAAAAATATAAGACACACATACACCACTGAAACTTTAAGAAGCATTCCAAAAAGCGAAATAAAGGACATTGGAGAATGGTGGGAATCACCTCGTTTTAAGAATATTAAGCGGATATACACAGCAGAAGATGTTGCCAAACATAGAGGTACCTTAGCTCGTAGCAAAGTCAAATATGCATCTTCTATTCAAGCACAGAAGTTGTTTGAAGAGGTAGAAAATAGATTTAAGAAAAAACTTCTCTTACATACTCTTGGCATTATTGATCCTGTACAGATGTCACAATTAGCTAGATGTGAAACTATTGGTGCTGCTTATATTTCTAGATGAACTTGTTCTTCGACAGTTGTTGGATCTACAAACGAAGTGTCACCAGACTTTGGTGATTATCCTTATGATACTGTGCCACGTCAAGTGGAAAGAATATTTAAAGCACAGCAATTTCATGACTGCAAGTCAAAATTGGTTGCGCTGGCAAATGAAAATGAGGAATTTATTGATTATTTAAAGCCAATTATTGCAGATGCTGATATGGGACATGGAGGTCCTTCAACGGTAATGAAATTGGCTAAGCTATTTGCTGAAAAGGGGGCAGCAGCAATTCATTTAGAAGATCAGTTAGTTGGCGGTAAAAAATGCGGCCACTTAGGAGGAACTGTTCTTGTACCAATAGGCACACATCTAACTAGGCTATTAGCAACAAGATTCCAATGTGATATAATGGGAACAGAGAATCTTATAATTGCAAGAACTGATTCCTGCAGTAGCAAGTTATTAAGCAGTAATAGTGATCCAAGAGATCATAAATATATCAAGGGGATAATTACACCTGGTACAGTGGCATGGAATGAAACTGTTGTTGATCTAGAAACAAAGGAAGTTCCACAAAACCAAATCAGTGATGCAGAAAAGCAGTGGTATGCAATAAATCAACTTCATACAATTAATGAAGCAATAAGGATCCAGACGATATCAGGAGAGTACAATAGATATGTAGATTTGACCAATAAAATTATGGAACAAAATGGCAGACATTATTTAAGTATAAGGGAAAGACTACAGGCTGCTAAACAATGTGCTCCAACAAAAAATATTTATTTTGATTGTGAAGCACCGAGAACAAAAGAGGGATACTTTATGTTTAATGGATGTATAGAAGCAGCAATTGAACGTTCTAAAACTTACGCTCCTTTTGCCGATATGTTATGGCTTGAAACAAAGGCACCCAATTTAGAACAAGCCAGGTCATTTGCAAATGAGATTCATACTGAATCACCACATTCTAAGCTTGTTTATAATTTATCTCCAAGCTTTAATTGGTCGAAGCATGGATTCACAGACAAAACTTTAAAGTCGTTTATATGGGATCTAGCTAAAGAAGGATTTATACTTCAATAGGTTTCACAGGCAGGGTTACACATTGATGGAGTCTCATTTTGGGAAGTTGCTAAAAGGTTTGATACCGAAGGTATGAAGGCTTACGTTGACTTTGTTCAACAGAAAGAAGAAGATTTAAGGTGTGATTTATTAACTCATCAAAAATGGTCTGATGTAGAGTTTGTTGATTCCATATTGCAAATTATTCAAAATGGTTCATCCTCACAAACTTTGAGTAATAATGGAGATAGTTGTACAGAAAGTCAATTTAAATGAGTATTAATATCCCCTGTTGCTATTAATAAGCAAACCTTTTTTTTTTAATTTTAAGTAAATATAAGCAACAGAGTAAATATTTATTTCAAAAGCTACACCGAGGTTTTTTTTTCCTTTACAACAATTATTTTATTTCTCACAACCCAAAAAAAAGTATAAATTATGTTATTTATGGATGCTGTTTTGGAATAGAAACATATATACTGACACAAAAATAAAATAAAATTTTATTTTAGTCTATTGATTAATAAGTGATATCACACAAACAAATTTTTAGAGGTAAAAATAATATCCATGGCAGATTATAATTGATTTAAACCAATTGGAAGTCCCTTAAGGAAAAAAAAATATGGGCACGAAAAGGAATGAGAAACCATGATATTAAAATTATAAAGGTGTTTACAGTGACAAAAAGTAGCTGATTTATGTCTTAAGTAATGATACAAAACAAACAGGTAAGTCCAGAAAATAGTTAAAGTAAAAACTTCAGTGATAGTAGTTCGACTGACAAAGCATTTTTTTAAAAAATATAAAACTTTTGAGACATTTTTCTTCGAAGATTTTCAATTTATGTTTTTAAAGGGAGAATTATCAAATAGCATGATCAAGTAAGTCTGTCCAGATATTTTTCCAATGAAATCTCCTTATATATTTTCTTTTATCATGTAATTGTTTCCTTACATATATTTTTGTTAAAAATGAGAATACTTATTTACTTACTACTACTCAAAAGTGATTTCGACTAAACACGTTTTACTCAGGAAACATAGAAGATTTTGTTCTTCGTTGTTGATAACTGTGTATATTTGTTATTTGATGCTATCACTTCCTACCTTGTTTCAACATATTATAATCCAAAAGTTTTACTGTTTCCATGAAAACTAAGTTACCTCTTTTCCAAAATTGTGCCACCTAGATATTAAGTAGAAGTAGAGAAGAAACGTCATAAGTTGGTAATAAAGTCATGATGAATGTTTAACTTTATTTAAACTGCAGAGCAAAGGGAACTCGCTACATAGGAATTTTCTTCATCTTGTGTTTTTGTCTGGTTTTCGTGTGTGTTATAAAAAAAAATTAAAAAATCAAAAAAAAAAAAAAAAAGCAAAAAATCAAAAAGAAGAGCTAGCCATTTCCGAAACAACAGTGAAAACGATCGATTATACAAATTTGTATCGTTAAACATACAATACCGTTTTTACCGTTATACTTTTTACGTAGTTATAATTTTATACTACTTTTTAACTTTTGAGCATTTGAATAACAATTTAAATAAAACATATTGCAAAGAGTATTTTTTTTTTGCTTGTTCCAAATTGTTTTAATACACTGTGAATCGTTTACCTCTTTTGATTTTATATCAACTTTGCATTTGTCATATAGTCTTTCCCTTCTGGATCGATAATTGAGTGGTTACACATATTATATAATTAGAAATGGTATTAATCAACGGTGTCAAATACGCCTGTGAAAGATGTATTAGGGGTCATAGAGTAACAACATGTAATCATACAGATCAACCGCTTATGATGATTAAACCTAAGGGCAGACCCTCAACAACATGTGCTTACTGTAAAGAACTAAGAAAGAATAAGTCAGCTAAACCTCCTGGAACCTGTACATGTGGTAGACAAGAGAAACTACGACAAGCTCAAAAAGCCAAGGAAGAACAAAGAGCAAAAGCTAAGGAATTTGCTGCACAAAATTGTACCTGTGGTACTCAAATTACCTGTAGAGTGCATACAAAACGACATCACCGTAAAAATGGCACTCATACAGGAACTTCTATATTGACACAAAGAAAGACAAAAGCTAAAGGTATGGTAAGTAGAGCAACTTCATCAGTATCGTTAGACAGTCATTTGTTGACTATACCTTCACATAACAATTATAATGATATTAGTGGTAATGATATGTCTAATTTTCTTCCTAGGACATTTTTGGATACTGATACTACTGGTAAAATATCAAAAGAATATCATAATGTTCCATCATTTGTTTCTATATCTTCATTACAATCATCACAATCTTTAGATCCGAATTTTCCTTTACAAGGTAGTCAAACACCTACTATTCAATATAGTTTTCTTTCGGAAAACCCTGCAATATACTCTGAATATAACCAACAGCTCAAGGCAGAAAATAATAATATAGGGTCAAATCGTGCTTCATTAACAAATAGATCTAACTTACATTTAAGTACCATGGAAAATGCCTTTGTCAATGGGATAAATACATCAAACAATGAAGGAAATATTCAGAGTCCTATCAGGTCTAACATTGGTGAGGTTGTTGTTCCACTTGAAGAATATATTCCCCCAAATATTAATGGTATAGGTAAAGTTGATGATATTCCTTCATGGACAGAGGATAATAAGTTAGTAGATCTATCTGATTTTAGTAAGGGTATATCTCCATTAGACAAAACATCATACTCAGCACCTACTAGAAATGGACTGCTCGATATGTTTGCTGATACCTCTTCGATATCAACATTATCAAGAGCTAATTTATTACTGCAAGAGAAGAGTGATCAAAATAATATCAGGTCTTCAAATGAAGAAAATTCTTTGAACGTTCTTAATACTGTCTCAAATGAGAAACCCTTCGTTTCACATCAGTTATTTCAATCTAAAAATGATTTTTCGAATGATAACGAAAGTGTACCAAGTGTAGAGGTATTATCATTGATGCCAAGTTTTATGGATATTCCAGAGAATGAGAATGACAGTAGAAGATCTCGTAAATTACGTACGAATATAAATTCAACTACCATGACCGAACACTCCAGTAGCATTGATAGAAATCAAAAAAACTTAAACATTCTCTACACACCACTTGCAAATTCCTCGATAATAAGTGATCCTAGAAATTTGATATATGAGGGAAATGTTGATACAAATGCAAAAACACAATTACAAACAAGCAGTCAATTGCTTATAACAGACAATATTGATATGACGAAATCTCTTAATCCAAATTATTTAAACAATCAAGAATTAACTAATGGATCAAAAGTGATGGAGAATGAATTTAATTTTGACGCTAATCAAAAGATCAACACAAACAAAACTTCCACAATGATATCTGAAGGAACCTCGATTCCTCCCAAAACCCTGTCAAGCCAAAGTTTCGTTGAGTTGGATAATCTCTTATCAAATTTATAGCGACTTGATCACAACAAAAATTATTCCCAATAAACTTCTATAGAATATATACATTAAATATTTTACATTTATGCTTACTAAAAATTCAAGGTTTGCTTTCAATAAAAAACACAACCAAAAATTGACTAAGACTTAACTATTTCTAAAAGCTTTTTATTAAAAGTGCAATATTTTCTGAATATGTTTATTAAAATGTTTTTAATTATTTTAGAAATGTAGATATTATACAAAATGTAGTGGAAATAACGGACAAAGGCCTACGGATATTACGGATATCAAGTTATTGATAAGTCAATAGATAAAGTAGTAAAAAAGATAAAATGTTAGCACCGATAAAACAACTTGGTAGTAACCATTTTGTAAATTATAAGAACAAGTCCCAAAACGTGAGGTATAATAATTAGGGACACTTTTTCGAAGAAAGGTACAAGAATAATTTTTCCTAGTTCTTTATTTAATCTTTATATTGAATCATGTCAATTTTAACGGTTTTTATATATTGTAGAAGAGACCGAAGAAGAAGAACTATAATAAATAAGAACCTAATAAGTCCAAGTATCACGTCCACAGGCTTCAGTGTTACTGTAGGCACATCTTCTTATGAAAATAGATGACCACATTCATCAAATTTGAATATATATATTTTCAATTCAAAAAGATTATTAAACTTAACAAACAAATCCGAAAAGAAAAATTATAAATAGTGAAAAAAATAATGTGGAATCTTTAAAAACACCTATTAAATTTCAATTTATCTGCGCGAGTTGTGAGAAGATAAATGTTGTTTGTGGTTCATTATTATTTGAAAAAGGTCTCTAATATATATATATTTATAAATACATTTGCAGTTTGAAAACCTTTATAAAGCAATTCTTGATGTTATATCTATAAAAACGTTTCGTCGAATTTTATTCTTAAGGGTGACTTCAACATTGTTGTCGATGTTCAGTTTTTAGTTGCTTAATTGTTTTTTTTCTTACATGAACGGTGGCGTAGGGAATATGTAATTTGTTTAAAAACATAGTGTATTAGATTTGAACATATTTTGATAAAACATATCAAGTGAATATTTTGCTACTCGAAGTAATATGTGCAAAAGATTGTTTTGAATGAAAAAAGTATATTTAATACTTTTAGAACAATATTATTAGAAAAAAGACTTTTTTTAAAGTTATAAATGACCCCATATGTCTTATGTTTCCAGTTTGGTAAATTTGTTACAATTATTGTATTATTTCTTCATATCTATTACACAATGTGGACTCCTCTCCTCTGAAGATTGGATACTGTTATACAATCCTTCAGCGTTGGTTGCGGTACCTTATGAAAAATATTATAGATTAATATTAAATTATATATAGGTAATTTCCCTATAGTTTCTTTCTAGGGATTAAACACTTACACAATTATAAGTAAAAATAAAAAATAATATACACGTATTCTTCACCCAGTTCGAAAATTAAATGAACAAATTTACCCATTCATATTTTTTTAACTGTTAAAAACATATTTTCACAATTTTTGTTGTTTCATAATTTTGAAATCCTAGAATTGTGCATTAAATACCTTTCTATTTTATTGAAGAATGTTTCATTTCCTAAACAGATATGAGGTCGTTCCAGCTGGGGTTTTTTTTATATATTATCTTTTAATCTATAAAGGTTAACATACATATATAAAACATTTGGAATATCAAATTTCTAACATTATATTGTTATAAGAGAGAGATGCTGCACCAATTAACCAGTGCATGTGAACCGTACTGTAACTGGTACTAATAGGATATTGCTCTAACAATTTTTCCATACTTAAAGAAACAAATAATAGAATATATCACGGTATTGTTGTTTTTTTCTCATTGAAAGTATTATAGCAATATGAAAGACACAAAAACCACAATTTGAGAAATAACAGGCGCACACTACCAACACAAAATAATCATGTTATTACAATTCTGAATTCATTTTTAGGTTTCCAAGTCACAAAATGAAATAAAGATTATATAGGTCATATTAAATTTTCAAGGAGAAGACATGTTTCCCCAGCACAAATTTATTAGAAACAAACATATTTTCTTGAAATTTTTCAAACATGAATATCCAAACTTACCTGTACCTTAGAAATCTGATTATAATATGCCTAAATATGTGTAAAAGATGGAATATTCTTGTTACAAGAAGGTGCAAAAGTCAAATAATTTTATATAAATCCTCTAGGAACGATTTGATTCAATGATTGGGTATATATATTAATATCTTTTCTTAAAAATAGGTCATCTTTTTAAACATGAAAATTGACACTGAAACTTTTACAGAATATTGAAGCAATATATTTTCTTTTGTCAAAGATAAAAACTTATGATGGGAAAAACCCTGTGCATTTATTTTTAATAATAGAATAAGATGAATATTTCTTCATCTATGTGAGAATATGAATAGAATACTATGTGGATATATGTATAAAAAATTGGAGGAACGTACAACTAGTGTTGGGACTCTCCCCATAAAGTTTTTATTTTTTTTTTTTCTTTAGTAAACAATATTTATAATAGAATAGAATAATTGGAAGTCACATCATTAACAACAACCAAAAACAGAATTGGAGTTTATATATAAAAGTCACTGCTATGTTTAAAAGATTAAGCAAAATTAGGGTAATATGTATTATTCTTTGGAAAACATTGTCAATTTCCAATTAAAAATATTGATCATTTTACCGTCACTTCTTTATTCTGAATTCCACCTCTCATACTTATGAGTTTAATGATGTCATAGAAATACTTCACGTAATAGAAAAATTCAATTGAAAATAGGTATTTTTACCTTGAACTTTGGGATTAAGAACAAATAACTACATTGTTACCTAACTTTTTTCAAAAGTTAAACAAAGGGAGTAGAGACAACTTATCTTGAACTGTAATAACAGAAAAGAAAGATAAAAAAAATATTGTATAGAAAAAGAAAGGCAGCTTTACTTTAGGGGCAAGGGTCTCTTGATAATCAATAGGTGGTTAACTGGAACGCATAGTTGTTTTAATTGTTTTTTTTGCCTATTTCAATTACTTACTTACGTAAGTCTTTCAGAAACTAAAATTTTTATTCTTCTTTATTCTTAATATCATCTGTTTTTCAATTTTATGAAACATCATTTCACACTAAGTTCTGAAAAAAAGAATATTTAAAAAATATTAAAACGTTTATAATGAGTGCTAAGATCACTGACTCTTCTTCTTTTAGAAGGGTGTAGTATATAGCATGCATCAAGTAAGACATAACTTTCTATAAAACTTATTAATTTACAACTACTTTCTGCTGAAATAGAGTGTCCTAGAATAGAAGAGATAGAACAATGAGATTTTAGTAGATCACAAATAATAGAAATCAGATATTTTTCATTTAGTTAAAACTAACTATCGATAAAATTGTTTGGTTTAAATGTTTCCGTTCAGGGAGAAAAACTCCTCAATATTTGTTTATATAAATACAAGAACTTTTCTCATATCTTTTTTTTAGATTGTTTATATTTTTACGTATATCTTTTATGTTTATATTTTGTATAGAGAAGAAGGGTGAAGAATTTTACTTCTATTTGAATATTAGTAATAACAATAAGATATATAATATAATTTGAAAATGTTTACTCTTTACCAGTTACCTACAGGCGCTCATTCTCAACACTTTCATTAAAAAAGATTTATTTGGAAGAAATTATTTATACAGGAGTGACCAAAGGTTTTGTAAGATATATTTCTCCTAAGAAAATACATTAAATATGTATTAACGAGTTATATACCTTAAAAGCTTGTTATTATCTTACTTTCGTTATATGTAAGATACATAAAGAACGTAAAGTAGTTGTATGATAAACTTAAAGAGTGACTAGAACAAAAACATTTCCTCTTAAATGAGATTCAACGTTACAACGTTTTTACACAGCTACCAAGGTTACTTCATGTTGATCCTATCATATGATATTATTTTCCTGACTATGTGTAACTTATCGTTACCGTACCATTTATAATTTCCCTTTTCGGTGTCCGGTATAAATCATCCTTACAGGTTTTTTTTTGAATATTTCTATGGCAACAAACAAGAAGGCTCTGAAGCACTTACTCTTGTTTGAAAGAAGAATTTTAGTTTTTTGTAGGGACGAGTCTAACATGACTCTTGGTTCTATATAAAAGAAAAAAATAAACGCTCCAGTAGTGTTAATATCTCTTGACTGGTGGAAATAAATAGAGAACAAGTATATTTAGTAATGATATTTCTGTATTCTTAGAGAAGACATGGGAGAGTACATATGCTATTTGTCCCTACACAATTGCCCTTTGTTGGAACTTAATACAAAAGAAACTGTATATATATTTCTTTATTATTGCTTTCGTAGGGGCCCAAATATTCAAAAATTGATATTCTTAAATAGAGTAACCAGATAAGAATTTGTTGACATGTTGCATACTATAATGATCAGTTTTTTTCTAAAATGGGATTTTACAGTCTTTTGTTAAAAAAAAAAATTCTTTCTCAATATTTTACATTTCTAGGAATCCAATGATTCTTTGTAAGTAGATTTTACAAAAGTTAATCCAAGTTTCAAAAAAAGTACTGTTTAAGATATTTGTTAAAAAAATTTTCTCCTTTTTTTTTAATTCTTTTTTTTTTTTTGAAATTAACCATTATTACTTCTTATTGAACTTTTAAAGAATAAAACCAAAGGATCATACTAAATGTAAAAATATTTTTTAGAAAAACTGCTGGATTGAAAGATTCTAGAAAAAAATATGATGAACCAAAAAGATTTTAATAATGGATTATGCCTTGAGGGAAAATAGTCCATCAAAAATCTCTCACAGTTAATATATTATTAGTATGATATTTTACCCCCTGATACTTAAATAGGGTAATCCTAGTTTCCTAAAACGTTAACACGGTAATTTACCAATTACCCATGAAATAAATACAGTGGCAAATAACATTTTACAAATGTATTCGATACAATTTTCCAAACATATGTAAGGAACATGAAGTAATCGATAATCTAAATTATTTTCCTCACCTTTTTTTACACATTACATATTTACGCTATTGTACATTATTATTTTCATATTAATTCTAGATAACCGAAGAACAAATATTGAAGAACGATCATTGAAGAACATCTTCAAAATAAATAATACATATAATAATTTAAGACATATAAAAAAAATACATTTTAAGTTTAGAATGTTTGCTAATAATAATATTAGTAAAGGTGATCATTCTTATCAATAGCCAAAAAAAAGAGTATTATGTCTATTAAATATCGCTATAATACTTATTCAGCAAGTTGTTTTTCGTGTTCCTTATTTAAATGTCCTAGTAGATAACCTTTTTATTTATTTATATATTTATTTATTTTTTTTCATTCAAAAATTTACTTAAATATTTTAAATGTTTTATAATTAGGGGTTTTAAAAAATTTCTCTCATATCTTTAACAATAAACGGATAAAACATTTTTTTTTCTATCTTTCTCTTTAGCCAAATATTATTCAATAGAGAGTAAAATGAACCCACCATGATCTCACACCCTTCTTGAAGATGGTACACCCTACACAACTCCAAAACTATATAGAACATTATATACAAGGCCATGATTTTGTGAAAAAAAAAAAGCCATTTTTCGAATAATTTTCATTGATTAAAAATGGTATCCCCCCATGTTATTCTAATTTCAAATTACTAATCGAACTGAGCTCCATGGTAACCAGTATTAATTGAACCACGCACGATTCTGTGAAGTATGAAAAAATTTTTCTTGTCGACTGCGGAGAATAATTGAATAAAAAAAAAAAGTAGAATTTTCGATCATTTTTATAAAACTTGACAAGAATTTATTAGCCGAGACCAGACGGGCTAGTATTTATTATTTATTTATTATTAAAAGAGATTTTTCTTAAATTAAAAAAAAAAGAGAAGAGAAAAGAAGAAGCTTGTGTAGTTTGGATAATTCGTAAATGATATTTCTTATAACCACGGAAACTTTTCGTTAATGTTATTACTAGCAGAGTGGAAAAAAAAATATTATGAAAAAAAAAAAGAATTCTATTAAAAACAAAAATATTTTTGCTATTCAATTTTGGTCTTGACAGAAAAAGAAAATTCTAAAGGTATTTATATAAGAAGTAAAATATAACTATGGCAAACATTTTTGGATATCCCAATATTTTTGCAAGAATTTTGAAGGTTTAAAATAGTGTATCTAGGAACTGAAAAGTCTCTACCATTCAATTTTATTTGATATATATATGTAAATAATACGAAGTTGTAATAAAAAGAAGAAATGATTCGGTAATAGATTCATTGTGTAACACAAAAATAAAGAGGTTTGTTCTTTTTCTAACTAGAAATCCCTTGGCGTAACACTCTTAACTGTCAATGTAAAGTCTTCATACAGACTAGAATCTATGTCCGTTTCAATAAGTCTCTAACACGACAAAGTTGACAAGTAGCATTTCATGCTTTTTGCATTAGAAAAAGAAAAAAAAACCTTTTTACTCCATTTCACACACGTCGAAGCCCAAATTTCCACGGAAACTTGGATTGATTGTTCGTATTGATTTTTTTGCTTTTCTTTTCTTTTCTTCTCTGCTTTATTTATTTATTTATTTTTGTTTTTTTTTTTTTTTGCATTTTCCGCGGAATCTATTTCCAAAGAAAAGGGGGAGGGGGGGGGGAAATGTTTTCTTTTCTTTTTTGAAAACTTGACGCGATAATCTTGTTTGGATTTTAAATTGGAATTTGGCTCTTTTTGTCTCTTTTGTCGGAACAAAACCCAGATCGAAAACGGTGAACAATAGAAGATGATGAAACACTGCCGCATTTTCAATGATCGGGCATAAAAAACAAATAAAATTTAGAAAGGTACAAAGGACAAAAGAACAAAAGAATTAAAAATATTGAGTAAAATATCCAGTAATATAGACATTACACCGAATTCTCGAGGCATATGTATATATATATATACATATATATATGTATTTATTTTTTTTCCAACAAAAGTGTTGGTTTATTACTGTTTTAGTAAGAAACTGGAGGGGATGAAAGGTCTCTTGTGTTTAGAAAGGCTGTATAAAAATACTTTACAAAAACAATATAAAGAGACTTTGTGGTTCAGATCTTGAACAGTTCGAGTATTTGTTTATAAAAATTTCTCGAAAAATTTCCACTTAACTAAGGTAGTATTACAAAAAAAGAGTGAAAAAAAAAATAAAAGTAGTGTGTGCGTTATATATGTTCATTGATTTCTTTTGTTCGCTTTATACTTTGTTTTCGGTTTTTATTTAATAAATTAATGAATCAGTAACCTTTGGTTTATTACTTCTATTTATCCTTTTTTTTTTTTCCACTATAAAATAACTCATGAGGAAAAAAGACATAACTACCTGTCAAGCTAACAATTCGTTAGCATCTGCATCATCCTCAAATATATATTACAAAGAGACGGAATTCACCTTATATCTAAATAAAAATATAGATCTTATTACTGATATTTCTTTCACTAAAAATACAAGTAAAAGTATCCCAATAACGAATGCTAAATGGCCAATGCATCCACTTCTAATACCAAATTATAATTATATATTAACTAGTACAAATATATATCCCCAAATAATTGAAGAAACAAATACTCAACACCCTACTAACAGTGTATTAAGACCTGCATTTTCTCAGAATGTTTCTAATAGAAGCATACTATTACCAGTAAATGATAGTAATAATCATCATATCAATTTAACTACAATAAATACCCTGCGGCCTTTATATCAGCAAGGATATGTGTTGTCAGATCCCTCGCAGATTAGAAATTTATCTTATTCTCCAGTTCCATCGTATTCAACATATACACCAGTAAGTATCACAAAATCGTACTCAGTTCCAGATGAAGAAGACACGACAAAAAGAATGATATCTCCACAAAATATAACACCACTCTCTTATCCCCCTTATGACCACGGTACAAAACGTATTTTACAAGATGCAACAGCAACCTTTAAAAATATTCCTCTTTCTTCGATGAACCCTGCCCTTTTCAATAAGCAGCTGTCTCATCCAAAGAAAAGACAAAGATTGGGACCAAGTTGTGATACCTGCAGATCTAGAAAAGTTAAATGTGACGCTACAATCGAAGTTTTATATGAAGACGATAGAATAATAAATGAAATTTCAAATAAGTTAGTCTATCTCTTAAAACCTCCCGAAGTAAAAGAACTTTCAAAAACCATATTACGATATTATGCATTGCCAGAAGAATTATTTGTTAGACAGGAAAAGGAGGATAGTAATAGAGACGGAGATAATGGTAATAGTACTAAGAAACATTACAGACTTTTGAAACATATCAATAAGATTGTACTATTCCAACCATGCTCTTCATGCATTAGATTAAGAAACCATAGAAGGAAAAATTCTTGTGCAGATAAGTGGAAAGTGGACCACTGTAGTTTCTCAAGAGGATTGACTAAGAGTGATGCAAGTATTTTTGATGAAATTCATCGAGTAACGGGTAAAAATCTTGATGAAATGACAATTGAAGATTTTCGAATTACCAGTCTTCAGACATAATTTGGGTTATTATAGTTTGTGTGCGTGGAAGAGCGGAAAATAGTCTACGGTTTCCTTCCCACCCCCCGCTACCTTTTTGACACAAAGATAAATAGAGTGGGCCGGACAGTATAGAATGTATGTTTTATCTCGTAAACCTAATTTTGTAGTGGGGAAAACTTTTTATGGAATATTTTTTTGTCAAACAAATGTACACAGTGTGCGAATTGTTTTCTGTTACTACACTGAATGATTTTGTTTCCTTAAAATCATCTTAATTTTATTTAGGTTTAATGTAAACACCCATTTGTATATGTAAAGAAAGATACATATATTAACTTATATAGTAATAGGGGTAAAGACAGATATATTAGATCAATTTTTGTATTATAGATAAATAGGATTCTGGTATTTTACAATTCCACTCTAGTATGTAACGTTTTAAAGATAAATTATATTTTTAATAATCATTTAATTAAGAATGACATAACTACTTTGGTTCCACATTATAACGGAGTCTGATACCCATTGCAGTTAATTCAGAATCCAAGTATTTCAATACGAACGGTATAGCAACTGTTGTAGTGTTGGTACCACCAACGAACTTGTTACCTTGACCATCTTCCCAAATTTGGGAATCGTCAATAAATAATTTGTCCTCACCTTGGTACTCTGCAATCATCTTTTTAGCATCTTCAAATTTAACAGCACAACGACGACATGTTGTTATAGCAGCAGCACCAATTCTTGGAACACTTTGTTGAGTGGTCAAAATAGAACCACACTCACGACATATAGAACTTTGTGTGTAATCTGAAGAGTTTAACAAACGATCTTGTAATAAGAAAGATGTACCGTGACCAATTAATGCATCTCTTTCCATTTCACCAACACGAATACCACCATGTCTCTTTCTACCCTTGACTGGTTGCATGGTCAAACTGTTGACTGGACCAGTGGAACGGACTTGGAACTTATCGTTAACCATGTGTCTCAATCTTTGGTAGTAAACAACACCAATATAGATATCACATCTCAATTCTTCACCTGTAGCACCAGAGTACATTGGTTCATTACCATAATAATTGTAACCGGCTTTTAATAATTGTTCACCAAAGTAATCAGCTGGAGTATCTTCTTCATTAAAAATCCATGGAGTAGCGTCTTGTGCAATACCGTGTAAAGCACCAGCTTTACCAGCTAACGATTCGACAAACATACCAATAGTCATACGTGAAGGGAAGGCATGTGGATTGATAATAATATCGGGTTGAATACCAGTTTCACTGAATGGCATATCAATAGTAGGCCATTTTCTAGAACAAACACCCTTTTGACCGTGTCTGGAAGAGAATTTATCACCAATTTGTGGGGTTCTTCTAATACGGTATTTGATACTGATAGTTTGCAATTCTTGAAATTTGTTAGATTCGTCCCCAATCAAGTTAACTTCTTCTATATAAGCTGGTTCTGAAGAATGGTAAGTTTTAATCTTTGTCTTGTTAATAGTGTCATCAAAGTATGCACAAATTGGGTCACCTTCTTCAACGTAGGTACCAATATATGGTAAACCATCTTCATCTAGCTTTTCTAGCCATTCCTTTGGCCAATCATCATTACCAAAACCAAAATGTTGAGTAATTGGATCACCACGACTTCTATTTAAGGACAAATCTACCTTTTCGACTTTATACATTGTACCATAGGCAAACCCTCTTTCATCAGCAGACTTATTGATAATCATTGCATCATCCATATCATAACAAGTATATGAGATAACGGCAACAACAGCGTTGGTACCGTTAGGGAAGTTATCCATACCATAGTCATCATAAAGGTTAGCTTTGACAATTGGTGTTTGACCTGTTTGCAATCTATATAGTTTATTATCTGAACGATGACATAAGGCGACACCAGGAGTACCCATAGTCTGTTTACCCATTTGACACTGGTACATATTTCTTGGAGATTGGTTGAAATCAGAGAATGGGGTCAAGTTAGCTAAAATAGAAAGAATGTTAGTTGGGCTGAACTCAACATGTGTGTGGACATTGTTTTCGATTTCTTGAGGAGTAACTGCAATGTTCATGTAAACTTGTTCAAATGGACCAACAATATCTTCTTTGTCTAGTGGTAAGTAACGAACAGGACGCATCATTCTGGAATGACCACCGAAAATGTACAAACCCGGATACTGACCTTTAGTGGATGGTGGAACGTAACCAATTTCCAGATCTAATGGCAAGCCTTCGGTCTTACCTTCAACTTTTAAGAACCTTAAAGTGTCAGCAATGATCTTACCTTGTTCATGGGTGGTCCAACCAATAATCTTACCATCCAATTGAACACAGCATACAGATGGGCCTGCAGCAAAAGTGTGTGAAGCTGGAGAAACACCTAAGCTAAATAACAAGCCAGGAACTTTAGAGACATCGGATTGTTGAGTTGAAATACGGCATTTATGAGCAAAATGGTTTAACAAACCACATGGAGAACCATCAGGGGTATGGACAGGACATAAGAAACCCCATGATTCTGGTAACAGTTTTCTAACTGTGGTTGTTTTCAATTGAGCAAAGAAGGAACCTCTGTGAACCATTCTGAAATGTGAGATAAAACGGTAGAAATTGATCTTTTCAGCGACAACTGTATAACCAGAAACTTGTTGTAAATCTAAACCGGATTGAGACACTAAGTTACCAGTAGATAAGAAGTATTGTAACTTAGATCCAATGTTTTCATTTACCCTCGATAAAACTCTATTCATGTATTTACGGTCTTTGAAATTAATAGCAACACCACGATTAACATCAGTTCTAATTTGAGCAATAATACTTTGAAGATATTCATCCATCTTTTCCTTTAAGATCATACCATACAAGAACCCACCTAACAGAACTTCTTGATGTTGAGTAGCATCTGGATTATCTGGTGAACATTCACCAGCAACCAATGAATATAATTTTCTGATCATAAACAACAATAGTCTTGACTTGTCGACGTTATTCTGTCTACCAAGATGGACTAAGACAATACGGTCTAAAACTTCTTGACCAACTTCGTAATCACTCTTATCAGCAGGGGCTTGAAAGACAAAACGGAATTTGTCACCGATGTATTGTAAAACTTGAGTACGGTTTTGTAAAGTTGGATATCTTTTTTTGAAACCACGTAACAATAATTCTAAACGATCAGTCAAGAAGGAATTAGAAGTATCAGAACCGACAATACCATCGAAAATTTCTCTATCGCTGGTATCACACAAAGCTTTCAGGATCATGACGACTGGTACTAAATATTCATTTTTTCTCCAAGAAAATCTGAAAGTGACTTGACCATCATTTAAATAATGTAAGACATTAGTTTGAGAGGTTTGGTCTGGTCTAACGGCTCTAATTTGAATACCAAAATGGGTGTATGAGGCACCTCTATTAGTAAAGGATGGTCTGATAATGGCCATTGGGTGGTTTCTACGTTGAACAATTAGCAATCTTATCAACTTTTCGATACCGTTAATGATGAAATAACCACCAAGTTCATCAGATTCTTCTTTATGTTGGACCAATTCGTATGGAGATAGTTTATTCAAATGACATCTATTACTTTGTAACATGATTGGCAACCCACCACAATCTCTTACTTCAGTAAATACTTCTTCACCGTTGTTAACATTCCATCTTAATTTTAACATCAATTTACCCTTATACGACGTCAATCTTTGTCTAGCCTCCGAGGGGAAAACTTTTCTTTCGACGGCAGAGGAAACACCTTCATTGGACATTGGTTTACTGATGGAGACTTGTTCAATACTGACAGATAATCTGTTCCCTAGATAGTTACTATTAACATTTTGATCATTTCCAAGATTTCCATCAAAGATGACCCTTTCACCAATATCTTGAATAGCTTGATTTAGAAGACCGCCATCTGGCCCTTCAGTCAATGCATTGAAGGAACCAACATGAGGTTCAATTGCCTCTTTTAATAGTGGGAAGGCAGTTTTATCCTTAGGAGGATTTATAAAACGGGACTCCCTTTCAAGAGTTCTGAAGTGAGCAGATCTCACATTACTTGGTGGTTTAATAATTTTGCTCATGGCAATGACCTTTCTTGCCTTTTCCTTTTCCTTTGAACTTTCTTCCTTGAAATATAACTGGATTCAATTGTAAGTGAAGGAAATGGTAAAAATTAATCTACGCCAAGTACAATATTTCAAAGCAACATTAATAATAAGAATATATGTTCTTTTAATGTCTCCTGTGCGATGAGTATTAGAAATTTTTTTTTTAACTACAGAAAAAAAAACAAAATTTTTTTTTTTTTTAATTTTTTTAAATTCCTTTCTCTATTATCTCTCTCTCTCTCGAAGAAGAAGAAGAAAAGTCTTTACTGCTCTTCCGTCAATAATGATATATAGTAGGAGTAGAGAAAAGGGAACGATTTGTTCAAGAAGTATTTATTTATTTATTTATATTAAGTTGAGATTAATTGATGATTGGGAGGAGAGGTGTTTGAGAGTTGTATCCAGTAGAGAAAGCAGCAAGCTATGCACGATCCATATTGAAGATATATTTGATGATGGTTTTGTTAGCATGGGATTGAGAATAGAATACTATGAAAGGGGGATGTCGAGTGATTGATCTTTTATGTCTCCCGTGTAGTAAGTAATAGTAGTTCTTATTTTTAATGTACGTTTTTTGAAAGGTTCATATTTTTGACTGGAATATCTTGTCCGTATACATTTGTATTTGGGCGGTTATATATAAATATATAAATATAACCGCCCACCAAAAAAAGCACGGTACTTTAGAAAGGACAACATCGTTAAAGACGGCACATAAGGGAGGAAGCAGGAAATAATTAACACCCATACACCCGTACACACAAAACAGAGGCTGCTGCATACACCCAGACACCCCACCTTCCCCCCCCCCCCAAAAGAAGAGAGACAAAAAAATAATGAGAATACAAAAGAGAAAGAGACAGAAAAGTAGACGTTGAGAGATTTTGTTGTCGTTGGCAATGATACTTTCTTTGTTGCGCGGCTTTTTTTTCTTTTCTTTGTCTTTTCTTTGTCTTCCCCTCCGTCTTGGATCGTGATGTTGTTGATGATGATGATTATAGGTTGTCCCGTATGATGATGATGATAAATAAAGATCAGATGAATCCAACTCCTGTAATATAGTAGCGTGTTACTGCTACTTACTGTTGTCACCCTATTAAGACATCTTCTTCTTCTTCTTCTTCTTCTTTTTTTTTTAAGAACAATCTTCTGCAGATCATGATCTCTCGGGAATAATTAATTAGTATTTTATTATTATTATTATTATTAGGTGATCTCATTTTTCTTGTAATTCTATCAGAAATAATATTTGATATATATACATATATATAAGGAAATAATCTATATTTTCTTCTTCTTCAATCCTCGTTAACTTTTCAGTATTATTATTATTGATATCTTTTTCTTATATCTTACTATCGTAACCTATATATAACCAAGAAACTTTAGTTTCATATAAATCATTACATCCAACTAGCTTATTTATTTAATTAATTAATTCACAATGGTCAGAGTCGCTATCAACGGTTTCGGTAGAATCGGTAGATTAGTCTTAAGAGTCGCTTTAACTAGAAAGAACATCGATGTCGTCGCTATCAATGATCCATTCATCGCTAACGACTACGCTGCCTACATGTTCAAGTTCGACTCTACCCACGGTAGATACCCAGGTGAAGTCTCTCACGATGACAAGAACTTGATCGTCAACGGTCACAAGATCGCTGTCTTCCAAGAAAGAGACCCTGCTAACTTGCCATGGGCCGCTTTGAAGATCGATATCGCCATCGACTCCACCGGTGTCTTCAAAGAATTGGACTCCGCTCAAAAACACATCGACGCTGGTGCTAAGAAGGTCGTCATCACTGCCCCATCCAGTACCGCCCCAATGTTCGTCGTCGGTGTCAACGAAGATAAATACGCTGGTCAAAAGATCGTCTCTAACGCTTCCTGTACCACCAACTGTTTGGCTCCCTTGGCTAAAGTCATCAACGACGCCTTCGGTATCGAAGAAGGTTTAATGACCACTGTCCACTCCATGACCGCCACCCAAAAGACCGTCGATGGTCCATCCCACAAGGACTGGAGAGGTGGTAGAACCGCTTCCGCTAACATCATCCCATCCTCCACCGGTGCCGCTAAGGCCGTCGGTAAAGTCTTACCACAATTACAAGGTAAGTTGACCGGTATGTCCTTCAGAGTTCCAACTGTCGATGTCTCCGTCGTCGACTTAACTGTCAAGTTGGTCAAGGAAACCACCTACGATGAAATCAAGGCTACCATAAAGGCCGCCTCTGAAGGTAAGTTGAAGGGTGTCTTAGGTTACACTGAAGACGCCGTCGTCTCCTCTGACTTCTTAGGTGACTCCCATTCTTCTATCTTCGATGCCTCCGCTGGTATCCAATTGTCTCCAAAGTTCGTCAAGTTGGTCTCTTGGTACGATAACGAATTCGGTTACTCTACAAGAGTCGTCGACTTAGTCGAACACGTCGCTGCTCACTAAAGGGGGTTTTTTTGTGGCTTGACTGATTGATCAGAATGGAACCTCCCATTTCTATTTTATTTATTATTCTTATTATTATATTCTTCTTCTACTCCTCACAATCGATTATACATAGATAAAGAGTAATGATTAAAGTATATATTTATATATAAGTTTTTTATATATACTGTAATGACACGTATTTAATGAATGATGCTTTTTTTTTTCTTTCTTTCTTTCTTTCCCTATTTCGTGATGATTATTGTTGGGAAATGCCGGTGTTTATTAAGAAAAAAAAATATATATATGCTATACAAATCCATTTATAAACATATGGATACAATAAATAATAGATATATCAATCATTTATGTTTTACAGTGTATACATGAAACTATAGCAGGAGAAGGAATTGGGAACAAGGAGAGGGGGGGCGGAAAAGAAAAAAAAATAATAAAAGACGCATTACAATTAAGAATACGTTTCAATCAAAGTGTCACGTAAGTTACCTGATATGTATTCTGGATTTGCATCTTGTAGACGGAAAATACTCTCAATAACAGATAATTCAGGTGCTGTAGTATCTAACCCAGTGACCGCCAAATAATCGTTTACTACCATCCCAGCACCAACCACAGAACTACCACGATTGACTGTACCAGCGACTAAAGGAACTTGCAACAAAGAGGATAGTTCTTCTTGATCTTGGATAGAGGTCTGTGGATGAACTAATGCACCTTGATTACTTAGTGCACAATAGGAACCGACGAGGATATTGCCGGAGATGGTTTGACGGAATACTTCGACACCAAGGACGTCACTTATAAGTTCCTCGGTCTCTCTATCGATATCAGGATGAACTAATGCAACGTAATCGTTACAACAGATAACGTTACCTAACGCAGACAATCTTTCTTCCACCCTTTGAATTTTGACTTCATCTGGTAAACTGTTTCTTAAATGCTGTAATTCTTGATCTGTGGTTTGTGTGGGGACTAAAAGACCTCTACGATTACCTGCTGTCATACGTCCAATTATACGTGTACCCGCAATAGTGGTATGGGCAATGGGAATAGCATCACCTAATTCGGCTTCAAATGCAGAATAGAAATTTTCAGAACCACCGACTGCTACTAAACAATATGTATTGGTTAATTTAGAGAAAACACCTATTTCATTAGAATTTTCAAATTGGGTTCTAGTAGCCATGGTGTTACAATATCAAATAAATGAATAATTATAGTAGTAATAAAAAGAAAATCGTGCTTCAAATAATTTGTTCTTAATCTTATAAAAATATGTTAAGATAACAAAAAGAAAAAGTATATGCACCACTTTCTATATATATTTTCCAAAAAAAAAAAAAAATTAAAAGGAAGGAATGTGATTAACACGGTTATTTGTATTGGTATCTATAAGACTTCTTATACAACGACTTAACCAAGACTAGTAATACTATACTTTAAAAAAAGCCTATATATATATGTATGTGTTGCTTAAAAGTATCCTTCCACTTTTAAAGCTTTTTTATTTTTCTTCCATCGAAAAAAAAAAAAAGTAGAAAAGAAAAAATTTTCAATTTGTGCGGGTAACGGACATCACATAGATATTTTGGCAATGAATAGATAGATGGCTATTTAAATGTTACTTGTAGTAATATCAGAGTAACCGACGATCTTCGAGACATCTATATGACATGATATTGTCCTTCAGTCTAGGATAAATATTTAGGAGAAAGGAGGGAGAGACTGGGTAAAAATGCATAAAATCAGTAGAACATGTAAAACTTTTATATTTGAGAAACACTGGGCAAACTTAATAAGTATACTGTCTTCATTTGTCCATCACATTTAATTGAACAAACTATTCCAATTGGACCTCTATCACAATCTGCACATACCAAATATTTTAGATGTTTATTAATCTCCCATTTTTCATTTCCATATTCAAATTCGATATGATCTAGTATCTCTGAAGTTGTTGGTATCTCTTTGGAGACACCTATGTTGTCGAAATCCCAAACGTCATTGATCAAAAGAAAATTGCTATACCCATCTATCTCTTGACCTTTATGTTGATCTTTACCCTTTTGCATCAAATGGAATTTATCTAATACATTTGATGGTAATTTCACAATAGGTGTGGCATCTACTTTTATAATCTTACAACCACAATCGCTGAAAGTACAACAGTAACTCATTTCTTCTATAAATAAAAATTATTCAATTGCCGTTATTCCGTTAATAGGATAAGTTCTTTCTCGTTTTTTTTTTATTAATTTACTTTGATGAATGTAGTTGAACAACTAAAACTAAAAAGACTCTCTATTTAAGTTAATTAATCCAAAAAACAAAAATTCTGTATTTTTTTTGTCCAATATACGTTAAGTTCCAGTGTTCTTTATTACTTTCCAAACACAGGGAGAGCATACAGAGAACAAGTATTGTGTGGACCTCAACCAAAAAGACATCTACACTAATACTAGTAACAATATAATTACAAGCACAACTTCAACCGAATAAGCCTTCGGTTTAATTATAAATAGAGACAGAAAATAAAATAGTAAAAAAAAAAAACAGAAATCTAGTACTTCATGCACTAGGTAGAAAGAATTCTTCAATAAAAGTGTTAAAGAAGACACCTACTATACATTCATATATATATTGTTATCTATAAGTAATGTTATGTTATATTATATTTATTCATCTTTTTCGTGTTCTTTTGAATGATATTTTCTTCTTTTGGAGGCTTCAATCATTTCTTGTTTACGCTTTCTCTTCATCCTATCAATCTTTGGTACTGTACTGATCTGTTGTCTTTCCTTATGTAGTTTACCCTTTTTCAACGACTCCTTTTCTCTTTTACTCATCTTCGCTATTCTACTCATCCATTCTGGAACTTCACATCCACTTTGTTTCATAACATTTATCACAGGTTTAATAGCAACTGAATCTTGTTTTGTGTAAAATGTAACAGCTTTACCATGACGGCCACCTCTACCAGTTCTACCAATTCTATGGACATATGCTTGTGCAGTTCTTGGAACATCATAGTTTATTACAAGGTTAACACCTTTAAAATCAATACCACGAGCCAAGACGTCTGTACAGATCAAACACCATAAATCCCCTGTTTTAAATCTTTCGATTATTTTATCTCTTTGTACTGAGGTTCTTTCTGCATGAATTACATCCACATTTAATCTATCGTACATTAACTCATGATATAACGCTTTGGCTCTGGTAATAGATTCTAGAAAAATAATCACTGGTGGTTTAAATTTACCATCTTGTACTAATTGTCTAATAGCTATCAATTTCCCTTCTTCATTGCCACAATAAATCAAATCTTGTTCAATGTTGGCGTTGGCTGCTTCTTTATGACCAATAATTACTCTAACCGGGTCCATCATAATAGAGTTTGCCATTTCTTCCACACTTGATGGAATTGTAGCAGAAAACATAGCTTTACGTAAACTTGGATTAGTACAAGACCCTAAAATATCATCTGTTTGTTCAACAAAAGTCTTATCAAATAATTTATCTGCTTCATCAAATACTATATGTTTAACATTAGATAGATCAAGAGCTTCATTTTTCACAATATCAATTAATCTTAATGGTGTAGCTATTATTATATCATATTTCTTATCACTAACAACCTTGTTTTTCAATTTACCACTTAGTGCTTTAGATAACAGGGCAACTTGTAATGATCTTTTCTTTGATAAAAAAATCTTATTTGATAATTTTATGCATTCAATAAAAATTTGATTAGCCAATTCTTTAGTTGGAGATATAATTAACCCTTTTAATCCTTCTATCTCTTTTTCATTAATTATCTGTTGGACTATTGGGATCAAAAACGCTAAAGTTTTACCTGACCCTGTTGGTGCACATGCCAAAATATCTCTATTATGTAAAGCTAATGGGATAGTCTCACATTGAATAGGAGTAGGTTCAGTGAAATGATTTTCGATCAAATTATTCAATAATCTTTTATCGAAAGAAAACCTACTAATTAAATCTTCAAATGAACCAATAGGTAGTGGAATATCTTCTCCTGAAACATTACCTTTGTACGATTTACGTAACGCTAACGCTTCTGAAACCGATGTAATCCTTGGTTTGATGTCTTCTTCATCATTTTCATCTGAGTTGATCTCCCTCTCTTTATCATCATTGTTTCCCTGTTCTTTACTCTCATTGACAGCATGCATTATTCTTTTATTACGAAAGAAATCCAATTCTTTTACTATTTCAGTATCATTCTGTTTTTGCTTATTAACATTAGAAGAAGCACTGAAATTGGCAGCCTCACCCCTCTTACTGTTACTATTATTACTATCAGTCTTTTTATTAACAGACGCACCTCTTGTTAAGACTCTAAAAATATCCATGATGTTATATTCAACTATCTATATACTTATGTATTTTCCAATGGAATTTTTTGTTTTCTAGGACCTATTGGGAAGAAAGATGGAACAATTAATTCACCACTGTTTAATACACCTTTCTCGACAATGTTTAATCTAAATCGTTAAATGAATTTTTTTTCTTAAGCTTCTTCTCTTTTTTTTTTTTCGCTTTTTTATCTCATCACATCTCATCTCAAAAATTTTCATCTCCTATAATAAATATATAAAGAAGGAGATGGGAAACTAGTAATTGTGATTTGATAGGTGAATGATCTATTTGTAGAAACACGAAAAGGGTTAAATAATCTGTATAATCAATTTTAAGTCAATGTATATAAATATACATTTTTAAAAAGCATTATATTCTGATTTTTTATAAATTAATCCTTTTTATCTAACTTATTTGTATATATACACATAAAAATTAAATTATTTTTGAATAAGGAATATATATATATATATCGTTTTTTATAAAATAAATTAAGTAGTGATCATTTCTTATCAATGTCAGTGAATGTTTTATGGAACTTCAGGTAAGTATTGTAATCAACTTTAGAGAAGGACGTGTCAAATCAATAAATATCTTAGCAACGTCACGACTTTAATAATAATAATTCAAATAATTACTATTATATGGATTAAAAATATGATTGAAAATATCATGTGTACTTGAATGTGAACTTGAATACGAGTGACAATATTTCATGTAATTAACTAGAAAGGTAACTTGTGATGTTAATATTGTTACTCAATTTGGATTGGCCAGATATATTTCCTTCGCATTTTCAATCTTATTGTCTTTCTCTTCTAAATTTTGTAGTGGCAATATATTTTTCAATAATTCATATTCTACTAGAGTAAAACCAAAATGAGGTAAACTTCTGAGTACTCTAGCACCACAACCTTTGAAAAAACTTTTCACACTTTCTTCTTTTAAAATCGTCTTTACTACAAGAAATATACCTGAATAGGCTGTTTGCCCATTTCTGGGGACAATTTGAGGTCTTTTTTTATTGACCTCAAAGGGCGTTGTTAAGAATGCGACCGGCATTCCTACTAAAGTACCAGCAATCAACAACTCCCAAGTCTTTAATCTATTTCTTTTATTCTTATATAAGGGATCTAAATTAGATATATCCTTTTTCAAATATACATAAACTGGGAAATATATAGCAGAAAATGGTACATTTCTCTTAAAACGTGCTATAACACCTTTATAAAGTCCTCGACACCCCAGTTATGATATTATACTTCTTGCAGTTATATCGACACTAGATTTGTATTCAGATTTCACTTGAAGTCTAATCTTAACGATTTCAATTGGATTTGTGAAAATCACTTGACAAGTTCCTGCCATACAACCTGTTATAAATTCACCAAGTATATGTTTAATTCATCTCTTATCAACTAGTTTTTTCCTCATTTAATCATTAATAGTCAATTTAATTACCTTTTCAGGCACCACTCCAGTTAATTGAAACCCTAAACCAAAGTACAACCCACTTGTATTTTCATACCTAACCACTTTCAATAGACAGGGGGCTTTTATACATTAATATAGCTCTTTGTGCTTGCATCTGTGTTTTAACAAAATCGATAGGGTAAACTGCAGTAGCTCCATTTGAATCTGATACTGAACCTAAAATAAAGTTATACAGGGAATCAAAAATTGGGTATAAATAATAATTGAAATAAAAGGAAGTTTTTTACAAACAATTTAGTTCAAGTTGACGCTTTGCATCTTTTAAATAATTAGGATTTAAAATCTTTCAAAATTTTGAATAGTCAAATTTGAACCTATAGTGGGTTCATCAGGCTTACCATAAAAGGTTTGTTCAAAATAATATACTGAGTTTCCAGAAAACTTCTTAGAAAAAGTGGCTTGAGCAAAGGTCTTTTATGTTGCCAAAAAATTATCCTTAAATATTTGTAAATATTTCTTTAAAATATTTTTTCCTCTTGATATTCCTTTTGAATATATTTATCAATCTTAGAATCGTGATAACATCCCAACTTAGAGAAATCTTTTTGATTAACTTCATTATTTTGCTTAGAGTTTACCATTAAAGAGAATGACAGATTGATTTGTGATGAAGAGAATTCAATGAAATTATTTACTTTATGATATCGTGCATTTAGTATTTTAATAAAAACTCTTTTTGTAATTACATGTTCTCTCATATCTTCTTCTGTGAGTATTTTTACCATTGAACACTTCAATAAAACCTGTTTTAAGAGATAAAAACTCTGAAATAAATAAAAAAAACCTTAAATGTATTATAAGGTAAAGGACACATTTTAGATCTTAATAAAGATGTATTTTATAGATTTAAAGATCGAAAGATATCTGAAGATACTTTATGTGAAAAGTAATAACTTGTCTGATCCATTAATTGATTCTTATTGATAACCAAAATACCCCTTACTGAGTCTCTAACTTAGTCGTTCAAAAATCTTTATCAATTATTGATTTCTCAAACGATTTTAAAGAATAGTAATTAATGATTTCAATGTTAAAAAAGATGTTGTATCTGTATTCCTTTCAATAAGACTTAATTAGATGATCTATATTTTAAAATATATAAGATAAACAAATATATGCAAAGGCAACCACTATGCTCAAGAAACAGTCAAGACAAGTTCTACTGATTCTCCATCCTTACAAGCCAGCATACATTAGAGAATCGAAATTCGATGATTAACTAATTAAATTAATTAAATTTGACTTATTGCTATTTTTCACATTGTTATTTTTCAAATTTCCAGATATATTAGATGGGAAATTTGGATGTCACAAAATCAGTGACAGACACAGGATATAAGAAAAAAATACTCTATATTTTGTGTCTCTACTCTATTTTACACCTCACTTGTTTACTTATACCGGTGGTTTTATTGATCTCTTAGTTGGTTTCTCTATTTATTATTTTTCTTGTTCTATCTTAACATACCATAGGCTTTTTAATAAGAGACATTACATATATTAATATTAGTGTTTCATATATTTCAAAAAGGTTTTTAAGAGATATCAGTCAGTTTATTTTACGTATTATTTCAGTCAAAAAAGGTTCGTGATACTTGAAATATGCAACCTCAGTTAGAATATCGAGCTTCGTTAAAAAACAAGAAGCAGGTTAACACTGAGCAGATTGATAAATGTAAGTCGAGAACGGCTCCACTAAACAAGAATCCAATGTCTAAAGTAAACTTATTTTCTAAGAAAGAAGAAAAAGAACAAGTAATAAAAAATCCATCTTTTCAAATAAGAAAGATTGCGTCTGGATCAAGAAAACTTGTTAGTTCGTATGGTTTGGTTGATATTTCCACGCCAAAGCGTGTTTCACATGCTGGTAAAAAACGGGTCACAGAGGAGAAGCTTATGCCTTTGGAAGAAATTATTGCTGAGGTAAGAGCTCTTGTTCTAAGAGCCCGTCAAGCAAACATTCAAAAGAAAGACAGAGTAGCAGCCACTAAAAAAGAAAGGAAGAGCCATAGATTGTTGAAAGGAGCAACTCCAAAAGTGGATAACAGTAGCAAACAGATCGAATTCCGTTGCGAACAGAACAAGAATATTTCAGAAGACAGTCATGCTACAAGGACGCCAATCTCAAGCAATAGAGAAAAGAATGAGAAAATTGTTGAAGAAAATACAACCTTTTCATTAGAAGAAGATAATGATGATTCAAAACTAGTGGAGAACAACAAACCGTTAGAAGTTGTTTCAGGGAGCAAAAAAGATTGTTATGTCAAGAAAGAACACATTGCTCCACATACACCTGAAGGTGCTTTAGACACATTTAAGGCATTTTTCGAGAAGGGAAAGAAGGAGGCAGTTAAACAAGAAAAACGAATGGTAACAAGAATATCGTCACTAATAAAGAATGCTTGCTCTGAGTCAGGGCACTTTGAAATCTCTGACCCCCCAGTGACTCGTCCTAAAGATAATGCAACTTCTTTTGCAGGAAAAGAACAGATCAGTGTGCCAAAGAATAAATGCTGTATGGAAAAGTTTAAATCATTCTTTGAGAAAAATGAAGAGGATCAAGTTACAAAGAAAACACCTTCTCCTATGGGGGAAGCTTTCTCTAAGTTTAAGTCTCTAGTGGTCTCGATTCCTCCAGTTATTGTCAACCATACCAAGCCATCCACCTATGTTGAGAAGAAAGTAGGAAAAACATCAGGTGATAAAAGTGGAACAAAAGGTGAGAGGTGTATGAAGAAGTTTAGATCGTTATTTAAGCCAAAGAAGCAAGAAGAAATTAAGACTAATAGCATTTCTTCTATTGAAAAAAAAGAAGATATTGGAGCAAAGAGTCGTAGGTGTATGAAGAGATTTAAGTCATTATTTAATCTAGAGAAGAAAGAACCAACAATACAAGAAGACCAAGGTGTTGCACTATATGGTAAGAGTAAGATGGAGAAATTTAAAATATTTTTTAAGAGTTCTGAGAAAGAATCGTCAAAGCTAGAAAAACCAAAACTAGACCGCAAGGAAAAAAATACGATCTTATACGAGAGCAGATCTTTCTTTAACACAGAAAATGATATGGTTTCTGTGTCTCCATCCACTCTACCTGACAGAGATAAACAGCATGGTCAGAATCAACAACCACAAACTCAAAGGCCAAAAAAAGACAAGGAGAACAAGAATGTACAACAAGAGTCACAACATCCACAAAACCCACCTAAACCACTCACTGGCATATTGAAAGATGTTAAAGAGAAATTTTGTGATGGATATCAAAGCCAGCTTGGGCCCTCAAAAAAACAGCAAGGTCGCACTGTAAGATTCTTAACGCCAGAACCAGATGGAAGGACGGAAAGTGAAGTCACAAATGAGTCGGATCATCTTTTGGATAAAGAACAGAACGAAGCCGGGGACTTTAATCCCCATTATGTCCCAATCGAAGATTCCACATATGACTCATCATTGTTTGACAACACCGAGTACATCCTTGAAACGGTGATGGCTAAAATTATGAAGAATCGAGGGGTGGAGAGGTAGAGTTGAGTGGAGAACCACGAATCCTTGTAGAAATATAGGTGTTGTGTGACTGATTGTATTACTCCATACAGTACTGTACTAAATTCTAATACCTAGAGTTTCGAACCACAAATTCTAGTGATCTTGTACAGACTGTTTCTTTTTAAGGCTTATATGGAGAGGCTGGCTGCCGAATGAACTTGGCCCCACAAGGATGCATGTATTGACAGGTACCACACAGTTTAAAGAACTACACATAACCCGTTTTCAGACATGATTACCACCAATTGTTTGATAGGGTTTCTAGACTGTTACTTGTTGATTATTGTATTGCAAAAGGAAAAGAAACTTCAATGTTTCGTACTGGACTGTCTCTAACTAATGGTTGATTGCATAATACTAATGGTGAGCTGGAATATGTTTAATCTAAGGACAAGAAATAATATGACTTTCTTCTGTTTTTTTTATATTTACTGTATTAATTATAGCTGTTTATTTTGACCTCATATTCTCAAATCGTTTTATCTTATATATGTTTTACCGTAATCTCTCTTTTATATAGCCATATTTTATAAAGTATGCCCACGTCAACTTCTTGCGATGATGGTAGCTGCAGGACTATGGAAACACTTCATATACTCTGTTGTACATTTAGAAATACCAGTAGTACGAACCAGAACATATCATTCTAGAAAGTCTAAATCGAATGTTTGACATACCTACAAGTTTAAAACAATTATGCATGGTTCTGTGTGCATGTAACATATAGAGAGTAGATATATTAAATATGGATGAAAGAGTGAAGATTATGCTGTGTTATTAAGTCTGTTTTTAAAAAGGGATTGACAACTCTCTTTTTTTCTTTACACCATTTAAACTGCTGTTGGGTTTGTTGAAATTAAATGGCACTGGAGGACAATTGTAAGAGTAGTTGGATTGCATTGTGAGAAGATCAGGAATATACGAATGATGGCTACTACTGGAGATAACGAGGGGAGAAAGATGATACAGAATAATAAAATCTTATTTTTTTTTATATGGATATAAAGCATATAAGATAAAGTGAATAAAAATGGCTGTAACATAAAAACATTTGAGCTATACTGAACATGGGGAATACACAGAAGAGGTGTACATCCAATTTAGAAAATTTATAAGTGGGAGCAACTTCAACTAAGGAAAGCGACATTAGAAAGTGGTGGTTCTTCTAGTGGTATACCTGAACCTACTACTTGGAAGAATGAAAACCACACGCTTTTTAGAGAAAGATTTACAACATTAGAATGAGTGCAATACCAATAGTATTGGGAATAAGGTCTTGAATACACACTGAAATAAAAACAAAAAATAGTGAGTCAAGGACTAACAAAGAATAAAGAGTGGTCAACTGAACAAGATATTGGATTAACGTTAATTAAACACTCAAGGGAATGATCGTAATTAAAAACTTTGGGGGTTTGGATATTGAATTTAAATTGAACTCAAAAAGAAAATGAGTAAAGGTTTTCTATTCCAAGAGAAGTAAATACAAATGAATTTTCCTTTTAAATATCTGATCAGAATATCACTTAGAGAAGCCTTATTATAGCAAAACGCTATGTTGTATATTATCACAAGTTGGTTTGTAATAATTAAAAATAATGAAAAGACAATTATGTACAGATAAAAGGATGCAAGTGGAAATAGATGGGAATAGACTAGAATATTTGTATCTTCTAGTCAAAATCTCCAATATAGATTCTAGTAAGCTCCTCAACAAAAGTGTCAAAGAAATAAGTTGTAGACACTAGGGCACCGGTGTTCAGCAAAATCATTTTAAACAAACACATATCAGAAAACGTTTGATAGATATTTCAACTAGAATGTTAAGACAGAAATATTGTAATATCTTAAGTATTAAAGTAATCATACATTATTTATCTATCAAATAGCATTTGTGATTTTAGTATAAAATTATGCTGGGAAAAGGGATATGCAAAACTGTTGAAATATAATGTTATGGAACGAAATAAATAGAACAATAAGATTTTAGCAGACACGAAACGATAAATTGTTTAGTAATAATTGTTGCGAGGTCACAGAAAGTTGTTGAGTTTGTTTATTAAATATCTTACTGTTCGTAGAGGAAAATGGCTTAATATTAACATATATAAAGCCAAGGATTTCATCATCCATTCTTTTTGTCTTATTTACAATATTTGTATATTATTACTTCTATGTTGTATATAGAAAAAGAAAGTGAAGAACTTTATTATAATTTTTGTATACTAGATCTAATAAATATAATATTGAGAATGTTTACTCTATATCCAATGACTACAGGCGCTCATTCCCAACAAAAACTAATGGCAGGAAGGAGTAAATCATTTCAAAATAGGTTGGAAGTGTCACATTCTTTTTTTTTCTTTTTTCTTGTATATATTTTAACAACTTGGTTTGGGGATATTAGTTGGTTAATGCTACTAATTGTAACAATGATTGATCTTACCAAATAATGTAATGGACTAGAAGTAATCAGTAACAAAAGAGTAACTAAAAAATATCGGTGAAGTGATGCACCCTTTTCTTATTCTAAAGGGGGTAGTAAGGTGATTTTCAAATACTACAACCTAGAATACCACAAGATTGCAAATTGGAATTCTATTCTCCCAATAGTAATAAAAGAATATAATTTTCAAATATTAATGAGAAGAATATGGTAGTACTTTTTTTTCAATGTAGTTACTTGGGTATGAAATAATATATATTTATGCAAGAATTAATGCTTAAATATATTAAGTATATCTCTGTCAGATCTATTTGGTGATTGTTTTTTTTTTGTACATAAGTAGGCAAATTTCCATGGAATTACATTAAAAATTTCATTCTGTATTGTTAAATTTAGTAATTTTGCCAGGCTATTTTTTGACAACTTTATAGAAGATAATAGCATTTTCCACTGTGTAAATTAATAATCAGAAATTCCTGAGAGTCAGTTTATCCAATATTGTTACAAGAAATAAGACTCATATGGTGTCTTACAATTTGTTTATGTGTACTGAGAAACAGTATTGAGGGTACTTTAATTATTTGTTTAATTTAGAGTCATTTCTTGTTTCCTTTGCAATGTCCGTTACTTGTAGATTTATAGACCCTTATGCATTTCGTTAAAAACTTGTTTTAGGCACTAAACCATTATTTTTAGTAGTCGCGAAACCAAAAATGAAACAAAATAGACAGTTTTACAAAGTAATTTACAATAACAATCCAAACAAACTGCCTCTTAGTATATAATCTAATCATTTAAAATAAACAGCAAATTATGCATAACATTCTTGTTGTTAGGTTTTATAACTAAAATACATGATTTGAAGACAATTTCAGAAAAAACTTGACTAAATTCTTCAGTGTTAACTTTTTCCAACGTTACTTTAAAACAAAACTAAAATCCCAATGTAGTTCCAAACACTCTTGTCTTAATATTTGGGACATTTGTTATGTAAAATACGATAAATCAACTAATTAAAAACAAAAGGCACTAGTATAGTAGATTGATACTCTTTAGTTTTAACAAAACTCCCTGTGAAACCTAATGGGATAACAAACCTCCTTCAGGTTTGTAATTTCATTATATAACTTTCACATATATTCTATATATATGTTTTAGTCAACAAATATATCTTAAGTTTTTGTTTTCCTCACTCTAGATTCGAAATAAAAAACTACTTCAGTCTTATTTTTGATACTAAAGTCCTGGAGCCAAAGTGTAAGCGTTGAATCTCTATAAGTACGTACAATAGTTGTGGAAAGATGGATTTCAATATCGATCCAAAGAATTATATATTGGAATATATGTCAAATTGCAAATAAACTACTGTTTTTCAACAAGGGTAAATAGAAAAAAAAAAGACTTTAGAGTAGGACTAGGAGCAAAGTCGTGATATAAGGGATATATGGAGTAGTTTCTACTGAGAGGAATATTTGGCTAGGTCTTCTTTGAATTGATTCCCACGAAGAGTTAAAATAAAGAAAATGTACTAAATCCAAGAATAAAAGATTTGTGTCTTATTAAGCTGAATTTTTTAAATTCAAGAATTGTTGTTTCGATGGATTTGTGAGAAAATTTGAACCATTAAACTTAACGTTAAAAAAAGAATACCATAGTTCCCAACACAAGAAATATTTAAAAGCAAACTGAATCTATAAGTATAAACTTTTTTTCTTCACTAGTCTCGTGAGAAATTCTAACTGTCATAACCTATTAGTAGTTTTTGGAATGTACAGGTGATCATAAGTTATATTGATTGGACAAAAATACCTCAAAGTGTTATCCTTTTGTTGCAAAATATCTGATAATTATATAATCTCCTAATTTAACAATATTGTTGTGAATATAAAAAGGTAAGATTACTGGTCCCTCTTATCTCATGAAACAATGAGCATATACATTAAGTTCTCTCTAAGGGACCAAACAATATATTGTAGATTCTTCCTTACTCCAAATATGACCGAATTATATAGAAATTAATATAAGTCGAGATTAACCCTTGTTTATATTTTTAACTTTCGAACTGTTTTGTTACAAAATGAAACTGGAAATCAAACATTGTAAAGGCCTCAGATAAGAACTGATAATATTCATATTGTTATTATGAGCATAGTCAACTATAAATATTATTATCCTATTCCCAGAAAATTAAGTATTAATTGCACGAACTATCCCTTATAATATATAAAATTAACAATTCTATGCAAAGGTAACCACTATGCTCAAGAAACGGTCAAGACAAGTTCTACTGGTTCTCTCTTCTTATAAACAAGTATACAATAGAGAATCGAAATCCGAAGATTAATTAATTAATTTAATCAAATTTGACTTATTGCTATTTTTCAAATTTCCAGATATATTAGATGGGAAATTTGGATGTCACAAATTCAGTGACAAACACAGGATAAAAGAAAAAAAATCTATAATTTGTGTCTCTACTCTATTTTACACTTCACTTGTTTACTTATATACTGGTGGTTTTACTGGTTTATTAATTAGTTTCTCTAATTATTATTTTTCTTGTTCTTTCTTAACATACCATAAACTTTTTTGATAAGAGACATTACATAGATTAGTATTAGTGTTTCATATATTTCAGAAAAGGTTTTTAGAGATATCAGTCAGTGTATTTTACGTATTATTTCAGTCATAAATGGTTTGTGATACTTGGAATTTGCAACCTCAGTTGGAATATCAAGCTTCGTTAAAAAACAAGAAGCAGGTTAACACTGTTGGTAAAAAACAGGTCACAGAGGAGAAGCTTATGCCTTTGGAAGATATTATTGCTGAGGTAAGAGCTATTGTGATAAGAGCCCGTCAAGAAAACCTATCAAAGAAGGACAGATCAGCAGCCATTAAAAACGAAGGGAAAAAGCACAGATCATTGAAAGGAGCCGTACTTAAAACAAGAGTACCTGTGTTGAAGAGACAAAGAGTTAAGGAACCAAAGAAGGAAACAGATGTCCCAGTGGAAAAAGAGTATCTAAGAGAACTTCAAGTTTTGAATACAAAACAAGTTCCTAAGGAAGAATATATTCCAAATAAAAAAGAAATAATAAAAAAAGAAAAAGTCTCAAAGAAAGACTTTGTTACAAAAGAGAAGCAAATAGTAAAAGAAGAACAAGTTACAGAGAAAGAACAAAGGCTGGAAGAATCGCAAGTTTTAAAAAGAGAACAAGTTTCTAAGGATGATTGTATTTCAAATGAAAGACATGTTGTGAAAGAAGAGCCAGTACTAGTGCAAAAGCAAGTTATAAAAGAAAGGAAAGTTTTAAAAACGGAAGAAGTTAAGTCTGTTATAAAGGAAAAGGAGGAAAAACTTGTCACAAAGAAACCCTCTTTGTCAAAGAGTGAGACTGTCCCCAAACCTAAACCTTCAGTGATCTCAACGCCTTTACTTGAGGTTCCAATGGTGAAGACGGTCTCTTCTATTGAGCAAGAACAAGTTAGTGAGCCAAAGGGAAGAAGTAACATGGAGAAGTTTAAGGCATTCTTCAAGATAGAGAAAAAGGAACCTGTTATGGAGAAAATACTTTCACCAACAAAGGCAGCTGGCTCTGAGGCAAGATCCGTTGTGGTCTCTAAATCCTCAGTGGCCAGCCCTAAGATTCATGTATTTTCCCCTGTTGAAAAAGACCAGGTTCCTGAGCCAAAGAGTGAAACTGTGATGGAGAAGTTTAAATTGTTCTTTAAGAAAGAAAAAAAAGAACAAGCTTCAGAGAAAAGTCCATCACCTGTGAAAAATGTTTCTCACTCTACAGCTCCTGAGACTTCGGTTCCTTTGGCAGTTGCCTCCAAGGACAAGCCAGTTTTGTGTGATGAAAAAAAACAGGTCGATATATCAAATGGCAAGAGTGGCATTGAAAAGTTTAAGGCATTCTTCAATACTCATAAAAAAGAATCGCCAATATTGACAGAGCCACAGCCAGAGAACAAGGAGATAAAAGAGAGTCCAAACAACGCAGAATCTTTCTTTAAAAGGAATGATGGTGGAACCTCTTTATCTCCATCTCTATCTCCATATCCATATCCATTTTCAGTAGCAAATCTTAAAGGTGAACATATGCAGCCCCAGAAACCACAGAAAATACCAGTGTTACGCCCTAACATGCTCGACGATGTTAGGAGGCAATTTTACGAAAGGTACCCAAGCCAAAAGAGCCCCTCACAGAGAAAGCAGTACCATCCTGGTGGAAATTTAGCACCAGAACTCAGGAAAATGATCGATAGTAAAATCACAAATGAGCCATATCGTTTTTTGGATGAAGGATGTAACGAAGTCCAAGTCTTCAATCCTAACTACGTCCCAATTTACGATTCCATGTACGACTCCTCTTTGTTCGATGATACTGAGTACATCCTTGAGTGTGTACTCGCTAAAATGGTCAAACCAGAGGGGTGGAAGGGTAGAGTGGAAGATTTCAAGTCCTCGTGGGAGTACGGACGTTTTGTCACAGACTGCATTGTTCTGGACAGCACCGTACTGAACGGGATTCGAAATGGGGGCAAATATGTTGGAACAGCCATCTCCAAGCTTTGGAGAAAAGATCCCTAGGGTGTCAAACCACAAAGGCTAGTGATCTTCTACAGGCTGTTTCCGCTCTATGGATCAAATGGAGGAGTTGGCTATCGGATGAACCTGGTTCCACAAGGACGCATGTATCGACAAGTGCCGCACAGTTTGAAGAAGCACATACAGCCCGTTTTCAGACCTAATTACCACGAATTGTTTGATACCGTTTTTAGACTGATGCTTGTTGATCATTTTAATACAAAAAGGGAAAGGGCCTTCAACGTTTCGTACTCGACTTTCCCTGACTAATGGTCGATTGAATAGCACTGCTGGCAATTGAAAATGAATCTTTCGAAGGATAAAAAAAAAACTTGACCTTCTTTCGTTCTTTATATTTCCTATTTATTATTTTATCTATCTATTAATTTTATATTCTCTAGTTGTTTTGTTCCATATATGTTTTACTGTAACCTCTCTTTTATATAGCCATATCTTACGTTGTTATCTCACCTCAACTTCTTGCAATGGTTGAAGTCGTTGAACTAAGGAAACAGTTCATATACTTCGTGGTACATTTAGGAATATCTGTAGCATGGATCAGATTGAGTCATTCTAGACGCTTTAATTCAAATAGTTGATATACATATACATTCAAAATAAATATGCATGGTAATCTATGCATGTGGCACATGCAAATATATTAAAGGTTGAAGCAAGGGTGAAGATTATGCTGTGTTACTAAGCCTATTTTTTAAAATGGAATAGCAACTTTATTTTTGCACTTTTTAGTCCGTTCGTAGTTTGTTGAAAATAAATGGGACTGGAGGACATTTGCGAGAGCAATTGACCTGCATTTAAACTACAAGAAGAACAATGTTAGACGAATAGTGATATTACACGAGATGACGTTAGCAGCAAAATGATATTAGATGTAGAATCCAACGGTAATAACAAAAGTCTATATTTTATGGACATAAAGCAGCTAAGATGAAGTGAATAAAAATAGCTGTAACATAAAAACAATTGAGCTATCATGAACATGATGATTACTTAGAAGAGGTGCATATCCCTCTAGAAAAATTATATGTTAGGTAAACTTCAACTGTGGTATGGAACTTTGGAACATGGTGGTTCTTCTAGTAGTATACCTGAACCTAGTACTTTGGAGCATGAAAACCACACGCCGGTTTATGGTAGAAATAGGACTTGGTGCTTCCCCGTATTCTCTTTCTAGAGGAAGACGTAGGAGATTAGAGTAAGTGCCGTATCAATGGTGTTAGGAATAAGACCTTGAATATGAACTGGAATATAAATAAAAAATAGTTGGACAAGGACTGATACAGAATAAAGAGTGGTAGATTGAACAAAAATATTGGCTTAAAGTCAATTAAACAATCGAGAGGAGGATCGCAATTAAAGAACTTTGAGGTTTAGACATTAAATTTGAACTACCCTCAAAAAGAAAAGAAGTAATGTTTTTTTCATTCTGAGAAGGTTGAGTACCAAAGAGTTTTCCTTTTAAATATCTGATCAGAATATCATCTAGAGGAGCCTTGTTATAGGTTGATGCTATGTTATCTGTTAAAACTAATCGGTATGTGATAATTAAATGCAGTGAAAAGAAAATTTAGTACGAAGAAACAGGTGCAAGTGAGTATATGTTAGAATATAGTAGAATAATTGTGCCAAAGTACATATTGATATGATCTTTTATCTGCTTCCTTATAGCACACTTAACAATGACATGAAAGACATAAGATGGAAGCACTAGGACACCAACGCCTAAGAAAATCATTTGAAACAAAAACACCACAGGAAATGGTGTGGGTAGATTGCAGTTTTGAAGTGCCTTAAGTACTGAAATTATTAAGCATTAATTATCTATTAAGTGGCACTTGTGATTTTTATATAAAGTTACGGTAGGAAAAGAACTATTCAAAACAATTGGAAGAAACGAACATATTATTTTAAAAGAGGTTGGAAATATCACATCCCTTTACTTACTATTTTTCTTGTGTATATTTTTTACAAATTAGTTACCATATTGGTTGTTTAATGTTATTAAGTGTAGAAATAATTAATGTCTGTAATTAATAAATTCAACGTCACCAGAGGTAAAAGAGACACTAAATTATGTCGGTGAAGTGTTGCAACTTTGGTCGAAATGATTGCATCTTTTTCTTATTATGGAGATGTTAGTAAGATACTTTTCAGTACTACAACCTAGATTATCATACTATTACAAATAAGAATCCTATCATCCCCTTGGTCATAGTAACCAGCCGCATAAAGGATGCAAAAGAGTAGACACATCCATCTGATTATTTAAGCTCAAGATACTACATTTTTTATAGTCTAGGAATTATTTTAGTGTTTTACCTTATTTCATATATGTCAAGATTAAATATTATGGTTACTATATTATCGAGCTAATAACACATGTTGTTGGTAATGAAGCCAATGTCTTTTCTTACCAATGCCAATTATCATGAAATAGTAACTGTACATTTGTTGATTTCTCTTATTTTTGCTCTTATCCTTGTGTTTTTTTTCTCGAATGCATTGAAATAAGCATTAAAAGATGGATCATATACTTAATAACAATCCATCAAAACTTAAAATTTTACTACTGTAATCAATTGGCCCAAATAAATAAGTGTTGTCCAATAACGCTGAGTAAGATCATATTGATGAACATCTAACTGAAACCTTATCGAATTTCGTGAAAAACTCATAGGGTAAAATAAGACAATAATTTTTATGTTTTAAAATGTTGTTGAAATAAAACCAATCATTTATAGTCAAATAACCTTTATTATTTTCGTCAATAGCGAAAAAATACAATCAAATGTACTTAACAGCACTTGATTCAATTTGAATGAATGATCTATAAAATTAAAATATAAATTTTTGGAATTTGAAATTACTCTAAAAAAATCATGCTAGAGAATCACTACTTCTCCTAAATCCTTAGAATCATAACTTGTTGCGGAAATCAAAGTTTCTCCATTGTGTGATACGTTTCAAACAGATAAATATTTTTTTAAATACACCAATCTGTTGGATCCTTTTTTTTTTTTTTTCATTATTTGAATCAATTTGTTCCTTTTACTGTAAATTTTTATCTTGTTTTTGATCTATAATATCTCAAATACTAGAAAATCCAAGTTCCTTCCTTCTTTCTTTATAAATGCCACTTTGTTGAAATGTACAACAACAAATATGTATTAAACAGGTTCCTGGTAAAAATATTATAAGACGATATATTTATACATATATTTGTTCCTTTCATTGTAAATGTTTCATAAAACTTGATATCCATACGACATATATATATAAATTTAATAAAAATAGGTGTCCCATTTTTGTTTCTCGAGGAAATGGTGTGGTCCAATGACAAGAAGGAAATTACGAAAGAAAAATTTTTATTTAGAAGATTTAATTTGAAAAGATAAAGGTTCGATTATGAGAAAGAAAGAGAGGGAAAACTGAGAGGCATCTATGACATTTATTTTAGTGTTGTCAAACATTAATATTTTCTTGCAAACCCTGCTTTTAATACCAAGACATATTACTTTGTTTTATTTCTAGCTGTGAAAATAGAAATACAGAAAATGAAAATATACATAGAAAGATTTGTTACCAAGTACTAAAAAAAACAAGAGAAATTTATAAAAGAAGATTGATATCAGTGTTAGTCTAGTGAGTCAAAGTGACTCAGTCATATCTCTGTATCCCATATTGAGATACACTAAAAATAATATTGTTCCTCTTCTTTCTCTTCTTCTTTTTTTTGTTATTTTTATTCTTATAATCAATTATCATGAAGTTTTGCACATTAAGTGTACAACATCTGATTGCCCCATTTTCTTTCTTTCTTTCTTTTTGGAATGAAGATAATCTTGTTTTAAAGAATATGTAAAAAAAGGTTCAATCATAAATTTTAGGATAATTCTATAAAGTTAAACGTCCAAATAAACAAAAAAAAAATACCAAATTTAAAAAGAATATAACTCTATAAATCGTACATATCATGGCATACATGTGTCTTCTTACCTACACTTATTTGTATACAATTATTGAACAATCTACTAAATTCCCTACCAAGGTCACAATAACTCTTTTTCAAGTGTTTCTTTAATAAGTTTAATGAATCCGATTCTATTACTTTGTCTAGAAATAATGTGTAATAAAACAGCTTTCTCCCATCATCTCTTTTAGTAACTTACCACATTACCACTATCTTTATCTATATATAAATGGCGATACATTTAAGTAAGGTATGATTCAAAACTTTCTACTAGGATATATCTCATTTGGAGTTCTTCGTTCTTCTTTTTTTATATTCTCACGTTCTTTACTCTCAACTGAATCATATTCTTTATTGTCATCCTCATGATCCCACAAAACATTTTCAGGTCCATACAGTGTTGACCTATAAGTCCATACTAATTTCATAGGTCTTATCTATTGTTTATCCTTTCCCCAGATATTACATAATTTAGAAAAAAAGATGGTTGCTAAGAGATTCGAACTCTTGCATCTTTCGATACCTGAGTGTTCCCATTTCTCAATGGTTAAGAATTGGACAATTCTTGAATCAGGCGCCTTAGACCGCTCGGCCAAACAACCAATTCTGAAAAAAGAGGGAAAAAGGAGTTCTTTTTACTACTACATATGATACTAAAAAGTTTCAGCCTAGAACATTCTTTAACAATTTTTCTACTAGAAAATACATAATAAACAGGATATTTTATAATTTACTAAAATGAACTTTTTACATATGTTCCATTCTCTTTAAAACAAGTTTAATTATTCTGACTTTATTCGAATCATTTTGTTTCTGCAAATTAAAATGTTGATTTATAGATATCTACGACTCTATAAAGTATATTAATAAAAAAAAAAAAGAAAGAAAGAAAATACATTAATTTCCTCTCTTTTTGTTATGATCTGTACTTTATGATTGCAGTGTTAACCCTATTAATAAAAGATTTGAAAGACGAAAAAAAAAATTAAAGTACAACTGAATAGTTAAGATATTAAGGGTTCAATATAAAAACTGAAAATATTGTACAAATATTATTATCATTGTGGGGGCAAAGACAAGTGAATTAATAGAGGCTATCATCAACAGGAATACAAGTGATCTTGTTTTTTTCACATTAAACACACCCCTCAGTTTACTGTTTTTTAACCTCTTTCACACATTTTTTTAAAAAACCAACCAAATAAATTTTTTATAAAAAAAATGCTGAAATTATTATCATAATTAAAATTATTAAAGAATCTTTTTCCTTGAAAGAAAAAAGATTATTATGGTACAAAGTTTATATTTGTTATCTAGGTGTAAAGATATGAGTTTCAAAGAAAAATATTTTGTTTTTAGAAAATGAAAAATTTCAAAGATAAAAAGAGAAAAATTAAAAGAAGAGACTCATTTATTTATTCATACTATACACATAGACATATATATATAATAATTAGATAAGAAAGACAAGCCCCATAAAACTAAAAAAATCTAATGAGTTCAAGTCGTAAGGCTACAGGCGTCCAGCACTTATATATATAAAAAAAAACTTTTTAAGTTAAAAATGTTTGCTAATAATAATATTAGTAAAGGCGCTCCTTCTTATCACATAACATTAACAGCGAAAAAACAAATTAATAGTGACCCTTATGTAACTTAGGAGAATAAGTCTCAAAACGTGAAATAGGGACAATATATCAAAAAAGGATACAAAAACAATTTTCCTAGTTCTTAATATACTCCTTGTATTATTTTATGTTTATTTTGTGTAACACATTAAGGAAAATATATAATGAATAAGAACCTAATAAGTTCAACTCTCATGAACACAAACTTCAGTATCATTTTAAGCCCTTCTTCTAATGACAATTCATCAGCATCAATAGAATAGAGGGGTAACTATTTAATTTACGTAACAAAATATTTTGTATTACTTTCAATTTATTTACAACTAAACTCCACAAAGTAAACTTTCTATTTTTTTTTCTTTTTTTTTTTCAATTTGTTGACGTATAGTGATAACTCTCATATTTCATGTGACAGGTATACAACTCCAAAATACCTGGGCTCGCAAATTTTAAACTTGGTAAAATTAACAACTAAAATTGGATAAAATAAAGAAAATGAATTGGAAACACTATCCAGAAAATAAAAATTTAAAATTTGGTTTTTTATATTTGGAAACTTCTTGTTCCATTCTACCAGAAATATCATACTTTTAAATATTTTCCCCCTTCCACCTTAGAAGGTTTAAAAAAGGGTAGAAGAAATTTTTATATATTTATTATCTACCTGTAAAAAAAATGCAGTTATAAATAGATAAAAGACTTGTTCTTTTTAAATTGACAATTCCAAATTTATAACCTTTTAAAAAATGGATCTTCTTAGAATGAACCTTTTGAGAAAATTCCTAACAAATGCTTTTTTTTTTTGAGAACAGAATTCCAAAATATATATAACATTTACTATCAATAAAATAATAAAATGCAGTAGAGTCTCAAATTTCACAACCAATATTAGAAGAGAAGAAATTTATAAAAATAAGAACAAAAATTTTGTTAATTAGTTTGACACACTAAAACCAAAAGAGTTAATTCCAAAAAAACTATATATATATATATAAATTTATATGCTATATTAAAATCTCCCTTTTTAAAAAAGGTTGTAAGTAACTGTTGTGTTCAAAATCTTTTTTAATTTGTATTATATATAACAATATATGAAAGAATAACTCCTAACTTGAAAATAAATTTTTACCAATTGACCACTCATATGGAAAGTAAATTTATTATCTAGTCAATTTTATATTGCAGGTCATTATGTTAGGTTTGAAAATAAAAAATCAATAAAGTTATTTACTCAAATACCGTGACCATTCCTCCAACAAGGTCATAATATTTTTTTACTTCTATTAACGTGGAAATTTGTATATAAAAAGTTCATAAGTAAAATATAAATAATATTTCTGAAATAAAAAAGAAATTTAATGCAAATTTCTTAATGTAGTTAAATATATATATATATATTTTAAAAAAAAACACACCCTTCCAAACTGTTAAATACCAACAAAATAGAGCAATTTCTGACATGATTCTTTCTTCCTAAATCAAAACTTCCTTCTCTATCAAGAGGGTATTCCTAAGAAGTAGAGAACTGATGTTCTATACACTGTAAACTTCTAGAAGAATTAATGAATATTATTCTGTTTATTCTATTTTCTTTTTTTTTAATGCTTCTTCTTCATATAGCTAAACTGCCTGACTCCACAGGAAATTTAGACAACTTACTAATCTTGCCCAAACTAAAGTCCACTTTTACTATTTCCTCCAACATCAAAGAAAAGAAAATTTCAAAAGACACAATTCGTTACAATACTATCAATACCAAGGATTCTAAACAATTTAAAAACCTCTTAAGCTACTCGGGTACCTTCAAGAAACCAACAAACACACACACCCAGCAGAAATACAAAACAAACCTACCATTCTTAAAAGACCACTTTTTTTTTACTACACCCCATAGAATGAAAGAAACAAAAAATATAAATATACAGAAACGAAAAAAAAACAATATTATTTTTGGTGAACGTACAATGGCTCTGCATTAAATTGAGCACTAGCAACGTTCCCTATAAAGAACCCAAGAATCTCTTCAGAGGTCCCACAAATATTCAGAGGAAAACCAATAAAGGAAACCCTCTAAATAAGATGATTTAGAAAACCATCCCCATATACACAGATATATCTCCAATATATAAGGATATATATAATACATATACAGTAATTTAAAATAAAGTAGAAGAAAACCGAACGTAAACTGAACGAAAAACTTTTTCTTGGAAATGATAATAATAAAAAAAAATAAAAGATTGGGATAATTATTCCATCAATTTCGTTCAGATTTCTTCTTCAATAACACCCTTAGAGGAAACGTAAATACCATCTAAGAACTTACGAATATCCTTGTTTCTGACTCTACAGATTTGTTGAATGTCAGCAGCGTTTTGAGACACATTTTCAACGGAGTTACCAGATAAAATAATCTCATCCTTTTGAGTGGTAGAGAATTCGATGGTGACACCCTCTCTAACAGGAACCAATCTAACCTTCTTGTCACCCAAGAAGTTTCTAATTTCAACGAACTTAGAACCATCCTTCTCAACGACGTTGACATTGATTGGGAAATGCGCATAGACGTATCTCATCTTGTACTTGTAACCCTTAGTGACACCAGTGATCATGTTGTCAACTAAAGATTTGACAGTTCTCAAAGCAGCAACGTGTTTTCTGTCACCATTGTGGACAGTGACTTTAATTAAAGAAGAAGAAACCTTGGTGAAAGTGACGTCAATGTGTTTCAAGGATTTGGTTAAAACACCTCTTGGACCAGTGACTCTAACGACACGAGACTTGATAGCAACAGTAACACCCTTTGGGATGACAATGTTTTGTTCAGTTTGAATGTGTTTCATCTTCCTACGATTAGTTTGGGTTTAGTTAGTATAAAAAGGTCAGCGAATTAAAGAAAGAAAAACCAAAAAAAAAGGAAGCAAATAATAAGGAGAGTAACAATTGTTCCTTAAGATACAAAATTGGATATTCAATTAGTTTTCCAGAGTAAAAGAGAAAACTGTTAAATGGAATAATTTCAAAATCCTCCTTTTATATAGTTTCCAATAAAATGGTTCTTGTGAAAAATTTTTTTTTCTTCGTCGTCGTCGTTTCTCTCAAAAACAAAATTTCTGCGTTCCGTGAGGGTAACTCATCCTCAAAGAACAAAAAAACAAAATATTTTGCGATGAGCTTCTCAAAAGATTTTATAATCAATTCATTTCAATACACAGCATGAGGTTAGCTGTCCTCTATTATTATGATAAAAGAGTCAGTAGGTAGTGTATTAATATGCTTATACATTTACAGAATGCATTTATGATATATTTTTAAGCTTTATAGTCAATTGTTATTGCTAGTGAGCAAACTAATTAAAAACAAGGAAAAAAAAAAGAAGAAGAAGAAGAAAGAAAGAATCTCGACACGACGTAAGATGGCTAGAGTGACTGTTACTCAATTACAAGCAAACAACGCGGTGAATTCTTTACTTGCCAAGATCCTACCGGGATCTCCAAAGATTAAAACTGGTCACAAGTCCAAAAAGAATAAGAATAATTCAAAAGGTTCTAAGGCACAATTGATTGATAAAAATTTGAAACAAAGAGTCTTGTTAAAGCAAAGAGATACTCTTAAGATTAAAAAGAAACAAAAACAAATAACTAAAGATAGGATCAAAAATAGAAGAGCTGCCCTTGAACAACTAGAAAGAGATGCTAAATTATATATCTTGGAATCTCATAGACAAAAGGGTATTTTGACAACCAGAGAAAAACAATACTTAGATAAATTGATTAAACATAATGTTACTAAAGTGAAATCATTGGATGTAGATGAAGAACAAAAACAAGAATTACATGAGTTACAAGATTTTATACTTTCAAATGACAATAGAAAGAAGCTACGTAGTAAGAAGAGAAGATCCAAGGTCAAACAATTTAAGGAAGAGATTAAACCATCTAGTAAGAGAACTGTCGAAGACCATAGGTATCCTGGATTAACACCTGGCTTAGCTCCTGTTGGGTTGAGTGATGAAGAAGAATCCTCAAGTGAAGAAGATCTCGAAGATGATTACGATGATTACGATTAAAAATATATATATAACAATACTCAAACATATTCCTCAATATAAATAGAAATTGACAAACCATACTATATTTTGAAATGCATATTCCATTTGTACTGTATACATAGAATTTTTCTTTACTCCATTATATATATATATATATGTTATTAATAGCAGCATATATAAAATCTAGAATATGATATCTAAAGAGTTTCACCCTTGAGTAATTTTTACTGAATTTACCTCTTTAGCTATATCCACCTCCCTCCATATACATAATGAATCTATAACACTCAAGTGAAATTAATTTACTATGGTTCCTTTCCTTTCTCCTTTCCCATAATTTCTCATTCAAATGGTACTTGACCTAACTCAAAGTATACCTGTCTTGTATCAACACATTGCTTACGAACTATTCTCTTCTTATCAGATAAAGGTTCTACAGTTCCAACCAAAACCTGTTCTTTAAATTTTAAACAATAATTTATAGGGACCACTCTTGTAACAGATTCCAATAATTGTAATGCAAATAATCTGACTAAGACTGTGTTGCTTCCCTCATTAGGTGTCACTAATTTTAACAATAATGGGATCAAAGTGTCTATATGATCTGTAATTAATTGATGGAATTTCTCTGTCACATTTTTCAATGTCTCCAATGACGAAGTCTTAACTTCTCCATTATCCATTTCTATTGCTTCTAATAACATAGGCAACAAATCATTCATAAATGGTTCTACCAATTTACTTGGTGTATGTTTTAATACAAGTGATAATGCTGTTAAGTAATTAGATTTAATAGACATTATTTCAGTCTCCTTATAGGATTTCACCAATACTTTGAAAACATCACTGAAGAACTTTTGTTTATATAATAATCGGACATTATTATTCCATGAGATACCTTTAATCTTCCTCATAGAATCTATATCAATAACAAAGATTTCGAATAAATGGGATACAAGATTACCTACCTTATCATCACTTAATAATTCAATAAAATTATTCAAAATCTTCGGTGCCTGCTCAGAATTTTTCATTACTAAACCTTTCCCAATCCATGTTATTATCTCCAAATTAATTATAGATTTATCATCCCAATTGATCCATCTATTTACATCATCATCATCATCAGTGAACCATTTATTCGTCAACACCATTAATAATTCTAGATAACCTAATTTAGCTAATTCATCTTTAAACGAATGGTTTTGTATCAAAGTGATAACTTGTCCAAATATTGCATCCACACCATTAAACTCAATAGACTTATCCAATGCAGATAAAATTTTACAATATGGTAACACTAAACGTGATGGGGATCCACTAAATATTTTATATTCTCTTTGAAACTTGTTGTTGTATGATATCAATTGTTCATTATGTTTATCCTTATCTGATTTCAAATTAATAAAATAGAAGATGTTTGAGAACAGACTGAAATTGAAATTATCTGACACAATACCGACATCATCAGGGAGATCCAAAATTTCGAATAAGATTGGTTCCACAGCATTCTTTATCTGTTGTGAATCTTCCTTTTCTTTAATGAATGTGATATTGTTTTCGAATAATGAATAGATAGTAGATAGAAGAAGAAAACAGTAGTCCACAGATTGATCTGCCTTTCTCTTAGCCACTTTCGATAAATGAGACGTTAAAGAAATGATACTTTCTTTAATTAATTTATGTCTTGATGTAGTGAAATCCAAGATAATCCTTAAAATAGTGGGTATATCCACATATTCGTTATTATTAAACAGTGGTAAATTATTATATTCCAAAGGTAATAGATTCAACATTTGTTTTAATGAAACGTCATAAACGGATTCTTCGTAGAATTCACTAATCAATTTCAAACCTTCTAGACATGCACAGTAAATATTTTTATTGTTATCGGTTAAGATAGTCTCAGTCAAATATTGGATCACTAAAGCGATTTCCTCGTGTGATAGGTACCCCTTCATCTTGACCAGTTTAGTGAATTGAATCACTGCTAGAGTCCTTACAGTGACTTCCAATTTGGAGTTATTAGTTAAAGCCATCCCCAAAATCATCAAAATTTCATCTTTATAATCAAACAGTTTATTATTAGTTAGTGCATCAGTTACCCCCAAATCATCATCATCATCATCATCATTGCCTGTTGTGCATCCGAAGACAATCATGTAAGAATCTAAGAAAAACGATAGATTCATTAACAGCAATTTTAATTTAGAGATCTCTGTACTCTTAACTAGAATCAACGGTAAGACTCTCTCTATAACAACATTAAACGCAATTTCGTTAGCACTCCCGATACTAGACAGGATACCACAACTTTGTTTCAAATCCTTCGAATGTACGAAATTCGGAGTCAGTTCTGTCAGGACGTGAGTCAAGAAAGTGTCGAATTGAGATTGGTCGAATTGGACCAGTTTCAAAGACATGGATCTAATGACATTCAACGCAGTCTGGTAATTGTTCTCCTTGTACTGTTCATCACCGGTGTACCCAGACCCAGTAGTAGCGGAAGTCCAATCAATACTCTTCCCCGAAATGTCAGTATCTTCCAAAGAATGCATAATTTCAAACTTCAAAGCTTTCCAAAGGTCCAGTGAAATTTTTTGAACGGCCCCCCCATTAAAGTTTCTGATGCATTGATCAATAGTCAACAGAGTGTCGTTCTTGACACTAGGCGAAGAAACGGTCAATTTATTTATGAGGTTATAGAAGGCGTCATCTGCAAACAGGTCCGTTGCGGCGAGGGCCTTCCGTAATGCCAATTTCAAGTCATTATTTGATATTTGATAAGGGTCATTTTTGGGTGGTTTGAAAGTGATAGGGAAGTAGGAGAAAAGGATATCGAACAGTTGTTTGCTTGAGGGGGCCACCAAGGATTCGTTTAAAGTGGTTGTGATTTGATGGTTTAGTTTGAATGAGGCGATCAAGTTTCTTGGATCTCTTTCCCCGGATGCCAGGTTAATATATGCTTCTATGTATAGAGTGATAAACTTTGTATTTGAGATGGTATTATTATTATTATCCTTTAATCTGTTAGTGTAAATAGTGTCCAGGATTTGGAAGGGGAGGAATCTGATTGCAGCCAAATAGTTGGTACTAATATAATCATTTTTCAAAAAATTCAAAAGAGACACGATATCTTGAGTGGCGATGTTGATGAAACCAATTAGGGAATGGAATCCAGAGAGGGTCTCAAGGATCAAATTTTGATCATCTAATTTAGACATATAGAAATTGAAGATTACAGTAATTTCATTTCTGGTCAAATAATCCCTGGGCAAAAGTTGTAGAATCGAGGAGAGACAGCTTAAAGCTTTTTTCCTTAAGATATAATCCTGTGAAGTAATCTGTTGTTTGAGACCCACGATAATGTCCAACAATTGAATACTTTTTTCGTGTACTATTAGTCTAGTCAATTTTGTGGCTACTTCAGTTGCCTTTTCATGATTGACAGTGTCATTAGCGATAAAGGAGACCAGTAAAGAATCCAACTGATCGGACATTTCTTTACTTTACTGCACTATAATTTTATTTTATTTTATTTTTATTTTCTACGTTATATTTTACCGTAAAACTTTGCAACACATTCCAATGGAAATGTCATGGGAAAGGATATGGTTCCTTTTATTCCAACAAATAAATGTGTTATTAGAATATATATATGTCTTCTATTCAAAGAGAAACCATACTAAACCACACCTGCTGACAAAGACAGAAAATGAAATAATCCAAACACACAATAAAACGAATTCCCAATGGTTCAAAAGCCTGGGAAGTATGTGGTGCACGGATGTAGTTTATTGACCTCACTCAAAAGTCTGATGAAACCCACAGATTGCATATTTGTAATAATGATCTGTATCTTGGTGTAGATAGATAGGTAGAAAGAGAGATAGATACACAAACGATGTGGCATTGGGACTTTTGTTTCGATAGCAGCAGTGGAGTTGCATATATATATATGTTATAACGTTCCTACTCTTCCAATAGTAATCAGAACAACTTATCAACCATTAACATAGCAATTTACTACACAACGAACTACTGAGAATAATAAGATAAATGAAATGTCTTGGATATCTACCCAATATCCTTTGAACTAGTAGAACTGCACCATCCTCCACTTGTGGTGCGTAGTTTAAAAGCAAGGCAAATAGTACTGGTTCGATATTATATTATTAGTGAACACAACAGAGAAGTGCATAAAGTTGACCATTATGATGATGAATAGTTGGAAGGACTATTCTGCTCACCCAGTTTATTTGAAGTATATATATATATATAAAGATTGTTTTGTTTATTAAAGAATATACCCATCACAGACACAGTTCCCTATATATATATATATATACTATTTACACATGTGTTAGTAGTGTATTTGTGATAAAAAAGTGACAAGAAACGAAATTCCACTGTGCCTTTTTTTTGTATTCTCCGCCGGTTGGACTGCTACACCCGTACATCTCACACTGCTTACTCAATTTACTCTCTCTCATTTTTGTTTTTTTCTGTTGTTTCTTCAAATTGTAAATTTCCTCTTTATGTCAAGTACAACTATCCTTCCTTTCTTAATTTTTTCTCTCTCTCGCTTGGAGAGGGGGCAGCAGAAGTAGACACACCCTAGGCAGGAAATCTACACCAAGAGACATCGGTGTTCCACCAGACTGGACTGTTGGAATCAACACACTCTCTCTTTTCCTTCTCTCTTTGTGGACAGGGAAGAGAAAGAAGAGTGTGGGGTAACTCTGCTACTCCCTGTGTTTCCTCTTGAGAACTGGATTTGCCTCTTTGCTGTAGCAGGGCCCCTCCACCCTCCTCCCGTCCTCTCCTCCCGTCCTCTCCCCCTGGCCAGTACCTTTCCTTCTGCCTCACAATCCTCTAGTACCCACTGGTCTGTTCAGATGGGGTGGGTAGAATGGGGTTCCCTGTAGAATGTGAGACTGTGAGAATGTTGGTGAAGGGGAGAAGATGGGGGGGGGAGGAAAGAAAAAGTAAAGTACAGTGGTGGGACGATCCGTGGTCTCCTGGTCCCAGATACTGTAGATACTACTAGTCTTTGCTGAGTTAAACAAATTGCGCACTACAACGTTAAAGATACATATTAAACACTTATTGATAATGTGCCTACTACTACTATTATTATTCGCAGTGTCTATTGTGAAATATTTGAACAAACTATGTTTCGGTTGCTCCCTTTCTTCTTCTTTTTATATTAAAAGAAAGAAGAAAGGTGTAGAGACCAACCAAGAGGAGCAAACATGTCTACTTTCGAACCAGTTGTTGTCATTGATGGTAAGGGCCACTTATTAGGTCGTTTGGCTTCCGTTGTCGCCAAACAATTATTAGAAGGTCAAAAGATCGTCGTCGTTAGAGCTGAACAATTGAACATCTCTGGTGAATTCTTCAGAAACAAATTAAAGTACCATGACTACTTAAGAAAGGCCACCGTTTTCAACAAGACCAGAGGTCCATTCCACTTCAGAGCCCCATCCAGAATCTTCTACAAGGCTGTCAGAGGCATGATTTCTCACAAGACCGCCCGTGGTAAGGCCGCTTTGGAAAGATTAAAGGTCTTCGAAGGTGTCCCACCACCATACGACAAGAAGAAGAGAGTCGTCGTCCCAAGTGCCTTGAGAATTTTAAGATTGAAACAAGGTAGAAAGTACACCACTTTAGCCCAACTATCCACTTCTGTCGGTTGGAAATACGAAGACGTCGTCGCCAAGTTGGAAGAAAAGAGAAAGGTCAGATCCGCAGAATACTACGCCAAGAAGAGAGCCTTCAACAAGAAGGTCGCTGCTGCTAACGCTGCTGCCGCTGAATCAGATGTCGCTAAGCAATTAGCTGCTTTAGGTTACTAAATTAATTGAAGTATTTAATCCTTTTTTTTAATTATTATTACTTTTATTTGGTTTTTTTTTTTTGTTGTTGTTGTTTCTTTTCTTTATTTCCATATACATATATAAATCTGACAAATAAATAACCAAAAAAATTAAAAGCATTACATAAGTACTTTCTTCAATTAGTTGTCCAACTGGATTATGTTAAGTAAATTTAAAGCATTTTTTAACTATTGTAAAATATATATATATAAATCAATTTTTTTAGATTGAGCCAATATAAGTTCATTAAGAAAGGTGTCTGAGTATAGATTCTTGAATCTTCCTTCTTTAAAAGAAAAGAAAGAAAAAAAAGGACAAATGTATAACAATGTTGAAATGTTTCATTGATAGCGTATATTAAATGAAGATAATATATAATATAGGATATATACAGATATACATGGATGTTTACATTCAATTTGAACCAAAAAGAAAAAAAAAATAAATAAATAAATAAAAAAAGAGAGAAACACAGAGAGAGAAGACGTAATTTGATTATGGATTCGATATTGCATCTTTACCTTCTGGTCTATACTGCAATACTAAACATATATATATATATGTAAGTATTAACATGATACTTTTGGTGGTGGTGTTTTTTTTTTTTTTCTTTCACAATTATTCATTACTAGTCTTATACACTTGGCAATGGAGACAATAAGTTTAATAAGTTTGGCTTATTACTAGAATGTGACCATCCTAAATATAGGATAAATGGAATCCAACCGTAATGAGCCACGGTATGTGTTAAATTGAATATTTTGGCAAAACGTTCTTTGGACTCGTCACTTAAAATAAAAGATGGTAAAAACTTCATTGTCAACAAACAGGTTGTGCAAATAATATCAAAATTGTATATATTATCCTTTGTAATATATATATATATAATTGGATATGTTCTTGGTAATCCAGGACAGTCACTGTTTGAATGCAAAACAGAATCGAAAAACCCAACTGTCTTATATTTCTATGCATTTCAACCTCTTTTCAACTTTTTTTTTTTTTTCGAGGAACGTCTGTAAAAAAAAAAAAAAAAACAAACAAGATGACAAAATAAGAAATATCACAAAAAACGATATGAAAATAACAAAGAGCTTACAGAAGATAAATCTGAATAAATATGGTTATAAATAAGAATAATAAATTAAATAGACGATATTAGAAGAGAAATGATTGATGGCATCACTTCATAACAACAATTCCAATGGATTCTCAATGATTGTTTTCAATTCTTTCATGAATTCACCTGCACGAGCCCCATCAATGACTCTGTGATCAAACGTACCAGTAATGGTAATTTGATTATCGAATGTAAATCCATTTTCAGCACCGGCATCTTCCACAGCGACTCTTTGGACTGTACCGACAGCTAAAATGGTTGATTGTGGTGGGTTGATAATAGAAGTAAACATGGAAACAGCTGGATTCATACCCATGTTAGAAATACATATGGTACCACCTTGGAATTCTTCTGGTAACAATTTATTAATCTTTGCTCTCTTGGCCAAATCTTTCACTTCTGCAGAGATGGAAGCAAGACCTTTGGATTCCGCATTCTTAACAATTGGAGTGATTAACCCTGTTGGTGTAGCTACGGCAACAGAGATATCCACGTTTTTGTATATTCTAATAATACCTTGGTCACCAAGCCATTGTGAGTTGGCTTCAGGGACCCTCTTTGCAGCTAGACTTATAGCTTTCATTAAGATATCGTTAATGGATAATTTGTATTTACCATTGGCAGTAGAATTCAAGGATTCTCTTAATTTTAATAGTTTAGTAACAGAAATATTGGAGGAAACAATATACGAAGGGATTGTTTGTGTGGACTCCAATAATCTGTTTGCTATAATTCTTCTCATTTGAGTAATTTCGATGTCTTCATATGTGTTGGAAATAGTTGCAATGGTATCTTGTGTTAAAGGAGTAGAAGTGTCTTTAGTAGCCCTTTCTTTTAAGTACTTTTCAATATCGGCCTTAACAATCCTGCCATGTGGGCCGGTACCAACAACATTCTTTAAAGCAATGCCTTCTTCCAAAGCCAGAGTCTTGGCCAATGGTGAAGCGAAGATTCTTGTTGTAGAAGTAGAGGGTTCAGAAACTGGAGAAGCCTCCTTCTTTAGTCTAGAAGTATCATGGGTTGCTGAATCAGTAGTTGTTTTATCCCTTGAAGTTTTATTTTCCGCTGGTATATCACTAGTATCAGTAGCCGGAACAGCAGTCTCAGTGGTAGCATCTTCCAATTTAAAATCTTTGAAGGCAGGAACGTCTGCTTCATCTTCCACAAAGACAGCAATTGGTTTGTTTACTGGAACGTCTTTAGTACCTTCTGGAACTAAGATCTTAGCCAAATAACCTTCATCTTGGAACTCAAAATCCATTTGAGCCTTATCTGTTTCGATTTCGGCGATAACGTCTCCTACGTTTAATTGATCACCTTCTTTCTTGACCCAGGCTGCTAGGTTCCCATGAGCCATAGTTGGAGATAAAGCAGGCATGGTAATGATTGAATGCTCAGGATACGAAGCATAACATCTTAGCTGTAGCCTTAATTGGGATCTGGTTGTGTTCAACAACACTTGACTTCTAGACAAGCGTGTCAATAGTGATCTTGTTAGAACAGATGACATTATTTACAATTAAATTGTTTTATTATTACTTTGTAATATCTAAAGCAGAATATAGCAATTGAATATACAATAAGGATATTGCAATGGGCAAAGTCCTAAGAATAGATAGATCAATTTCAGCATTATAACCCTCTTTGTATGTTAAAGTTGACTCAACAGTCATGCAAATTGTCGTCAACTGATATTTTGTCGTTCGTATAAAAAAACAAAACAAAAACTCGCCCCAGAAGAAGGAAAAGAAGAGATGGAGGTGGAAATTTCAATTTATTTCTTTAAAAAAATGGTTATATGATAAAAACAATTAACATTAAAAGGACTGTGCATCTATAATATTGGTTTATTCAGCTCTTTGTTATCTCCTTGAGTAGTCAAAATGTCGATTGTTAAACTATTTCGGAGAAGAAAGCAATCACCCGACTTTATTGACACCAAATATCCATAATTATTTAGTAATTCATGTTCTAATCGTTTTTTTTATTTTTATCATCTGCTTCTCTTCTCCATTGCTTCTGTGAGGAGGATCTCTTGGTGTTAACAAAGTCCTCTTCCCATTGAATACTTACTCATGACCAAGTCTCTGCACTTTCTTCTAATAAAAATTTGGCAGTTTGACATGAAAATCAAAGTTCACTATGTAACTCTCCCATTAATAAGCTCTCTATATCTCTTTCAGCAATTCTTTGTATTTGGATCTCATGGGTATCTAAAATTGATATTTATATGCCCAAGCTACTCACCAACTAGAAGGTTTCGAGCCATTTTTTTTGCATCGACTCTCACCACATTAACCATATAATACAATATAAGCGGGTTTTCTTCTCTACAGTAAGCAAATCTTTCTTGTGATTTCTTTCTTTGTTTGCTAACTTAATGGTGATCTCACTGTGTCAATATGTACCTGGAACAAATTAACCCCATTGTCATCGATACCTCGTGTTAAACCGACTGTGACATTATGGACTTGCTTGCTTAGATTTTATTGTCTTTTTTTTTTTCAATATCATATATCTATTTATCTATACAGAATGTTCTTAAATAACACCCAGAAAGACGTTTAGAGAAACATTCTAATATATTCAGTATGCACAAAAAATTAATTCAATCCAATGGATGTGTTATAAAGGGTACAGGTAATAACTCGAAGACATGTACTAACTTGACGATATATGAATATATACTAATGAATATTTATAAGTAATTATTTACAATAGCTTGTTACTTCGTTATTGTCTATTTACATCATCGATTGATCCAAAGGGTAAAACTTGTTCAATCCTTGACTTTTCCATCAACAACATACATAATCTATCTATACCAACTCCCAACCCACCTGTTGGTGGCATTCCTGAACGCATAGCCTCCACATACTTATAATCTACAGGTAAGAATTCCGTGTTGATATCGGTGTCAGTGTCTTTAGAGGTAGTGGAAGTATGTATATTATTATTATTATTATTTTGTTGTTGTCGTAAAAAGTTGTTCAATTGAACCTGTGGACAATTCTCTTCTTCATAAGCATTGATATATTCCTTTCCCTTAATAAACATTTCAAACCTTTGGGTAATCCTTGGTTTAGATTGTGTACTTTTAGCTAAAGGTGACATTGCTAAAGGATGATGATAAATAATTGTTGGATGTAATGTTTGACAATACTTTGCTTCCAAATAATGGCCTGATAATTTATCTAAAATTTGGCTTGACGACATATTCTCTTGTAAATTAAGTTTAGTCCTTACACTTCCAGGTATTGACAAAAGTATTTCTAATGGATTTTCTAAATCTAGGTTTTCCATGGATACACCTAATTCTTTAGATAATGTAGGTAAGAATTCTATTCTTTTAAAATGCCAATTGTTGGATTCTAAACTTTTCTCTAATTCCTTTACTGTAGCATTCTCCCAAGGAATATTACAAAGTAAGTATTTGAATAACGATTCTGCTAATTCAATTAAATCTTCCATTGAAGCATACGTTTGATAGGATTCCAACATAGTAAATTCTGGGTTATGAGTGGCATCAATCCCCTCATTTCTGAACATTTTCCCAATCTCGAATATTTTGGGCATCCCACCAATAATTAGTCTCTTCAACCATAATTCCGGTGCAATTCTTAATTCTAAATTATGGCCATCCTTATATTGAACCGTGAAGGATCTTGCAGATGCCCCATTAGCTTTCTGTGACAATAAAGGTGTTTCTACTTCAACAAAGTCATTGATCTCTTGATAAAATTTTCTAATTAGTCGAATAATAGTTGCTCTTTGATATAGTGGATAAACACCGTTCACCTGATAATCAATGACTCTATTATTATTTATCTTTCCAGTTTCAGATAAACCTGAAGGCAGGGGACTTTGAATAGGCGAAACTATTCTAGGTAAAGTCTTAACAGATAGCGATAAAGTACGGTTACTGGACTGTGATAATTTGGGTATACCATAACATTGAACGTAATCATTTTTCCTTAATTGATTCATATGTGATTCAAATTCAGACAATGTCAATCCATTGCTGGCATTACAATTGTCATTAGTCAGTGATTTAAAATTGATAATAATCTGTAATTGGGATGATTGATCTTTGGAATTTGGGATGTGTGAATGGTCATTGATATCAAGAAACCAAATTTTTTTCCCACTCGATCTAATATTTTGGATACGACCATAAACCAATTGGGGTGACTCATCAAACTCATCCGTGTCTCCAAATTTGTCTTTAAATTCATGTAAAGAGATTCTTCTTACTTCAATCTTCTCATTGTTTTGAAGTTCAGTCATTGATGGATAATATTTAGCACAATTGGATTCAATATCTTTATTTCTTTCTTGTAATTCCAGTACTGTCGTATCTATATGAACTGAGCCGTTAGGAATAGATTTCTTTGTATCATGAATCACTCGTCGAGAATATTGTCTAAAATGTAAATTATAAAAATGCACTGGTCGATTCAACATTAAAGCCTTGACACCTATCCTTTGAATGAATCTAGTAGAGAAACCCCTATACAAAGAGTTATTCAGCAATAGTAATAACAAAGAAGTCATGCCTAATACCCCCAGAGTCTTCTTCTTGTACCAGTAAAACCCCAAAACACACATCGACACAAGCAGAACCACCATCTCTATTTGAACTCTTCCCACATGGTCTCCCTCTGTCTCTGAACTTAATCCTCGAGAAATCTTTACGTTGCATTTTTTTTTTTTTTTTCCTTCAATTCTTTGTTTCCCCGTTCCTTTGCTATTTGCAGAAATGAACAATTTTGATCTCGCAGGATTTCGTTTTGGTCAAATTTCTCTGTCAAATAAATATTCTCCATGGCCTCGTTTCTACATATACTTCTCTGTTTTGTAGTGGTTTGACAGGTATATTCTTTTAATGATCCACACCTCTTGTGACAGTTGGTTCCATTTCCCCCTTCCCCCCCCTCTCTAATAATATATCTACACATAGAACTTACACTACGACATTAGTCAATCCTAGTTACACATAACTGAATAGTGCCAAGAAATACTACTACTCCTTTTTTTTTTTTTTTTGGTTTATTGTTTCGTGAAGTCAGTTGTACCAGATACTTTAAATTTCGATATCCAAGTGTTCATAAACATATTCACGTATTAAAATATTAGAAGTTTAAACGAAATCTAATTGTTATGGATTTGTTACAAGGTCGTAGAAACCATCAAAACGTCGGTAATGTTGCAGACGTAACATGTCACAACCATCCTGAAAACATGAGTGATCAAATGGAATTCGGTGTAGGGGATGAGTTCCAATCTCCAACTATCAGCGATAGATCTTTGATCTTTGAAAGAGACGTTCAAGATGACCCTTTCTTATTCCCACATTCAAGTAATACAACGTTAACCTCTTTGACTGTTCACGATTTGTCCAAGCAAAGAAGTAACTCTAATGTCTCTTTGAATACACAGAAGACCATTGACTCAGCAACAACATCTAACCATTCTTTTAACGGTAACAATAATTCACCACCATTAGTTCCACCCTCTGTCTCCATTTTCCACAATAGACGACTCTCTAGAGCAAATTCTTCTGCTAGTTTCTCAAATCCTCTCTTATCTCCACTATCCAAATCAACGAGCCATTCACCAAGTTTTATCTCTTCTTCCAATAGTAATAATAACAATCATATTTTCAATTCATTTACAGAAGATGGGTTTCATCATCAGAGGAGGATGACTCTAGAAAATTCAGTGGCCCCGGCACTAGATGCAAGTTGTTCTTTGATAGCTGAGGATGATACAGACATAGCTGATGTCAATATTATCCATTCTAGATCCTCTTCTACCATTGGACTAGATATGGCTTTAGGTAGAGTCTCAAGTCATTCTCAAAGTAGTAATAATCATAGCGATACAAATAACACACATATTAGTCATATTGGGACACAACAGGATTGGAAACCTGACAATAATGAATCCAAAGTACTAAATTTTTACTCGTATAATGATTTGTTAAATGATGAAAAGATTAAAGAGATACATTTGGTATCCAATCCAAGTAAAAGACCTTCTTTAGGTATGTCTAAATCTGCAGGTAATTTCAAAATCCCTACATCTCCATTACAGAAGGCCGTCAATAACAACAATAATAGCATTACTAATAACCCACATTTTTTAAACCCGTTTGCTGCTGGTAGAGTGTCTTCACCATGTTTATCCCCACAACAACAATCAAGAAAGTACTCCTTTAACAATGGGACCACTCCTTTTTCTAAATCACCAACTAGCTCCTCGAACACAGGAATTGCCGATACATTGACCAACAATATCAACAACACATCTTCCGTCTTATTACAAGATCCAATATCTACAGGAAACGTCACTCCATCATATATTAAGAACCATTTAAATAAGTCAATTGGTAGAGATATAGCACAATCACAGTATAGAAGAAAACATTCGAAAGATACCAAGCTAACTGAAAGTATGTCCAAGTTCCACTTGGCTTCTAGTGAGAGTGAAAGCGAATGTGACAGTGAATGTGAAAAGGAGAAAGATAAAGATAGTGCCGTTACAAATGAAGAAGATGATTATGATGGTGATGATGATGATGTTGCAGTGAGCGGGTATTATCCAGGACATGGTGTAGGTGGGTTTGTCGTATCTCAACCAATAAGAATCAAGAATTTAAGATCATTTTCAAATTCTTCTAATAAAAATACATCGTTTCTGTTAAAGACTACAAACTTTTTAGATTCCAAGAATAAGAGCAGTTCAGTGATAAAATTGCAACAACATTATGATACTAATCTTAAAGAACCTATTGATATAAATAATTCTATTCCTGTAGAGGACTTTCAACTGCAAAGGGAAAGAATTGGAGACATGATTAAGAATAGAGTTTTATCAAGCAAACAAGAAAATAACTGAAGAACCATTGTGTGTCGTATCTATCTATCTATCTATCTATCTATCTATTCCCTCCCCCCTTAGACTGTTTCAAACACACTCTAAACATTGTTATTTTTTAAAAATGTTATGCATTCTATAGTTAATAGTAGAACTTTCCCATTCTTTATTCCTTTCATATCACAATTTTGGTTATATCCGTCTTCCCGATTTATATCATATTTATTAATAATTATTTTGTACAGAATTCTTGCTCATATTTAGACTAGTTTGGTCATTATATACATTATATAAGATTTATCGATTTAAATTCAAACAATTTGATTGAAAAATTGAATAGGTAAAAACATTTACATATAATTTTTGATATACCTTACAAACCTCTGTTGTTGTTTTTTCCCCTAGTTCAAATCTACGGTACAATTATACATGCTATTTTAAAGAGTATATTTATATATTTATACTTCACATTTATCCGTATTGTGGAATCTGAGATGAATGCGGTTAAAGTGATAACATTAAGTGGAATGTTACAAATAGTCCTTTCTAGCAGCAGTTCTAACGTATTTTCTTAATTGCCACTCAATGTCAGCATCTTTATTATCTAATGTGCCTAATCTTAATTCGTATAATTTCATTTCAAATCTAGGACCCACTTCTGCCAGTTCCACACCATCTCTTGTTCTAACATAGACATGTTGTCTAACGCTAATAAAATCACCTCTGTTGGCAAATGTTATCACTCTTTCACTGTCCTTTTTGGGACCTGGTGCAAATAAATGTTTTAATATAGTAACAACTCTTTTACCTAATTTAGTTTCAAATCCATCGAATATTAAGTGTGGATTAACTTCACTGACATTACCACGGTTTAAAATGTCATGTCTTAATACAACGTTATGTAAACTGAAAAATGCTGTAGGACCATGTGGGAAATGAGATATAGTTAAACTGGTAGGCACACCTCTATGTTCATGCAGTACAATAACATCACTTGTACCAGATTTGATACAGGCACTAACAAGATTAGACATAATTAAATTACCACGATTTAATCTGGTTGCTTGTGGGAACATCAACTTAATTTCCTTTGCAAACTGTGACAATCTTGTACTTGGATCACGAGAAGTGGTTACTATGATCCTTGGATCAACTATTCCACTAGTGTGTGCATATTCATCATCGATTTCTTCATTTGCCAAATTGATAGTCTGATCATAACGATAATCCTCTTGTAATTTAGTATCTTCTGCAATCTCCTTAGGTAACGGTTTACCTTGTTCTAAAGCTTGTTTTATAATTTGACGTTTTTCATTAAGCTGAGCTTCTTGTAATTGTTGAGCTTTACGATATAAGTATTCTCTTCTTTCACGAGCTTGTCTTCTTAACATTTTGTCTCTATTCAAAAAAAAAAAAAGTTTCAATTCTTTATTCAAAGATCTTTCTTGAGTGATATAATTTGTATATGAGCAACTCCCTACAAAAGAAGCCACACTTCTTTCTTGTATTGATATAGTGTTGCTACTTCAAATACTTTAACGTCTCTGTGTAAAAAAGTCTCTTCTCAAAAGTTCATCTTTAAAAAAACTTTTTATTTTTTTTTTTTTTCAATTTTTGGTGATGAGCTTTAATTTTTTTTTGTTTTCCTTTTGGTCGTCTTTTGCAAATAAATTTAGTGGAAAGAAGAGTTTGGCACACGACACAAATAATTGGGTGACACAAAACAACAGAGAAATTTCAAACATATTGATAAATATATACAAGTATTGTAATTAAAGAAATATCAATAAGGTTCTTATTAAAAGTTGTCAACAGGGATATACATACTTTTAAAATCTATATGACTATGATAAGTAAATACGGGTGCATTTGATTAAGTAATTAGGTGAAATAGTGATTCAATAGAAATCAAGAGAAGGAAAGGTAAAGAATTGAAATAATTATTCCAAACACTTTCAATTGCTATTATCTAGATGTTTTCTTCGTATATATATTTCTTCTTCTTCAGAGGCTTCCATTCTTGTTTTCAAAAACAATTGATCTTTATTTGTTATTGGGATATCTATTGATCCTCTTCTTGTAGCAGAGGCTTGTTCAATTTGATCCCTGAATTGACCTGAGCTTGTATTCCATCGTGTTTCTTCTATAGTGTTTTTTTTTTTCATTTCTAAAGGCTCTCCTCTATTGGATAATACTGTTTGGTAAAAACCTATGTGTAGATAATACAGTCGGTGATATAGTTTAAGCAGTTAATTATGCATTCGGTCGTTTATTGTAGTTCTGAACTTTAAGAATAACACATCTCCATCTGGGATTTTTCTTTAGCATTGACAACACCATCATCTTCTTCTTTTTCTTCTTCAGAAAATAGATTATTGTAACTATTGCTATAAGGGGATCTAGTCGAATCTCTCGTTGTTAATGGTCTATTAATTTGTCTACCAAGTCTCTCTCCATGTATCATTTCTTTTAATGGTACAATTGCATTCATTGGTCCTTAGGCTGCTTGTCATCTTCATAAATAAAATCATTATCATTATTTTTTTTTTACTGGTAGTGTAGCCACTCTGGCGATCGTTATCATCGATATATTCATCATAATTGTAGTCATCCTCATTACGAGAAGGACTGTTCCAGTCAGAATCTTCATCTTCATCTTCATTGCTAAAAATATTCTATTTGAATTATTATTGTTATTGTTATCACTAGGGTTATATTTGGATGAGACATAAGTAAATATTGAATTTTTCTGTTATGATACATTTGTAGTATTATTATTACAGTTACAGTTGTTGTTGTTGTTGTTATTTTCGCTATATTTCGAATATTTAGAATTATCATTTGAGAGAGTACCATCGTTATTATTATTTGAATTATATTTTATAATTTTAGTCTTGGTGATTAATGTATTTGAATCAAAGTCTGTTACTACAAATGGATGTTTCTCATTACTGTTAACGTCACTACCTATTTTTATTATGTTGGACTTTTTTGATTTAATAAGATATGCATTCCAATAGTTGATCTATAAGCATTATTTAGAGTCATTCCTTTTCACTTTTGTTTAAAGTTGATGCAACGTTTGGTTTATTCTTACTACTATTATTAATTTTGGTTGTATTTACATTAAAACCGTTTGAAACATTTCTTACATTATTATTGTTATTTTTAGTTGGACTCAACACATTATATAAATTCTTGACATCATCTTTTCTTTTGGAACAATGCTTTATTAATGATTCTCTATTAGAGACTGTTTTATTTTTCACCTAATTCAAGGTTTTGTGAACAGTTGATTAAAGTTCTATATAAACTGAATGTATCAAATGGATTCGATTTTTCGAGTGTGAATAGATTAGGTGACACTTCTAGACATTTAAGTATAGAATCATATTTCTAGAGAGTATATTTTGTTGTGGTTTATGTTGTTGGATTTTTGGTTCCTTTATCAGCTAAGTTCATGAAGTTATAAGGAACTAAAAAAAAGAGGGAAGAATAAAATAACTGTAAAATGGTAGTGTTACCCACTATTTGTGTCTCTAAAGAAGTAAATCGTGGTTGCACTAGATACTAAACACTCTTATAGTAATTCATATAACAAAAAATAGAGAGGGAGAAGTAAGTACTAAAGTGTATAGGAATGTGTTTTATATAACATGAAAATAAAAAGATGTCTGTGTGTTCTTTTTCACTTCTACCTCAATTTTACACAGCTCTCACCTTATTTCCTCCTCTTTAATCTTACAAAGGGTATCTTTTTATAAGCATTTCTTCCTACTCCCTCCCCCCCCAACTTGATCGATGATCTGAGTATTAAAGATTTTCTTTAGGAATCCTTGAGGAAGTTTAGAAGAAATGTTTCTCTGTTTGAATGAAAGTATTTGGAAATAAATGAATAGATATATGGAAAATAATATTGGCATGCTACAAAGTCTATCATGTGTACTTATATAGAAATATATGTAGATGTATTCACATAACATGGCAATTCTCTTGACTTGGGAACTGCATTTGGTCAAAGAATGAGTCCCCAGGAAAACTGCTAGTGTTGAATTTACGTCTTTTATTTCTGTTTCTATTTCTCGTTTTATTCCTGGTATTCCCACTGTTATTATAACGGTTGTAGTTGTTATTTCTATATCTATTATTACCGTTACTGTTGTTGTAACGTCTTTGTCTTTTACGTCCTGTCTCTTGTTCTTCGTCTGTTCCAAATCCCGAATGATTATAGTAATTTCCATATTCATCTTCATCTCCATCGTCATATTCTTCAACGTATTCATCATCATTATCATCATACCCTTCATTTTCATTATAATCAGAGAATTGTTCTGATCCTTCTTCTTCCTCTTCTTCTTCTTCACGCTTTCTTTTAAATTGATTTGAAACATTCTCTGATGATTCTTCCATAAAATTATTAAACACATGTTCTTCTAATTCAACACAATCATCTAAATTAGATTCCATATTCTCTTGTTCGATTTCTTGTTGTTTTTGAATAAATTTATCTTCTTGTAATACTGTCTTTAATTGTTCAATGGTACGTGACTCTAATTTATCTGGGAAATTCACAATAAATTTAATATACAAATTACCTTTCCTCATGTTTTTTATATCGTTCTCATTGTTATCCTTTCTAATGTTTTCTTCGTGAGCAAGATTATCATCATTCATTTCTTGTGACTTATCATAAATTGGCATACCCAGCCCTTCAACACATTTGTACCCTGTTGGGTTCAATAACTCTCCAGGTAATATGGTCACTTGAATCAATTTCCCCATCGGATGATTATTGATCATTATTTTACCACCGCATAATAAAGTCACGATATCTATAGGGAAATTATTTAATAGTAAATTTTCATGGTTCATTGTATGTGAACGAATAAATTGTGGAGGTGTATTCTTCATAGATTTGTCATCAGAACCATTATTGTTGTTATTGTCATCTACTTGTGATTCATCCTCTACGATTTTTATTATAACGTCACCAGGTTCCACTCTTTGCATGGTAGTAGAAGAAGAAGACCCCATATTGATATTAAATGGGTTATTGACAAAATTTGGTTGTTGCGTAACGGCAATAAATTCATCTGCACTATTACTCAATCTTATGGTCTGACCATGATACATCCCTGGTAAAATCTTGATCTTAAAGATGGACCTCTCTTTAATGAATGCGTTCCCATGGCATGTCTTACATGAATATTGTCTCTGTGGATCGATGTACACACCTGATCCATTACATGATAGACAGGTCTGCGACCACGTTTGACTTAATGGTCCGATCTTGTTGATTCCATTTATTGTGCCTTGTCCTTGACAATGAATACATGGCTTGTACATGGGTTCACATTCGGGACATGCCTTTGTGCGTTGCAAACCGAGTTTACAGGTCTTTCCGTGGTATAGGTCAGATAAAGAGCATTTCAAATGATGGATGATGTTGGGACCCTTCATTAGATTTCTATAAAGATTATTATTATTATTATTGTTGTTGTTGTTGTTGTTGTTTGATAGATGTGAACTTTGGTTTGAGAACATAAATGTGGAAGAAGAAGTGTTTGTATCGGAGAAACCATTCTGTTGTTGTTGTTGTTGTTTATTGAAAAAACTAGAGAATAAATCAGCTGGATTCGACATACGACCAAAACTTACATCTTCATTGATCAAATCAGGTTCATAATCTTTAGCGAGGTCAATATCCCCATATTTATCATAACATAGTCTTTTATCAGGATTATTTAAAATGTTGTAAGCCAAATGGATTCTTTGAAACAAGAGAGTGGATTCTTTAGAATTGTTATTTTTGTCTGGGTGATATTGTAATGCTAGTTTCCTGTAAGATTTCTTGATTTCTGAAGCTGTACAGTCCGGTGAAACATTTAAAATGTCATATAATTCTGTGTTAACCACCATTATTCTATTATTGTAATTTTTAATTTAATTTAATTTATTTTATTTTTTTTGTTATGTGGGATGACAAATATTCATATATATATATATATATATACGTACTTTACTTATCCACTTTTAGAACTGAATTCTCTCTTCTAAAAATGTCTCCTATTTATTCATCTCTCTTCGTTTATTCATTCATTTATTTTCTTTGTTCTGTTTTTTGTTTATTCATTCATTTTTTTTTTCCATCAGATTCTCGAGGATTCCACAGAGATCAAGGAAATGAAAATAAATAAAGACCAGAAGAAATGTATGTGGAGAGTGCAATAAATAAGATGCTTCTGTCAGTTACAACGGTAGATCCCAGTTGGTGGCATCGTTTTGCTCAGAAATGGAGTAGAACAGTGTGGAATAACAAATAGACCAAGCCTTGAAGTTTTTTAAAAGAAAAAAAAAGAAGGATCAATTGATAAAATATTCATGATGGTAGTAGTATTAATAACCCATATATAGGTACAGTATATATTCCCAATCACAACTCTAATATTATTTCAAAGTTATATGAAATAAAAAGTGGTGTCAATAAAGACATCATTGAATCATTTAACTGCAAAAATATATGTATGCTATTAGCTCTCTTCAACGAGATGTGACGTTAATTTAAGCTGGGTAATCATTCATCCTTGTAACAATCCAATTATTGTTATTTATTATTATTATTATTATTATTTTTTATTGAGTTCCTTGTCTTCACAGATAGAGAGAGAGAGAGAGACTACTGTTTTCATACTTGGATACTCATTACTTCTATTTTGACTGGATTGTTTATAAGGCAAAACTACTTGACATCTAATTGCGACTATATCAAAAGATTTCCTTCATCGAATAGTTCACCGCCTTTCTTCCATACCACCATCTATGAACAACTAGTCCTTTTTTTTTTTCTCTTCTTCTTCTTTTAACTACTGATGTTATTACTTCTATGCTATTTTCTACAGAGCTATACAATAACGATTATTTGATCTTGTTAATGATCAAATAGAAGAAGATATCTTTGTATATTGTGAAAGACATATATATATATATATATTATGCATGTGCTTAGCCATTCATTCTCAACACATACTTTAATTGCAATTTATTTTTTTTTGTTTTCTTTTCCTATTGCTAACAATAACTTAAGAGACACGTATACATATCGAATAGTAATAACTGTGGTGGTTCAAATATTAGGTAAAGCATTCAAGAAGAAACAAGCCATTTAGATTGCTTTAGCCTCTAAATTTTATGGGATTGGGTTACCTACAGCCATCAAGATTCGTTCCAAAATTTGGGCCTTTATCCATGGGATGAGAAATGCATATCAATTATCTGAATCACAGATGTTGAACCTTACCACAATGAATTGTCTAAGATTGACTATTGAAGATGACGCAAGTAGTGAAAATCGTGCTAATATTGCATTAAAAAGATCAATTGGCTCTTATCAAGGTTTTAGACTTGAAAATCATTTACATTTTATATACGCCAAAAGACGAAGAAGTAATATGCTATAACTGCAAGAAAAATTAAATAAGTTGAATAGACCGGGTTAATTATGGGAATTGCTTGTACATATATATATATATAGTCTTTTAATATTCATAATCATCCGTGAAAGATTTCCAATCCTTTAATTCCATTAAATGTCTCATTGTAGGTCTACCATGTGGACAATTCCAAGGCTTATCTAAAGTACTCAAATTGTGTACAACACGTTCCATTGTTTTACGTGTCAAAGGTTTCCCTATCATTATACTCATTCTGCATGCTCTCATTGCAAACATAGACCGAAGTTTTGAACATTTTATAGTTATTGAACCATTATTGTCTTTATGTGATCCATCATTTTCTTTGATTAATTGGATCAATTCATTAAAATCATTGAGATCGAATACAGTCTGTTTGGATATAGGTACACTTAATAATGATATCTTATGGCCAGGGCTGTTGTCTTCGTCAACTTTTAATTTAAATCCATTGGATTTAAAAACGTTTAAATTCTCAAGTATTAAAAGTTCTTCGATAACGTTTAATTCTAATGGTTGTGGGATAATCAAATTTTGGCACTGAATCACTGTTTCTCTTTGTAAAGTCTCAAAATTATATTTTTCATCACTTGCATGTTGATCCACAATAAACAAATCATGGTTTTCGCCATTCCTTCTTACCACAATGATAAATCCAAGATTAAATTGTCCAACAATCTCCATCTTTGCAAATTCTCTTTTATTCACTGAAAGATTCATATACTCAATATCATCTTTAATGTCTTCCTCTTGTTTAACCATAGTACGATTTCCATCTATTTTTTCTATAAGATTATTGAAATACTCAATCTGATCATTTTGAAGTAAAGGACCATTGATATCAATAGAAGTCTCCAAAATATGGTTTAACTTATGGGACCTGTAATGTCTATTACCATGTAAAGATTTTAAAGTATGTTCAACACTTAATGATCGATTCATTATAGTCTGGTCAAAGGAATCTTCGGTAATAGGCCTAGATACTTTTACATTCATTTGTGGGTTCTGTGGTGATGAAGGTATAGATTCCAGTTCCACGTATTCTTCAACGTTATCTAAAAATGAATTATGGGTCTCGTCTCTAGATAATTCGGTATTTTCTGTTTCTATATCCTTGAGAAATTCTATTTCATTTGTGTCTTGAGAATATTTAGCTTTATAATTTATCTCTGTACCATCGATATCTATTTTTAATATAGTATTATCTCTGCTATCATCATTATTTTGTGTATCATATTTATTTGATTGTACTTCATTATCCACAAAACTTTTATTGATTAATCCCCATTGTTCCATTGCATTTCTAGTAGAAAATCGTCTAGGTGGAGTCACTTCTTTCTTCTCACCTTGTTTTTCACTCTCTTTCCTCGCTTCAACATGGTTGTAATTTTCTTCTTCTTCTTCTTTATTTACTTTTTTCAAGCCTTCTGAACTTATATCATCATCCAACGTTACATTAATTACAGAATCCATTACTTTGGTTCTTTTTGAAGGTCTTAGTCTCATTGTCTCTTGTTCTTCTCCTTCTTCCTCTTCCGATTCTTCTCTCTTTAAAGTATCATCTTTAATAAATGGAATATCTATCTCTTGACTCAATAGTGAATTTCCAATTTCCATTCTTTCTCTTTTTATATGTATATTGGATTTAGGTAATTGTAAATCTTGATTTTGATAATATTTCATTAATTCCTCTTTAAACACATCAATCACATACTGTTCATTATGTAAAAGAATTAGTCTTTTGTCCGGTGTTACATTAATATCAATTAATTGAGGATTCACAATAAAATCTAACAGAACAAATGGATATTGAACATTATTAAATGATCTATAAATCTCATTACAACATTTCAATAAACTTGGGTATTCAATAGGTCTTTTATTAATGTAAATGTATTGTCTATCCTTTGTGTTTCTACCACAACCAAATGAGTTCTTTGATATATAACCTTCAACTTTTATCGTATAATCAACATCATCGACATTTATCACATCTTCATGTATCCTTGAGAAGTGTCTTTTTATTTGTTCTTTAAATGGATTTAAATCTAATGTTAATTTGATTTCGTCCAGTATATTACCGCATGAAGATCCAAATATATTTTTAATATTTTGTAAAATGGGGTGTGGTTTATCTAATGAGACACGAGTAGCTAAAATGATAGATTTCTTACCATTTGGTGTCACATTCGTCACTGTAATCCGTATCTTATCTTGAATCATGGCATAACTTTGTAATAACGATACAGACTTTGCGAATTGTCTCTTAGAAGTCCTTAAGAATTCTTTACGTCTAACAGGTAAGCTTTGAAACAACTCGGAGACTTGTACAGTGGTTCCCTTGTTTCTAGATGTCACACTTTGTCTTAATAGATTACCCATGGAGTCAAACTCTAATTTTGTGCCCTTAGGTGCCTTCTGTGTAGTTATCACTTCCATTTTACTGATGCTACAAAGGGAAGATAAGGCTTCGCCTCTAAAACCTAGAGTGTTGACATTGTACACATCTTCAAAATTCGAGATTTTGGAAGTGTAGTATCTCTTAGCCAAAGTTTGGTAATCTTCTGGATCTATACCATTCCCATTGTCGGAACATTCTATACCATCCACACCATAATTTTTAAATAATATATCTATTTGTGATGCATTGGCGTCAATACTGTTGTCTACTAGTTCCTTGATTGCTGTAGTTAGATCAATAATTACTTGACCAGACGTTAACTTGTGTATATCATCTGATTGAATGGCTTTTATTTGAGTCATTACTCTTTTACTTTTTTTCTTCCTCTTTACTGACTTCTTTGATATCTTGTTTGGATAATTAAACTATATAGAAAAATGGAAAGAGTTCAATTCTCTATTGAATATATTCATTAGAAGTAGAAACCCAAAAGAGGTTATTCTATCTATAATAAATTGCTTCCTTGAGTAACTGTTAAGGTGGATTTTTCTTCAAGATTTGTTTTGGTGTTTTTTTTTTTTTTGTTATTCATTCAGAATTTATTTGAGATTTGCGTGTATGATTGTGTACTTATTAATGAAGAGTAGTTACATCCAGTGGTGGTCATCTAATGGAAAGAGAAGCTATAGGTATTGTCACTGTTCAGATGTATACGTTAGCATCTTTACATTTAAATATTGTGTATTTATGTGTAATATAATATCTATATATGTGTGTAGTGATATATATGCAGGAGCTGAAAAAATATATATATATACAAATTATAAGTAAACGATTGATTTACCTATTAATAGCAGTTAAAATAGAAAAAAATAATGAATGGATAAGAATGACTAACAGTAGCAAACGGCCACTGTTTGATAAATATATGGACAGGTAGTAGAAAGGAGGAGAATAGTATTAATGTTAAGGGTATAGTTGTGACAAAAGTGGCCAAGGAACACACTAGAAGAAAGGAGCAATAATCACTCTAGATTAGCTAATTTCTTTAAATTTTCATAGCATAAATAACTGATCGAGACAGCAGGAATTACTTTTGCCAAAGTCGGTACCAAACCTTTATAAAGACCTTGGTAACCTTCCCTTCTGAGAGTTTGTTTGAAACAGTCTACAAACCCAGTGTACCTATATGGATGAGCAAAAGTCCCCTGTGCTTGTAATCTTGTTCTCAATAGATTTATAGGATAAACAATGGTAGCACCTACAGATCCACTAAATGCACCAATCGGTAAGACTGCTAAATTGTCCAATCTTAATTTGTCACTTGGAACCCCCATTTGTTTGGCTTGACGTTCGATATACCATCTTTTTAAAGTTGTGAAAGTACCTAAATCCAAAGCAGTGTATGGGAATATCCCAATTAATCCCACTGAGACACCACGATAAAATATGGATAGTCCACCTTCTTTATACATTTGTTTTGCTGTATTGATTAATAATTTGTTTCCATGTAATGGGTTATCTAAAGGTGCACATTGTATCCTAAATTTTAAAGTGTCTATCGGATAACTTGAGAATTGAGCCATTACGCCAGATATACCACCGGCCAAATATGTTGCCATCTGTGAAAGATTTTGTGGATTTTTAACACCTTCAATCTTTGACATGACTCTCTTCACCAATTCAAAAGTACCAAACTTGATTGATGATTCGGGGAACACTTTGAATGCATTTAAACCATTTCCTACATAAAATGATTTAATACCACCTTGTCTATAAAGAGATGTAATAGCTTTGATTATAGGTGATCTAATCTTATTGATATTGGCCTTGGGATTTTTAAGCAATAAATCCTCCCTTGAATTTAACAGAGTAGAACCCAAATCTGTTCTTGCAATTAAAAACACTTTAATTCTGTCAAATGGTGCTGTACAAGTACGCGATATCACACCTGATATCCCACCAGCTAGGAAATAACTAAACCCTCTGATGAATTCATTAGTTAGCGTCATATCACCTTCTGATGATAAATCCAAATCTTCCTTAAATAAGTAATAATAAGTGTAAGCTGTCTTCAAACGTGATCCTTCCTCTCTTGGCATTAGAAGCAAAAAATCCCTCCATTGCTCATACGAGATATAATGATCCGGATGTTGATTAACACTATCAGTAGTACCCGTGTTTTTATTACGACTCATATTCTCTATTTTATTATTATTGAGTCTCCAATGAGTTGGGTTAAAAGCCCATGTTAAAAAATTATTCAATTTAGAGACATTTCCATCGATATCATTATCTGTTAAATCGGTTTCTTGTATACGAGACAAATACTTAGAGACTTCAGATCTACGTATGTAACCATCCCGGTCTTTATCGATCTTATCAAACCCATTAGCTATCTGCAACTCAGCTTGAATAACGTAACATATAAAATCATCCAAATCGATACACCCATCATTATTAGTATCCATCGATTGAAACAAGAGATCAATAGCTAGGTCACTTTGCCGTAATGGATGGTTTTGCAAGTTTAAGGATTTTCGGAACGTGGATTTATCTACCTTACCTGTATTATTTAAATCCAGCTGTTCAAATAGATGACGGTACCTTTGATATCTAACTTCAGGAGTCTCTAGATCCCAATACTTATTTCGCTTCATAATGATTGAAAGAATGAAAGAAAGAAGTGCACACCCTTGGTTCTGGATCGGTTCCCTTTCACGAATAGTAATATGACATTGACAAAGATACACTCAGTACACTTACAACTAGTCTACTGCTTACTTCCAACAAACGACTATTTTCCTTTTGATTATGTACATAAAAATGTGTCACTCTTCTATATTTCAACCTCTTCTTCTTTCTTTAAATCAAGTTTTGGAAAAAAAAAAATACAAAAATTCGTTTTTGCAAGAGATTTAAAGGCAAACCCATTGGAAGTTGATAAACAAAGAAGGGAAAGTATAGTTTAAATACAAAGAGAGAGAGAGAGAGGGAGACAGAGAGAAGCATTGCTAAGCTAGACGTTGGTACGTATACGTTCCCTACCTTCCCTATACGAGACAACATAAGACAAGAAATTTCTTTGCAAAAAAATAAAAATAAGAATAAAAATAAAAATGCCTAAGTTGGAACAATTTGAGATTAAAAAATACTGGCAAATCTTTTCTGGTTTGAAACCAATCGATCAAAAGGTGACACATGATCAGGTTTTACCGATCCTGTACAATTCAAAACAGGATTCTTCAGTCTTGAACAAGATCTGGTTCCTTGCCGATATTGATGATGACGATAATTTAGATTTTGAAGAATTTGTCATATGTATGAGATTATTGTTTGATATGGTTAATAAAAACATCGATAAAGTTCCTGATGAATTGCCAGACTGGTTGATTCCTGGCAGTAAATATAAATTAGTCAAAGAAAGAATACAAAGAAAGGAGAAAGAAAATGAGTCCTTACCACCACAGAAAGAACCACCAAAAGTGGATTGGTATCTATCACCAGAAGATATGAAATATTACAATGAAATATTTAATCAATGTACCAGTAGCAGTAATAGAAATGATGGTTCTGTGACTTTTACAGAGTTATCTCTTCAATTGAAGAATAAATTCTTCAATATTGGTTCAAGTGATATGGAAAAAGTTTGGAAATTGGTTAATCCAAGAAATTTAAATTCCATTGATAAAGATCCTGCATTATATTTTATTCATATTTTAAGACAATGTAACGATTTAGGTTCATTGATACCTTCAGAAGTACCTAAGAATTTAGAAGGTGTCTTTAACAAGCAACCAATTCAATATGATTTAAAATCTGAGCAAGCACAAGTTAAAAGAAGTAATGTTAATAAAACAACTGTTACGTCTCCCCCAAAGACTACTAGCAACATATCTAATGCTAGTGCAAACATTGATACTAGTAAAATCACCACTTTAGAGAACGCTAGATTGATTAGAGAGCAACTACAAGGATTGTTAAAATATAGAAAGGATAAATATGTTAATGGACAAAATTTGTCAACCAATTCATCAAATTATAATTTACAAGCATTTAATGAAGATCTTGAGGATATCGAACAACAAGTTAATGAATTAACAGGATATTTAAATCAAAAGAAAAAAGAATTGAATGATATAAATAACGAACTTAGTCAATAATTAAATAAATAAACAAATGGGAATATAAAGATATTTATATGTATATATATGAGGAAAACAAAAAGCTTTATTTTGACTTCTATTTTTTTTTTGTAATTTATTTATTTATTTATCCTAGATATCGTTAGAAAGTTTCAATAGTGATTCGTTTCTTTGAAGTAATTTTGAATATCGTTTATTTAATTTTTTCAATCTATTCTCTAGATGATTCAATTCTTTACACCAACGTTTATATTCACCTACACTATATAACAATCCATTCTCCAATTCCAATGATCTGCTTATTTTTCATATTGTAATTATCAGGATAGCTTGAGATTCTCTTAACTCTTTGATAGATTGTTGGATCCCATCTAAATTACATGAAAGTATAGAGTACACACTTAGTTCTACTGGATGTATATTTTCATTAGTATGTTGATTCATTGTGTTATTTGAATTAGACATAGCTAAGCAAAACGAGTCAATTTTTTACTAGAATGTAAGTGCTTTCTTGTTTGTTTTCTTTTTTGGTTTGGAATAGTTGTGCTCTTCACTACTGAACGTAGTCCATTTAATCCAATCCTCTTTTGTTTGCTCTCCTCTGTCGTTCTCTATTCCTCTTTACCATAACTATTGTATACTCTCTTTCTTCCTCACTTTTATATCAAAACAAGTGTTCTTCTTATTTGAATGGAACAAAAAAAAAATGACAGTGAACAATAATCAATTAAAAGGAACATATATAAAAAGATACGTATGTATATTCAGTATAGAAGTATTTTGACTGAACTTTTATTATCTAATATAGTCTTCAATACTTTACAAAGCGTCATGGTGTTTTCAAACGATATTAATGAATTACTTTTATTGTCCAAATAACTGGCATCTAATATTATATCTAATTTATCTTTACCTTGGAAAAATACATCTGTTGATTCAAGGATCTTTTCCATTCTATTTGGAGTAGCAATAAAATATTTAATATCTTTGGAAGATGGAGTTGGGTCTCTAACAATCTTTTTATTTTTCTTGTTCTTTGACCTCCCATTTTTATCATTGATATTAGTATTGCCTTTGTTGAAGATAGTATTTACGGTATTAATATCTTGATCCAATTTGTTTTTGGCGAAAAGTTTAACAGCACTCTTACTACCACCCAATTGTCTGAATACATCAGCTACTCTCATATTAGACATACTGAAAACAATAACTTTTGGTGCCTTTGAATAATTTACTACGAACTTGGATAAATTGTTTAAATCTCTTTCTTCCTTAAATGACTCAGTTGAGATAAAATCATTTTTCTTTAAATAAAGGTTATCTAACTCCAAGACACTTAAATCCGGGTTCTTGGAACGGATCAATTTAGCGAAATATTCCGAGATCGTATCAGTGTTACTTCTAGGTATCAATTTCCTTTGATTGATCTCATACTCGATCTTTTCTCTCTTCTTTTCACGAAACTTTGAGTTTTGTAATTTTTTCTGTCTCTTCGATAACTTTCCCACAGTATCAGTATTATTGTCGAACTCACTTCCACGTTTTAGGGACTTTGACTCAGTTTCGAGGTTGGTGTCTGGTTCCTTCACATTTTTTTCAATCTCGTTATCACTAGGAGTATCAGAGATTGAATTATCTTCTTGTCCACTAAAATCGTAGACTAGACCATCATCTAAATCATCTGGGTTGGACATGAGTATACAAAAGAGAAAAAAACAAGTGGGGGGGAGGAGGGGTTGTTTTGTGTGAAGGGTATATCTTATCACAAGAGGTATGTTTGGTGAGTAAGAACATTAAGTATGTATATACACATCCTTTTATCTCGATGTTCTTTAATAGTAAGTAGATCTTTCAAGTGTTTAAATGAAGCTCATCGCAAAATGAAAAATTAATTGAGGGAAAAAAAAAAAAGTTTTTTTTTTTTGTTATCTTTTGCAAATAACCTCGAAGAGAAAGAGAAAGAGGACAAAGAAGTAGGAAAAAAAAGAATAGGAGAGATACAGATACTCTGAAGAAGTTGTGTAGAGGTAGTTGTGTTATATATTCTGATGAGCAAGAAATATGTGCTTTAATATAGTGCTTTATACTCTAATGTAGATCCCTCTATAACGAGTTCATGTCGAGATAAATAAGAGCATGAAAAAAAGAGTGAAGAGTATACAGAAACGATATTAATTAGTTGAGTACTTTCGTTAGTAGATAGTAATTGTAAAAGTTTACTTGTTCTTTTATAAAACACATTACCCTCTGTCTCTTTATATCAAAATAATCAAATGAACTCTGGATATTCCGCTGTCACTTGCGGGTTCATGGTTTCGTGGTGTGATAACCTTATGGTTATGTGCTTTTGATAACAGTTACTCTATTGGTAATGGTAACAATAATTATAACATCTGGGGGGTGGGGGGAGTAAGAGGGGACTCTAGCTTTACAATCCAGTTACAGTGAGGATAACTGAACATCACTGTTTGTTTTTTTTTTTCTTTATTTGCGTCGTCGTCGAGATTGTCCAGTGTGTCGTAGCTTACTTAAGACATGAGCTTATAAGCACGTGGATTAGGAAGAGGATTACATGTATACCGTTTATATAACAGCAAATATAGTGAGCGAGAGACAGAGGCAAATATATAGAAATATAGATACAGACCTTTACCCATAGGTATAACTATCATTTATCTATATAATACCTCTATTATGATAGGTTATCCAACAGAGTCCAGGTCCCTCACAACAGTACTCTAAAACCAAGAATTAAAGTGGAACCATTTAATGAAAGATTAAAAGTATCTTTAAGATAACAGTAGTATCAGGGATATTTACACAATACTTTTATTACACAGGGAAAGTGTGACATATGTTGTCCTGATGTCACGCTAGATGATCTTGCAACCTCTTTAGTCGACGACGACGTTCTTGTTTTTCTTGTTTATAATATATATATATATCTGTATATCTGTGTATCTTAGTTTATTCTGTATATACAGTATAGTTTATATATCTTGTATAGAGGACAACAACGAACAACCAAGAATCATTTATTATATTTATCATTCTAGAAGAGTATATCTCTCGTAGTAGATCTTCATCTATTACAGAAAGAGTAACAGACATAAAAAACAATCCGACAACTGCAGGATTCGAACCTGCGCGGGCAAAGCCCAAAAGATTTCTAATCTTACGCCTTAACCACTCGGCCAAGTTGCCATCAACCTTCGTTTCGAGGAAGGAAAACCTCCAGTTGAGAAAAAGAGTAAAATAAAATATGGGATTAAAATAGAAAAGGATTTTCCTGTTCTAATACTATATAATAAAATACTAGATTATCTTCTCTTCCTCTCTTTCTATATAAATTATATAAAGGAGCTATAAGTAGAAAACGATTCCTATAAACTCACAACTTTATGAATCTACTCGGATATCCTGCCTACTTTTATGTGTCCATATGTGACTCAGGAAATCATTAATGAAATCTAATTTTAAATTATTGTATCTCGCTGAGGTGTCTCCCTATTTAAAAAAGAAATTTGCTCATAAGTCTTAATAATATGAAAACACGTTCTTGCCAACTACGATAACACTAATACAGTAGACAATTATTGTTTCTTTGGTTCATAATTTATTTAAATCTTGACATCTTCTGGTACATGTGGCCATAGTAAAACTTCCTTCCAATTAGTTACTTTTGTTCTTTATTACTATTATTATCTCAAAGCCTCTTATCTCTTATATTTATTTTTCCACCTTAGTGTTTTTTAATTGTTAATTCCAATTCTTGTTGTTCTCCTTACTCTTCTGTAATAGTTCTTATTACTTTTGTGTGACTCTATGCATCTTATTAGACATGTATGTATTTCTCTATTCTGGTGTCATGTTTGTCACTTTTTTTCTGTAGTTTCTTCTTTTTATCCATACATCCAACTGTTATTCCTTGACTTTTGCTACATATGTTACACTCAGTCAAAAATATTCTGATATTTTCTACAGCATGAAAGTTACTAAAAGAAACTAGCCATTTGATCACTTATTTTGGGTTTTTTAAGGTTGTCTTATCCTTTAAAGAAAGTTCTAAACTTTTTGTTTTTTTTTCATTTAACTAAAGAAATTGTGGAATGTTTCTACATCACCACATGTGTCAAAATTACACTATAGTAAAATTCACACTCACGTTAATTTAATTGATTTGAGTAGTCACAATTATTTATTATTACAGTATATATAAATATATATAAAATTTTGGTTAAGTTATGGCAAGTTTCTTAAACCATAGGAGTGGTTGTCTATAAAATAAACTTAAAAAAAGAATGATACCGAAATCTAGTGAATATTCTAAATTCCTTGTTTTAGTGGGTTGTAAAAGTGGGAAACAAAAACCAAACAAATAAACAAATAAAAAATATTTTGAAGATATTCGATCAGGTTATATTTAAGGCACTAGAATTAGGTTTATATAATTGTGTGTAGAACAGGGAAAAGTCAAACTAACACTGTATACTTTATTAAGATTACAAAGAAATCACCACTCTAAATAGATATATAATACACTCTTATAAATGTAAATTTGCAATAAATTACCATATACCTTTTAACATGAATGAAAATGAAAAGTTCACAAAACTTTAGCCCCATGCAAAAACTGCATTTTTAAACATACATATATATATATATATTTCTCAGCCTTAAAACTTGATGTGTAGTAATTCAATTAAACCAAGAACCTAGCATATTTAAAACTTATGAACGTTTTAAGAAAACCTGTTTCAAATAACAATAAAAAGCTAAGGGAAAAGAAGAGTGGGAAATAACCAAGTACCAATTTTCTTTTTATACAAAAAAAATAATAATAATAAACGTAGTATCAATATTAGATGGAAACCTTGTATACAAAATATATTTACCTCTACATTTTATTTATTTATTTTTGAAGCTCATATTTCTAAATTTTAATTAACGAATAAAACACAACAACATACTTGTACATAGCATAAAAAAATAAAATGGTTAAATTTAAAAATTTATCAGTTAATATTGCTGGGAAAGGTGACTAATAATGAGTGGCTAATCGTTTTTTTTTTGTCCATTGCAGGGTACTAAATAGTGTGAAAAAGCTATATTTTTATTTTTTAATAGTCAATATATATGTCTTTCTCTGGAGTGGGTTTGTTATGAACGATTATGAAAAGTAATATTAATAATAAAGTGGCAACTTATTTATATTATAAAACTAATAGGAATTTTTTCTTCTCGTTTGTTCCCCCATATGAAACACAATCAAATTTGTCTTATTACTTCTTTAACCACAATGTAAATATAAGAGTAAATTGATCCAACTCGTAGACTTTTAAACTCTTGAACTTCCCATCATTCCACCACTGAAGGGAAAATATCAAACTAAATATCCACTAAAGTTCCAAAATAATTCTCTCAGAAAGGTAGATCACTATCTACAAATATAGACTCTGTCACCCCAATGGTCTATTATGTGCTCTTAATTTTTTTCTTTTCGTCAAGTTCATCAATGTACTTTTCCCAACTTCATTTTTAATCTTCATAGATGGATTTCAGATAGGTTTTGATTCAAAAACTAGTTCGACTATTACCATCCACGTTCACTTTCTCTTTCCTTGATCAAAGTAAAAGGAACTCACCAAAAAAAAAGAAGAAGAAAAAGGTTTTAATGAAGGGGCAAATTAACGACAACAATGATGGATACAAATTAAAATAAAATTATTACTATTCAATCCAGAGTGTATCCTATAGAAATTTTATGTATATTTCCAGGGGGAAAAAAGCCATACAGGAGTTGGAGAAGGGAAAGAAAGAAGGGGGAGGTGAAGATGGTGGTGAATAGAAGAGTAATATTAGAATCAACAATCAAATAAGGAACTATATTTGTAAATACTCTTAAAAAAAAATAAATTATTAATAACATTATTACCATTATTATATATTCTTCTAATTTAATTGATATTAAACTATTCATGATTTATAGATATTACGTATTCTCATAGAGTGAAATCTTCTCCATGAAACCTCAACCCACAATCACTAGCCCAATTTCTTGTGGTGTTAACCAAGCCCTTTGGACCAGCCGCAACGACCCAAACACTGGACAAAATTTCCTCATCTTTACCATTTAAATTAGTCTCCAAACACTGTTCATCCTCACCACCAGTAGTACCACAGGGATCATTGTTCCTGTTTCGAGCCAGACCGGCCCCTGAGTTGCACTCACTTTGTAAACACCAATCATAATACGAATCATCTAACTTAGGTCTACCGTAAGACACTTTAACAAACGAGGGCAACTTAACCCTATCGTTGTCTTCCTCACTTGTAAAATCGGCATGGCTATTAAAGTTTGTACCACTTGGTGGATTTATAACTTGTGGTTTCCTGAAGACGTCTTTGCTATTGTTCGAAAACATTGTTCTTGCGACGAGAGGAGAATTCAGATCAGTGCCAGTAAAATCGATTTCATCCACTGAGTCCCCGATATAACTCTGACGACTACTACCAGTAATATTATTATTATCAGCACGATGATTGGGCAGAAGAAGAGGTGTCTGTGAATCATAGTAGTCAATTTGAATATCACTTTCGTCATCAGTGGTCGAACCTTGACTCTTGCCACTGATAAAGATCTCCAGTCCGTGTAAGTAGTGAATCTTCAAATAATTCAAGAGTCGAAGATCTCTGTAGTCCCTAACACACCAAACCAACCTTACCATAACACCATTAAAATTAAGCACACTTAACAGGGGCAGCCCGAAGGATATTGCGGATCCACCGACGAAGATTAACACTCTCCTTGCGTTAACCACGTAATGTAAGGGGGAAGACCTCAACTGTGGAGAATTGGTTCGGAAAGGGTTGTTAGGTGTTGAGGTATGTTTATGGGATATGAAGTTTATGATAGGTTCGTATACACCAGTGACGTAGTATTCGTGGTTAGATAGGAGAGGGAAATTGCCGATTTTGATCAACAACCTAGCGGTGTCCTCGTTAGGCAAGTTGAGTAAAGTGAATGGGTGAGTCAGAGGCATTATAAAATAAAGCAATCTTTCCCATAAATTTTTAGATTTCAAGATGATTCTGATGTGAGAGGAAGGTAAGATAGGTGAATTTGGCAATTTTGAGATTGGGAATTCCAGGATACACAAGTTTGGAGATATTTGGATGATTGCTGGTTTAATGGTTGTTGTGTGACGGTACTTGTAGAAGATCTGGTAGAAGAGTATGAAAAGGGATAAAGATGTGTAATATTTTGCCCTATACCTTGAGTGGATGTGAACGGTTAGAAGGATAATCCAGACGGAGATATAGTGTATGAGATAGAATACTTTATAGTTTGATCTTCTAAATTTAGGTAAAGAAGACACGAATACGACAAAAAGAGTTAAGATTGCGAATAGACCCAAAAGGTTTTTAAATTTAAGGAGACATTTTTGTTTGAAAGTATGTTTTTTAAAGAAATAGAGTAAAAAAAAAAGAGTATGTAGAAGGGAGGATAGAAACAAAGATCTAGAGAGCCATTTATGGAATGGTAACAGATTTAAATAAAGTGTGTTTGGTAAAGGAGAAGGTTTAAGTGTCATGAAGATGGTGATAGGTAAAAGAGCGGATGGGATCATACCCAATCTTTTAGCAATTAGTAAAAAATCCGATTGGTTATTATAAATAGAAAAGAAAAGGATGATTAAAGAGAAGACACAAAACAGTTTAATTGAAGTATTATGATATATAGAAAAAGAAGAACGATGTAAAAGAGGGAAATGGACTATGAATTTTGTGAAACGATGATATATTTTGAAAAGGAAGGTATTATTTAGAGATAAATAATTAAATAATGGTAAAAGAATCAATATCCATATAAGAAAGGATAAAAAACAGATAAACGAATATTTCGATACTAGATGGTTCCTTATATTCTTATCAATAGAAGTATCGAACGAGGGCAACCAACTTGTTATTGCCAACATTATATTAGACATAATCAGAAGAAACTTTTTCTTTTTCCTTGTTTATCTATCTATATATATATATATATATATATATATATATTAATGTTCTGTGTCAATTGATGAGACATTCTCTAGAAAGAGAGACCTTTGTAGCCTCCCCTCCCCTCTCTCCTGCACTCCCCACAAACATAATGCAAAACATTGGAACAAGCCAATAATACAAGTAAAAAGCTGTGACTTTGTAGTTCCCAACTACAGGTAATGGTAAAACAAACCAAACTCAAAGTACCTCTAGCACACTGCACCCAAAATACGATCAATACTTATTTATGTTTTTATAAACTCATACGAAAGTGGTGGTGGTGCATGGGTGTGAGGATGGGAAGGCAAGCAAGAAATCTCTGTTTTATTTATTTATTTATTTATTAGATGTCCTGGGCAGTTTGAATTGATTGATCTTCGAGTGTATGTTGTTGATGGGTGGTTAGTATTCTTGTTGTTGTTGTTTGGCAATAGCTATGTTCAAGTAGTTGTCCTCTCCTGCTCTCTTTCCATCCGCTTTTGTCTTTTCTGGTCTATTCTCTTTTCGTTTCGATAATATAAACAATCCCACCACCACCACCATCACCCCCACCACCTCCTTTTTAACGTTATATGCAGAAGAATGCTGTAGATCATGCAAAATATCATTCCATTTACTTATAGATATACATCTCTATCCTTTGTTCACAGGTTTGTCTCACATTCTAGGAAATTTCATATTATTAATAATATTATTAATAATTCTATCACCTCAAAAAACTTCAATGAGTCCTTTCATTTTAAAGAACAACCAAGGATTAACCCTGTAGGTATCCAGTATTTGAGTAAATCTCTACAGAAACAATTGTTTGGCAATTCAAAGCATGGAAATAATAATAATAATAATAATAATAATGCATCGTCTTTGTTGTTGAAATTGGCTAAAATGTCCTTAAACAATCACGGGTTGTTAAATAAAAAAACTTTGATTTCTGAACCCATATCCTTCAATTTACCTGTTTTACAAGGCCGTTCTCTAGATGAACATTTCCAGAAATTGGGTAGGTTTATGGCTCACCCTTACCTATCTATGGCTCTAAACAAATTTGTATCTTTACCTCAATTACCTTCCAAATGGCGTTTTCAACCTGGTTGGACCCGTTACCCTTCTTCTTCTTCTTCTTCAAATCAACCAGAAACTGTACCATACCCACTAGAAGAAACCCTTGTGTTCGATACCGAAACTATGTACAACGTGTCCCATTACCCTGTACTAGCCACCGCGGTCTCCTCGAAAGCTTGGTACTCTTGGTGTTCTCCATACCTATTCTCCTCCGATTTTAAACATTTGATCCCCTTGAACTCAATGGACAGGGAAATGCTCGTCATTGGACACAATGTCTCCTTCGATAGGTCTAAAGTCCTGGAAGAATACAATTTCACTAAACCTAAAACCTATTATATGGATACAAGGTCTTTACATATCGCCACCACGGGACTCAGCTCACGACAGAGACCAATATTCAAGAGAAACGAAAGATTGAAAAGAAAACTTCAATCTAATGACCATGGCCACGATGTGGAGGAGGACTTGCAACAAGATATCTTCTACCAACTGAAGGGCGACCCGTGGATCCGTGTCTCGAGTTTGAACTCCCTGAGCGACGTAGCTTACCATTACTGCAACATCGAAATGGATAAGACAAAGAGAGACTATTTCGCTACTACAGATAAAAATCTGATTATTGAAAACTTTCAGGAATTGATGACTTATTGTGCAAACGACGTTATCGCCACTTCCAAAGTGTTCGATGCCGTCTTCCCCATTTTTTTGCAAAAATGCCCTCATCCTGTATCGTTCGCAGCTTTAAAAGATTTAAATAATTGCATCTTACCTTTAGATCACATCAAATGGGAACACTACGTTAAAGCTGCAGAGGATCTATATCAAAGATCGAAAATCGAAATAGAGAATAAAATCGTCCAAATCGTTGAGGAGTTGGTCAAAATTAAAGATTTACCTGAATCAAAATTCAATGAAACGATCCAAAACGATCCCTGGATATCTCAATTGGATTGGACAATAAAACCTATCAGACTGACTAAAAAGGGGACCCCTTATAAGAAACAAAAGAAACCTGGGTACCCGGAATGGTATAGATCTTTGTTTGCAAACAGTGACTCCACTGTACCTACCATCACAATAAAGACAAGGATTATCCCTATCTTGTTTAGATTATCGTGGGAAGGCTATCCAGTGGTATGGACCGTGAATTCAGGTTGGTGTTTCCCTGTACCTAACCATTTATATAGTAGATTCATTGACAAAAATTATTCTATAGCTGATGAAGAATCTCAAAGTTTGTATCAGGAGAAAGGGGATACAAATTCAATCTTGATGAAAATACCTAATCCTAGAGATAGAGAACTTCGATCAACTACACTGTTGGGGAAAAGTTATATCCATTTCTTTGAGAATGGAACTTTGACCTCTGAATCTAAATTAGCTTTGGAGGCCTTGAATTTGAATTCTTCAGGGTCCTATTGGATGTCGTCAAGGGAAAGAATCTTTGAACAATATGTCGTCTGCAAAAAGGATTTCGATAAACAATTTAAATTCCAAGATTCAGCAGGATCAAATGTGAACCATGACAATTTGGCTATCATATTACCACAGTTGGCTCCAATGGGTACTGTGACAAGGAGAGCTGTAGAGAAGACTTGGTTGACTGCATCCAATGCCAAAAAAAATAGAATTGGCTCAGAATTGAAGACTCAAGTAATTGCACCAGACGGGTATTGTTTTGTCGGTGCGGATGTGGATAGTGAGGAGTTGTGGATTGCTTCTTTAGTCAGTGATTCTGTGTTTAATATCCATGGGGGCACTCCAATTGGATGGATGTGTTTAGAAGGTTCTAAAAATGAGGGGACTGATCTACATACCAAGACTGCTTCTCTTCTTGGATGTTCACGTAGTGAGGCTAAAATATTCAATTATGGTAGAATCTATGGTGCTGGTGTGAAATTTACAGGTGAATTGTTAAAACAATTTAATCCGACTCTTACTGAAAATGAAGCTAAACAGACAGCAAGTAGATTGTATGAGAATACAAAGGGCAAAATTAAAAGGTCTAAAATATTCAAGAAGTATTGGTATGGTGGAACTGAATCGATTCTTTTCAATAAATTAGAAGCTATCGCAGAACAAGAGAACCCTATGACACCTACTTTGGGTTGTGGTATCACCTCGGCTTTATTGAAGGAAAACTTAAATTCTTCAACTTATCTTCCCTCAAGAATAAATTGGGCGATTCAATCATCTGGTGTCGATTACCTACATCTTCTATGTTGTTCAATGAATTATCTGATTGCCAAATATAAACTTAATGCAAGGTTATGTATCAGTATTCACGATGAAATTAGATATCTTTCATCTGAGAAGGATAAGTATAGAGTAGCCATGGCTTTACAAGTTAGCAATATTTGGACAAGAGCCATGTTTTGTGAACAGATGGGGATTAATGATCTACCACAAAACTGTGCCTTTTTTTCCGCTATTGATATTGACAAAGTGTTACGAAAGGAAGTAGATATGGATTGTATCACACCATCGAATCCAACACCGATTCCACCAGGTGAATCATTGAATATTTTACAACTATTAAACAAACCGGAGGCTCAATTACTGGAATCTGATGAAGATAAATCTGTGGATGTTTCGGGTTTTAGTTTCATCCCAAGGGAGCCTGTCTTTGCACAGTATGATAGAACATATTCTAAAGATTTCCTGGAATACTTCTTAAAGATGCAACTTCAACGTGATTCAAAACAGCTTAGTAAATTAGAGGATGAGTATATTAGGAAAACTACTGAAAGACAATTTGCTAAGGATAAACAACCTCAAGAGTATAGTTTAAGAGATTATTTAAAAGACGTTCAATCAGGTAAAAAACAGAAGTTACGTATTATGTTACCTGATGGGATTTCATCACCCGATGATTTCATAGAACAACATAATATAGCTCAAAGAATAAATTCAGGTATTGTTAATATTCCTAAAGAAAATAATAGAAAAAGATCAGATTTCACAGGAGCTCCTAACAAAAGGGCCTATTCTTTTGCTGGTATCCCTACACAACCTTCTACTTATTATGTTGATTTACATCAACGTGTTATGGATCCATAACAGCTTGTTATGGGAACGTGGCAGCCATGTTTTTAATCAATTTCCACAAACATTGTATTTCATGAACTTATTAATTTATATATATATATATATATGATAAAGAGTAAAATATTAGAACGAATATTATAGAAAGATAATGACTATTATTATATACTATATGTATTATACAATAATGGCAATTAATACTACAAAAGTACTTTACAAGACACTTTCTTGCAATTATTAACCCCCCCCAGATATGACCTCAAACTCTGTGGTGCTTGTAACCGACACACAATATTTCTTCACAGCTTATCCTTATCTAAATGCAGTGTCTCCAAAACGACTTCTTGGTAATGTTTTCTATGTCTTCACCCTCTTCGTTGGCGATTGTCGCATTCTTCGTCTAAAATTCATTATAAAGTTAGTTTTAAAAGAATCCAAATTAAGTTGTGAAAAAAAATTAGAAAAAAAAAATAATAATCAGTGTGGTACCTTTTGCTATAGGCAAAGAGAAGAGAGAAGTAAGTAAAACCAAATTATATTTAAACAGTTATCAGATCAAGAAAGGACTATTGATATTTTCAGAAGTATTGGAACTGGTTTATTATTATCCCTTTCATTAATTAATTTATTCTTTTTTTTTTTTTTTTTCTGGTTTATTATTTAAATTTTTACTTAAACGATTCAGTTCTTCTATTCAACTATTTGACACCATTTGACAGATCCTTTTCTAAACTTGCGATAATCCACTCCCCCATTCTCGTTTTTAAATCCCTTATAGTTGTTTTAGGTTTCATAATGTCTTTTGACTGGTTGAATGTACCCGGGTTAAGTTCTAATAACAATTCAAGCAACCCAAATGTCCAGAAAAATGGAGCTCCACCACCATCAGTGTCATTTGATTTTATTCACTCTTTAAAACAAAACAATCATCAACCTGCTATGGTTATGCCAAAGAAAAATAATCCCTTTGCTAATTATATGCAAAGCACTACAACAACTACAAACACTTCTACACTTTTAAATCAACAATTACCACAAAATGCAAATTATTCAATGACAACTATAAAGAGTAATATCCAAAATAGTACATCAATGGCAACCCTCCCATCTAATAATGATACTGTAATAACTACTAATAATAATAACGAAGAGTCTTATGTAGAAACAAATGAAGATTTACAAGTTCCCTTATCATTATCCCAAGTCCAACTATCGCATGAAGAGGTGCGTACATATTTAAGGTGGTACAAATACATTACAACAAGAACACATGGGAAATTAATTAGATTAAGTGATGTTTTCAAATTCTTAAGCAATTTTGGTATTTCTGAGAGATTGAAAGAGAGAATATTCACCATTTTTAGAACTTGTAAAAATGCTTTAAACATTGGTCAATTTTTTGCAGTTTTAAGATTGATCTCCTTAGCTGTCTATAAATCGATTTTACCCACTAGGAGAATGATCTTAGAAAAAACTACAGTGCTTAAACCTAAACCAATTTTAAATTCTCAAACAGACGAAGAGGTTTATGAAGAAGTGGAAGACGATGATGATGACGAAGGTAATGGAAATAAACAAAATGATTCCAAAGTCGATTTTGATTCTTTTACTTCATTATTGTTAACAGGTAAATCAACTAGAAAAAGGATTAGAAGAAAGATCAAAAACTCTGCTTATCGAAATAAGAAGGTTAGATTCTCAGAACATATAACTTTTCAAGAACCTTTGCAAGAAAATGCCAATAATGCAGAGGGAGATGATAAACAAACAGATAATAATGACATCTCCGAAGATGGTCCATTAGATTTATCATTACCAATGGACCAACTTTTGAAATTAATGGCCAAAAGGAAGGAGCGTAATACAGCATTGATATCGGAAGTCCCCACTGAACAACAAGAAACTGAAGAGGAAAGAGAAGAATTAAAAGATATGCAGGACTCTTTGTCACATTTTAAACAAATAAGAGGTCCTGATTCTGTTTCTTTAATCCCACCATCATATTTAGGTCCTAATGGATTTATGGGGATTAGTGCCCAACAAGTACCATTGCAACCCCTAAAACCAACAAGTACAGGTTCTGCTAATCATTTTATGCGTCAAGAATTTAACACCAATTTCGGATCGCAGGATTCCATTACCCAACAAACTATGGAACCTTTGAAACCCACTGCAACAGGCTCTGCAAATTATTTGGTAAGAAGTCAATATAGCGGTAGTATGAATGTTAATCCTATCACTAACACTACAGGTACTTCTAATAATAGTAATAATTTAATGGAAAATGACATTATCGCACAATCCTCTACACAGTACCAATATAATAACATACCAAATACTGGAAATACAAATATTCCTCAAATAATTGAACCATTGAAACCAACAGCTACGGGTTCTGCCAATTATCTAATGAAAAAGCAGATTAATTCAGCTAATCAAGTGCCTATGATACCTAATGAGACGCACACCGTCCCACAGGATTCATTTATGAATTTTCCTCAGCATAGAGCAGAAATGCAAAAATATTCCCAAAAATTGCAAACATCACAGCCACAACAGCCACAACAGGTTCATACTCATCCATTAACACAGCAAAACACATATAGAAATAACAGTTATGGTATATTGCAATCTAATCAATCATTTTTACCACAAAATACGGCAAACACTGCAAATAATATATTGAAACAACAATCTACGTATCCCTTAAGTGAGAGATCAAATTCAAATTACTTGATTCCACAATACACGGCACAATCACAACCTTTAAAAACAACAAATAATGTGACACAAGGCACAATTCCAACTAACAATTTGCTATCAGCTTCGAATGTAGCAGGTAACTATTTTCAGTCATTACTATCTCATACACCTTCTCCTAATGCTAGCAATACCACATTACCATATCAAAATAGTACGCCTCAACAACAGACCATGACTACAACAAATGTGATACCTTCTCGTGTCCCACAACAAAATACATATAATAATTCACAAAATATTGCTTCTCAACAAATCTTCAACGGTAACAATAACAACAACAATAATAATAATAATAACGGACAGTTTACGTATCAACTATATACTAATACACAACCAGTTCAAAATAGCAGTAGTTTTGGGACTAATTCTCAAGTGTCATATAATAACCAATCACAACCATCACAACAGCCTTTACAACAACAACAACAACAACAAAGAGTACAATATTTTGGGAATCGTGGATCTCAACAAAATCAAATGCAAGTACCAAATGCAGTACAATCATCAAATCCTCATAATACGTATATAGGAAACACATTACAATCTTCTGCGCCAACAATAGTTATGAGTCAACAGAATACAAATCAAAGTCAGTATCTAGGGCCACCAAACCAATTTGGAATGTACGGTAAAAGTAACTCACCTAGTCCTGTTACTCCTAGGCAACCCAATAATTCAATTCCAAATATATCTCCTAATGATCCAAATATTCTAGGCAATTACCAGGCATTGCAACAACAAGTGAATGCTTTACAAAATATGTATAGGTGAATGCACTACGTTTGAATTTATATTTGCTTGATTTTTGGGCGAAATAAACGTATATTGCATTCTTCTATTTTTTTTCTATCCCTCTCTTTTCCGTTTCTTTTCTCTAACCTTATAATGTACACAGTTTTATATATCTATAGATATTTATATTACTATTTTTATTATTAATCAAAAAAAGTTTTAACAATAAATAATCTAAGTGAATATACGAATACATTAAGTAAAAACAAATCTAAAATTGAATGAAAATTAATCTTATCCTAGTTATATATTAATAACATCATATAATAATGTATTCTTGTTTATATTTCATAAAAAAAAAAATATCAAATGGTTAATTAAAGAAGGAAACAATCGAATTAGTAAAGTAATTTAAAAACTTCTTTATGTGTTTGAGTAGTCCAGGTAACCCTTATCAGTCATTGTAGGGAGCGTGGTTCTCTCATATTTGTTTAATGGTAAACAATTTTCCAATTTTTTAAAGCTATTTGGATTAGAGGTCCAGAATCTACCATAACCTATCAAAGTTTTGTGCTGTTCGACCATTTTATTAACGACTTCAGTTTGTAAAGCTAAATTACCGGCTCTGATAACTGGAGCTCTTCCAGATATAGTGAAAAAAAGTCATTGGTACCTTAACCATATTAACCTCCACCTTTAACCAAGAATGGATCAGTGGCACGTGGCTCAACTATAAATGAATGTAAGTTAATATTTTACCTTGTCTACCTCTTTTTTCCAACTCACAAATAATATAGGCATATCGAGCAACGTTTAATGGTTCTGTACCACCAGATATGGTACTCAAAAAGACTAAAAGGAGAGAAGCGAATATAGACTTTCTTGTGGTCAACAGCTTCAACGACGTCATCGACGATTCCAGGGACAAAATATGATCTGTTTTTAATGGAGCCATCGTATTCGTCAGTTTTCTTGTTAGGAATTGGATCCAAGAATTGGTTTAAAAAGTAACGGTTAGTAGAATAGATTCTAACACCATCTACACCAGCATCGATAGAGTTCTTGGGGGGGCTCCAATATATTGCCTGATATATTGTTTGATTTCATCCTTGATGATACCGTGTTGTGGGTTGTTAGCTTTCAAGGCCCTTTCCTTTTGTTTTTCACTTATATGGACGTTTTCAGGAGTGGAACTGTAACGTAGACTCTCTCAAGCTGAAACTTCAGTAGAGAATTATATACTTAACTTGTATAAATTAACATAGACAAAGGAATTATTTTCATTTATCTTTTTAAAGATCTTGGTACATTCAATAACTCGTTATTGAGATTAGATTTTTGGAACGTTATCGTAACCATTAGGCTTGTGGGGAGATAAATGTACCTTTAGGGATGATTAAAGCACATAAATATTTAGACATTCGATCATAGTATTCAACGGGTCAGTATCTATTTGGAACTTTGTATTGGTTATGAGCTCTCTTTTTTGTTAATAAAGGTACAGATACAATGTATCAAAATAAATGTCGCCGCCCTTCTAAATTTATTATCGAGGCATAGTTTGAATTTTTATTTCTTGTTATTCCCATACACATGTGTGAGGATCCTGTTACATTGTTCTTTTTTAAGCAAATATATAAAGAAATGCATATACGTCTGCATGTTCGTCTACTCTTTCGGGTATTTATTTATGGATACATCAACGTTACTTTCATATAAGAAATTCATGATATGAATCATTAACACTTAACACTTCTGTTGTCAATTTATCCAAATTTGTTACTTTATTATCACTTAAACTTATTTTTCAAATAGTATTATTAACATTTGTAAACACTTTTGATAACTAGTCACCTATTCGCAATATAGAACAGATAGTCTCAATATTTTGTAAATTCGTTACATAACGAAACTTAGTTATTGTTGAAAAAGAAAGACAAAATGAGTATTCAATCCTTCCTCATCTTCTGCTACTCGGTATGTTCTTTTTATGGTTGTATATTCAATAGCCATAATCATATGAAACTTAAATACGAGAATATGATATATTTATTCGATTTAATGTAATCTAATTCTTCAAACATTTTTTGTTTAGAATATCTACAACGAGTCCATGATCGCTGTCATTTTAATTCAACACTATGGTGTCTTGAACCCTTTAAAATGCTGATCCCATCAAACAAAATTGCAATAAATTGGTGTTCTTATCACTATTTTCATCTGAATCGTTCTTTGAAATATTTAGTAGAGTTTGTAAAAAACCGATAATGTTCAAAATATCTGCCCCCTAGCAAAAATCTCCAGACAGTTTACGAATTGTCATTCTTATTTGCAAAATTTAAGATATGTGATTGACAAATAAACAATTCCGCTATTGAAGGAGCTTATAATTTAAAAAAGAGGAACATGTTAGATCTTCATTCCAAAACAAAAAAAAAAAAAAATAGATAGATCATAGTGACCCCAAGCTAGCATTGATAATAACATCAACATTAGTCAAGATTGCCTCCTATTCTAACTTGATGAGATGTTCTTTCCAAGTAAGTTCAACGACTTGGAGAGATAATCTATACAGAAGCAGTCTGCCTGTCAAAAATCAGAGGTACTTTTGATGAATATGTTTGGCCACAGAAAGAACTTGGCTTATGGGTTATTGACAAGAACAACCGTCCTCGTCTCTTGTAAAAGTGACTATGTGATAAATCATTATAAATTAAGTGTATTACCATTTAGAAACCATTGACTGGAGCCTTTGATAGTCTCAGTAATGAAAAGAATTTCGAAATTTCCAACTGTAGATAATCATATAGTAGTATTTCGTAATAACTGTCTTTATCGGATTCCTATAAATGTCCAATAATATTCAAGTATGGTCACACTAATAACTTTTTGTCTTCCAATGATTTTGAGGTTTCCTATTATTTTTAATAAAAGTCTGTTACTAATCTTTTTAAATAATTGAGGATATCTTCTCCTTAAGAGAAACCAGCAACGTTAGATTCCAGATTTAAACTCTCCAAGTCTTACCAGTTGATAGAAAGAATATTTCGTAGCGGCAAGACCATCCGATTAGAATATCCAAAAGATATCTGATTTTAGTAAATTCGTGAGCAATGCACGTGTTGTAATTGAGTAGTAGTAGTAGTAGTAGTAGTAGTAGTGAAGTTAATATTGCCATAGGTGGATGGGTGGTTGACTAAACTTTTTTTTTATTTTTTTCTACCTTGTAGATATTTTATTTCTACAATATATGGATTAGTGTGTCAACATGAAATTCAGCAATGTGTAGTAATGGTTAGTCCTTAGTAATAATAATAATAATAATAAAAGGTGGAGACATAGTAAGACGAAACTATTAAAGCAGAACGGCATGTCTAGATACATTTAGGCAGGATAAAGACAGTTGGGGGGAATTATGTGACTAGAATTTTTAAAATTTTATAGAAAGAAGTTATTTGATGGGATATCTTTCAATGACTTCTGTCCAGTGTCAAAATAGTATATAGGAATCATTTACTGCTAGAGAAAGAAAGGTTCTTCTTGTTGTTTCGTGTATTTTCTCCTACAATTAGACCCCAATAACGGCCAACTCCTTTGCCCTAATTAGAAAGCTCAACAAAAACCATTAATGAACACGGATATAAAATAAATAAATAAATAAATGAAAAGGAGAACCAAGCATTGTGCACCTAAAGATAACCATCAACCATTCGTCCAACTGAAACGGCCACATCATTTGAATGGTATAGTTGTAACTTGTATTTGAACCATTAGTATACATTAAATTAGTGAGACTATTTAGTTAAACAGAGCTAAACTTGTCAACTTATCTTGATTCTCTATTAGGAGATGGTTCAAGACGTATATTTGAAGTAATGATGTACACACATACATATAACAACTTTCGACTGCATAGGTATTGAGGTGTACCAGGTTGCTTCCTCCAAAGACAAGAAGAAGAAGCAAATTAAAAACATTTGAGATGGAGGGGGGGGGAAATACCTGTATAAAAAATTCATTATGTATTATATGTATATAACACATAAAAAAAAGATTTATATAGATTATATAAATAATATATATGTAAATCAATCATCAAACATTATAAATGGTTGGCATCAAATATATCAAATGGAGGAGAAGGAGGTGTGGAAATTATAAGAATTAAAAAATATCAATATTGTTATTGTTATTAAGTAACTTATAACTTGTTACCGTGGTGGAAGTTGACACCAGCGTAGACAGCCTTGTCACCTAATTCTTCTTCAATTCTTAAGATTTGGTTCAACTTAGCTAATCTTTCGGATCTAGCTGGAGCACCAGTCTTGATTTGACCAGTTCTTAAACCGACGACCAAGTCAGCAATGAAGACATCTTCGGTTTCACCAGATCTGTGAGAGACCATGACACCCCAGCCGGCGGCGAAGGAGTCGTTAGCAGCCTTGATGGATTCGGATAAAGTACCGATTTGGTTGACCTTTAATAATAAAGCGTTAGCAGCCTTCTTTTCGATGGCGGTAGCAATTCTAGCTGGGTTGGTGACAGTTAAGTCATCAGCGACGATTTGGATACCGGCGGTCTTGAAGAAGTGAGTCCAAGCATCCCAGTCATCTTCAGCGAATGGGTCTTCAATGGAGACGATTGGGTACTTCTTCATTAAGTTGTGGTACATTTCAGCTAATTCTGGACCAGATAACCACTTAGATGGGTCAGATTCTGGGTTCTTGAAGTCTAAGTCGTACTTACCGTCCTTGAAGAATTCGGAGGAGGCACAGTCTAAACCGATTTGGACCTTACCTTCGTGACCAGCGGCCTTGATGGCGTCGACGATCAAGTCTAGAGCTTCTTCAGCGGTTTGAATGTTTGGAGCAACACCACCTTCATCACCGACGTTACCAGCAGAAGCACCGTATCTCTTCTTGGTTAAAGACTTCAAGTGGTGGTAGACTTCGGAACCCATTCTTAAGGCTTCAGAGAAGGTCTTAGCACCAGTTGGAGCGATCATGAATTCTTGTAAAGCTAAAGCACCACCAGCGTGGGAACCACCGTTCAAGACGTTTAAGAATGGAACTGGTAAGACGTATGGAGAGGTCTTAGCACCGGAGATTTCAGCCAAGTGTTGGTATAATGGGACGTTCTTTTCAGCGGCAGCGGCTCTAGCAGCAGCTAAAGAGACACCTAAGATGGCGTTAGCACCTAACTTAGACTTGTTTGGAGTACCATCCAACTTCTTTAAGAAGTCATCGATGGCTTGTTGGTCTTTGACATCGATGTTAGCCTTGATTAAAGCTGGGGCGATGACGTCGTTGACGTTAGCGACGGCCTTTAAGACACCCTTACCTAACCACATGGATTTGTCACCATCTCTCATTTCTAAAGCTTCGTGGACACCAGTGGAAGCACCAGATGGGACGATAGCTCTGAAGACACCCTTTTCGGTGGTCAATTCAACTTCGACGGTTGGGTTACCACGAGAGTCGTAGACGGATCTAGCGTAAACTTTAGAGATAGCCATTTTTGAGATGTGTATTGAGGATTGATTGATTTATGTGCAAATTTAAATAATTATAAAAATGCTTGGTTTCTTTTAAATTTGCAATAAAAAAGTAGAAAGTCAAGAAAGAAAAATATTTAAGTAAAACTTGAATTATAAAAGAAAGAAAGGCAGAAAAAAAAGACAAGATGGAAAGTATCCATTCATTTATATATAAATATATATTTCCATGAACCCAAGGAATTCAACGTATTATTTTGAATCAACGTAATATTTTTAATATAGAGTAATTAAAAATAAATATTGTTCTTAATGACATAAGAACAGACAAGGAAAAAGAAGAAGCAGAATTCCAAAGCATGTAAAAAAAAAAAAAAAAAAGAGAATCCAATAATAATAATAATAATAATAAAGGTGATGCTTATGAAAAGAGACTTGTGATTGATTTTATTATCAGAATTGGATCGAAGCATGGGGGAAGACTCTGAACAGTCTCAATAAAAATAAAAGCAAGAAAGAAAAGGAGAGAGAGAGAGAGATAGAAACGTGTGCTGAAAGGATGGATGTTAGTAGTAAAGAGTGAATAGTAGTAGTTGTAAGTTGTGTCTGGTATGTTTATTCAGAAATTGTACACACACCATCAATATTTATTCTACCAAATACAAAGGGTAAACAACTAAGAGCAAGAAAAAAAAAAGCGACCCGTTTGTTGCCCTATTGTTTTTTCTTTGTTTTGTAGTGCTCGGTCCACAGTTGGAGGTGGCTTCCTCTTTTGGGGCTTCCTCTTTTTTTATTTTTTAATTTTTATTTTTTAATTTTTTCTGTTCAGTACTGGAAGCCCTCAGAAGGTGGTTGGGTGTGTGGGTGGTTCTCTGTCCGTTTAGTGGATGCCAGGAAATGATTTCCCTTTTAAGAAAAATTGAGAGGCGTGGGGGAAAAAACCAAAGAGAAAAGAAAAGGACAAATATATAACATGTTATAAGCATTACTAATATTTATTACTAATCTCTATATATTAAACAAAGTTATTATTGATGTTGACAGTAGACACCATCAGTCTAGAACCATGAGATATTACCGCAATGTTATTGAATTCATCATTATTATTGTTATTACTTGTATCGACTCCATGGTGATTGTTGTTGAACAATGGATGGTCTTTACCTCTATAATGGTACCACAACCCTTCAATTAACGTTTGTCTATGGTCTTGGAAACTTTTTGATACAGTCTCTATAAAATTGATGTATTCTGGTATTTTAATTAAATTTGTATCCTCATTATAATTTATCGATGATGTTAAGTCATTTGTTCCTTCATCTTTCATCACCCTTCGGTGGTATTCTTTAAATAAATTGTAATCTAATTGAATCAATTTATCCTTCATAGATAATAAAAATTTGCAGAATTTATTAATAATATCAAATATTTGTAATTGTATCCTAATCAATTTTATTAAACATCCATCATGTAATATATTGGTCAATGATTCAGCTAATTGACTCTGTAACTCACTTAAATCTATTTTATCTGATAATTGTATCGATGATAACTGTGAAGGAAGGGATTTTACTATTTTGTCCATTTCATTCTTAATTACATCTTCATTGAAATATTCAATTATGGATTTGATGAAATTGTTCATCCCATTATGTAATATCTGACTCCTTTTGATTATTTTAATTTTAATATCTTTATTATAATTGGGATATCTCCAAATCCAATTCTTGTTTATCTCTAACCACGTCTCTTCAAGTAAAATATTATGGTATCTCAATATATTCAAATATCGGTTGATTAACTGGTACTGTAATATACATGATCTATTGATTATCATATTTAATGGATATGGTATACCAATATCAAACTTCATATAATAAATATTATTATTCTTATTCGTCCCTTGTCTTCCATTCCCCCCCAATTTATTATTATTTATCTGATTATTCTCAAATTCTTTCATTACCATATCCCTAATCGAATCTAATGTATTCAATTTGTTTGCATTGCCAATCATTTGTAATTCACTATTGATATACTGGTTTATAACATCATCAAAGGATTCTTTATCCATTTGAACTGTTAATAGTTTTAATATCATATTATCTTCATTTTCAATCTTTCTAGTATTATTATTATTATTATGATAATTCAATGATGATGATAATAACAATTCGTTTTTAATGTTTTCAAATTTTATCTTTATCCTATTTTCAATATTGTTACTATACTTCTCTGAATACCGTCTTGTTAATTCAACTAAGGATCCCTTCAATATCTTGTCCATATTGTATCCATTCTTATCACCAAAATACCATTTGGATAAATCTTCGATTATTTTAGGTAAATGATACCCTTCAACAAGTAATTTCAAACATAATCTATTGGCTCTATTATACCATTTCTCTACATAAAGCTCGAAATTCGTTCCCTCCATCAATTCTACAAAATTGGTTACTTTAACATTCCCTTCTTCTTCTTCTTGTGTAATAGGTATATGGCTTATATTAAGACTTTTCTTTATCACATTTAGGAATTTACCTGTGGAAAGAATCTTAAACAGTAATTTGTTGCTACTATTATTGGTAAGACTAAAATTGTCCAATAATCCATCCTTTCTAATACCGAACTGAGTTAACCATACTCGATCACATTCCACTGGATTCGACATGTTGATATTATTTATATGTGGCATAGTGTCAATAATCATAAATTCATCACACGGATCATTCAATTCACCTTGTGTCATCCATCCATGTAACGTCTTGTAGTAACTGTCACTTATCCTTACCAACAAATTTTGTAAAAAAATTACACTATTTGAATCACCTAATTGTTCCAATATCATCTTATAAAGGATCTTTAGGATCGTACCACCTTTAGCTATCGGCGAAATCTTCCTTTCAATGAAAATTGGTGTTAGATCATCATTCTGATTGAATTGTTCCATCTCGGATATAAAATTATCGATCGATAATTGTTGTAAATCCGAATTTTGTCTTCTTACCATCTCTTCCTCGATCCTTCTAATAAAATCATACAAAAGAGTCAATTGATTCCCAACTTCAGAATCATTCAAAATTTGTTTGAACTCCCTTATAGAAAAATTAGGATCTTCAAAATACATCCTCTCCAATCTATTAACCAACAAAGGTAAATATGTCTCATTGATAAAATTTTTAATCTCATAACTTAAACTTTGTAATACCACCCCATACTTAATATCTGTCCAACGCTCACTGGCATTATTTAAAGCGACTATATAACTTCCATACTGCAAAATTTTTTTACTGAACGATTTCAATGAGGTGTCTAATTTTTTGGCGATTTTGAATTCAGGGACATCTCCGTTATACGGATTGTATTCATTGTTGTACCTAATATACGTACCACTTAACCCCATCAAGTTGTCTAAAAGATCATGTACAATCAACGACTCTTGAACTCGTATTAAGTCATTGCTATTAGAGATCTCGTTCAATTTATCTAGTGGATACAAAATCAGCTTAGGGTTAACGTTGGACAGTGGTTCATAATTTGATTGTCTTGCTAATAGTGCATTTTTGAGTTCGATATGTTGCACTGTGGATGATTGTGCAAGTAATTCGACATGGTCCTCCACCGGTCTTACTTCCATTGTATATATATGGGATGTATCTAATTGAGGGCAGAAATTAATAAAAAAAATAAAATTAAAAATTAAAAATAACGTTATTTCTACTCTTTGGTATCTTTTAACTTCTTTTTCTCTTTCCTTTTTGTTACTTAATATTAAGATTGGTACTAGCTTGTCTTATTAGAAAGGTATCATTCTTTACACCGTTGAAGTATTTTTGTGAATGCAATTCAGATTAGATGGCCTTTAGTTATTTGTGTTTGTTTACAAAATTAAAAAATAAAAAAAAAGACAAGAAGAAGAAAAGAGACGCGCGAAAGTGTCGAACACGCGAATAATTCAAATAAAAGATATTCCCCAGAGTGAGTTTATGGAATTCTGGGGAATATATTTTGGGTCACTGTTGCAGTCATCACAGTGATATATATACGAATAGTGTGATATATAAGGTGTGTGTGTGTGTGTGTGTCACAGCATGTAGATTAAACGTTTATGTCTATCTAACGATTCGTTACAGTCTGTAGTATTTGTATTGTGAGTGTGTCTTTGAGAAAGTATTGGGTGTTTTGCTTCTGTATATAGCAATATAAATAAGAAATGAATAGTTATATATTGTATACATATATATTTCTTTGTTGATCTTGGTTGTGTCTACAAGTACGGTAAAGAGGGTATGGTCATGTTATAATTATTGCTTTCATCTTACCTGTTGTTATTGACCTTCTCCCATTCTTTAGTTTTTTTTTTGTTTTTTTTGTTGTTGGTTAATTTATGTTTTGGAGGTGGGATGAGTATATTCATCAACTCTGATGAACATAATCCCAAGGATAGGCAAACACTTGTCTTAAAATAAACAAAAAATATTATAAACAATTATAAATGCACTCACACACACACACATATATATAAAGAAATAAAATACATTGCTTTCACAATTCTTCATCACTTATCCATACAATATCTTCTGCAATACCCTCCATTTTTTGTTTTATTTCCAAAAGACCACTGCATCTCTCAATATATTCATCATCATTCAATGCCTTTTTCACGAAATCCCACATATTCTTTCTACACATCTCTACAATAACGGGACTGCATGCAGAACAATGTATATATGCCGGTGATTCGACTTTTAATGTTTCAAACTTGTCAAGAAACCCTCTAATTTGATGTGGTATTTCTCCTAAGATACATTGTCTTCCATCAGACTCCCCTTCCTTACCGCTTTGTAACATCGAAACCATTAACTCTACAGCCTGTGAAGATGCCATCAAAGCAACTCCCGGTCTAGTTACAGTACACATTTGATCCAATGTTTTCTTTGTCATACTATCTGTTGGCACAACAACATCATTACAAAAATAACAACCTAGTCTCCTTGTTGATTCCTCACTTGGCTTATTTTCGCTATTATTATACACCCCATGTCTCATCACCAAATAACTGTCAAATCCTAATGCTGCATTAATAACCATCTTACCTTCTACATTTGAGAGTACTGTAGGCAGCCATCTCGATTCTCTAGAATCTGTCAAAAGATATATTATATCATGAGTTTGAATCAAATCAACTAGTTTATCTAATTCACTATGTTCTTTCGATTCATTGGTAATTGGATGACCTATCATTGGAATTGAGATATTTACACCTTCAGATTGTACAAGAGGAAATATTCTTTTCAATGCAGCGGCAGCTACTTCAGCCTTTGGTTTGCCACAATCGTTAAACTCAAATAATGGTTGTCTGACAAGATTCGAATGTGACACTATACCGTTATCAACAAAAGTTATTCTTCGTACCCCCCATCCCAACAGTGTCCTTGCTACATAACATCCAAGTGTACCTGCGCCTAATAAAAGAACTCTTGTGTCTTTAACAATATCCAAATTTAAGTCCGGTACAATACGCCATTTCATTAACCTTAAATTCAAATCTACACTCTGTTCCACTATCTTTAATGGATCAATTAAAGAGGACAAATCGATTTGTCTTGGCGATAATTTGCCCTCCCTTGTTCTTTCCCAACCAGTAAAATTTAATTGAATTTTATCGATATCCATAATGTCATTAAATTCCAATTTTAACCTGTATCCAAAACTTTTCGTATCTGTATCTCTTACAAAATAAACATCAAGCTCCTTAATCTTGGGATCGTTACACTTGATGACTGTTAATATGTTTTTGGTTACACTCGAAGGAATTTTATCAATATTTGAGGTATCTCTAATAAAAATAACATCTCTTTTCAAAATTAGTTTGTCCCCCGGATCATAATCTCTAATCAACGAGTTATCCATTACACATACCCATTTATTTTTATTCATAGACTGACAAAACCAATCTCTAACATCGTGTAACTGTCTATTTGATAAATCCTCCTTAATAGTAACTGAGAGTCCCCTTGCAAAGAAAGTGGGTATCATCAACCAATAAGTATATTTATATTTCTTCAAATCTGCGAAACTTATCAAGTAAAATTTAAAACATTTATTGATATCTTTTTTAGAAATCTCCCAAAGCTTCATCCCTGTTTCATAAAGGTATTGTTGTTTATCTAAAGTCCTCAATTGTTCTAGTTTATTAAAATTTATAAGTTCTCCCGTAACCTCAATAATCGACATATCGTGATTAGAACCATGCGTACCTTGTGAATCAACATTAAAACTCTGTCCAGTTAAAAACAAGGGTGTGGCTGGATTTCGTGTAGGTATATTATCTAAATGAAGAGTACATTTGATTGGGATACTCGGTTCACTTAACTTCAATGTATCCAATTTCAAGTCTGACAATCTTTGGTAGAAACTGGTATCAATAAATGAATTCACAGGAAACACATATTTCAAATGTGTGGTATCATCTTTAGCCGAATCCATTTAAACAAACAAGCGAATATATATATCCAGGAACAGAAAGAAGTATATAATAACACTACACCCACCTATCTAGCTGTGTAAACGTCCTTTCTTGTCCCATGGCTCTAGAATGTATTCTTTAATACTTCTAATCACTCTTTCAAGAATGGGAAGAAAAAAAAAATACCCATTATAAGAATACTTTGATTTTTTTTCTATTTGTTGTTTTCTAATTTTCTATACATCTCTAAATAAAACACATAGTAAATGACATACTAGTGCCATCACACAGATAAAAGAAGAAGAAGAAGAACCATTTTTGGTCTCTTTATGCTAGGGAGGGCAGGGAGAGTTAAGTAAGTAAAGGGAAGTGTTTAAGAATTAAAAAAAAAAATAAAATAAAATAAAATAATGCACAGATGTTAGATTACAAATATATATAAATATCTATCCATATTCACCCAGTCTCTTATTCTAAACCCTATTACATCTCCATTGGCGCATCTTCTAATGTCATTTCATCCAATTCATCCAATAATTCATCTATATTAATTTCTGGTGCATCATCATCTTCGTCGTTATCGTCTCCTTCACCTGCATTGGCAATTGGGTTACCATATTGATCAACAGCATTTTGACTTGCATCAATGGCGTTATTGTTCTTATATAAATTAATATTCTTTCTCAATTCTTCATCTTCTTCCAATTCTTGTAAAAACAATTCATAATCTCTTTCAGCACGTTCCATCTCTTGTCTTTGAGCTCTGGAACTGTAGTCTTCAGACGCATCAATATCCTTATGTTCTCTAGCCATTCTCTTCAACTTCCACTTTCTATTCTTCTTATTCTTTCTACGGTAATTCTTCTTCACTAATACAACATCTGGAATATAATCAACGTTTAAACTATCGAACAACTCTGAATTATAATTCGAGTTTCCTACAAAATATCCCATAACAGAATCACCAGCATGACAGATTGCACCTAAATGAGATCTAATGTAATACACTTGATCATTGACACCCAGATCTGCTGCCCTAGCCACTGTAATATCAGCTAAGACGTGTTTACCCCTCACAATAGCAGTCGGATCAACATCTAAGACAATAAATTCAACTAATTGGGAGACATCAGCTAATGAATTAAATGGATTTCTCCAATAAACATCCGCAGCCATATCTGCTGTTTGTAAAGTGGATGGATCAATAAATTGAACGGTGTTAGAGACTTTCGAACACAACACAAATTGTGAGATGTTACCCATGGATCTGGCCAATTTCTTAGGTAAGACCACTAAATCGTCTCTACAGATCGGAATGATTTCCACTGAATATGAAAACTTATATGTCGAGGCACCAGTATGTGTATCTTGAGAGATTAGCTCTTCTGATTTCTTATATTTGATTGGAACAACAGTGTTTAAGAAATCAATCATTTTAACAGCATGATTCTTTTGAGCATAGAAGAAGTCTAACCCATCCTTTGTCTCAGTAATGGAAATAGTGTCGACGTGTGCGTTATGTTTCAAGATTAATTGCTCTAGATATAAGAATGTTCTCTTATGTGGTACTTTTTGTCTAATTTGAACAGTGGCTCTCCAAGTGTGTGTAGTGTAAGATTTAGCACAATCTGGACATTGCATAGCAATAACAATATATTCAACTTCGAAAGTCTGTTGAATAATGGTATTTGCCATAGCTTCACCTTGCACAGTCAACTTGACTCTAATACGTCTAGAATGAGGCTCAGTCCAAATGAACGAAGCATCCACCAATCTGACCTTATTTAAACCTTTCAATCTTCTTAAACAAATAGCCAACAATTCTCTGGATTCCAATTCAGCTTTAATCCAAGTCCCTGGCGGTTGTAAAAACCTTTCACAGTTTCTACAAAAGGAGATATTGGATTCTCTTGGAATCCCCTCTGTGATATCGACTGTCAATTTGATACAATCATAACACATGACCAACCCACTAGAACCATCTATCGGCGTCCCACAATTACAACATAACACTGTGGATCCGTTGTGTTGAATCTGTTGCTGCTGTTGGTATTGTATTTGATTAAAATCCATGGTCTTTTTTTTACTTATATTTGTCTTTCGTTGATTTTCTCGTCCTTATCCTTTATGAACTGTTTCTCGTGTAAATTGTCAGTATCAATTGAACAGATTGAAAAAATCCCCTTGAATAAAGCTGCAGTTGAGAGAGAAGCTTTATTAAATGTATATTTCTTCGAGATCAAAAGGTTCGTTGCTCATCGCAAACAAACACTCGAGAAAACACATCTACTAGAAGAAAAAAAAATTTTTTTTCTTGATTTTTTGTCTTTCCTTTGCAAACAAATATTTCCTTACTGGAAAAAAATATGAAAGAAGACAAAAACTCCGGAGAGAACATAGAAGGAAGAAGAGAAGGTGGAATAACAGAACAGTATTTGTGTGTTGTTACCACTACATAAAACATATCAAGTATGTAATATAGCAACTATTATCCAATCCTTAATTTAGTCAGTGACAACAACAACAACAACAACGAAAAAAAAAGAAAACAAAGAAGAAAGAAGCTGTAATACCATGAATGTTAGTTTATAGTTTATTTACATTTTATTTACATGATAACAATACTCACATACTTGTAACACATTTCTTCATTTTATGTATCAACAGGTCTATATTATGGTTTTCCAGTGCACTAATGGGAAGAATATCCCATTTATATTCATTACAGAACTGGGAAAGTTTTTCATATCTTGCAACACCATTAGGAGATCTTGCGAGATCTGCCTTGTTAGCCACCACAAGTACATTCCTTTTGTTCACATTCTCAATACCTCCAACTTCATCTAGCAATGTTGTAAAATCTTGTAAAGGATCTTCACTTGCTAAACTTAGAACAAAACACCAACATTTGGATCTTTCAATATGTTTCAAAAATTCTAACCCCATTCCACGATCAAGGTGTGCATCCTTCACTATTCCAGGAATGTCTGCCACAGTAAAAGTATCATCTAAACCGGCGGTAGCTCCTGGTGATACAGTACCGATACTAGGTGTTAAAGTAGTAAATTCCCAATGACCAATCTTTGGTCTTGCATTCGATATTCTATTCAAAATTGTCGATTTGCCTGCATTAGGGAATCCAATTAATCCAATATCTGCAATAATCTTTAATTCTACAAGAAACCAGCATTCTAACCCAGGTCTACCCCTCTTTGCAAACCGTGGGTTTCGAATCATGCTTGTTAAAAAATGCATGTTACCTAGACCTCCTTGTCCACCATTTAATAATCGAATGGGCCCAGTTGTGTCCATACCAAGATCAATTCCATATAGTGGGAACACATCATTCATTCTTTCCTCAAGCATTAAATTTCTATCATATTGCTTCATCCTATCATTTAGATCCACAAACCATTGTTTCTCCATATGATATTCTAATGGTTTATCCTTAAATATCCAATCCTTAGAAACATTTCCAAGGTCAGAACCAGATTCACAGTTAGAATAATATTCTCTTAATAACTTTATACTCGGGGAATTTCGTGGATCTGTCTTAATACAATCTAATGTAACCTTTTCATGTTTCAAGGCATCCTTCAATGATACTGATGAAGTAGACATATTTAAATAGGAACCCATAATCCGAGCAACTTTATTTCTTACCAACTTGGGGTTCATACACCAACGAATCGTGGAACCAACAGGTACCTTAATTAATATATCTCTCCCCTTTGCCCCATCCAATTGACCTGCCCTTCCTGGCTGCCCATCAGGTGCCACATAACGAGTACTCAATTTAGTCAATGAATTCAAACCTTTAACTGCTTGAATATATATGTTACCACCATGCCCCCCATCTCCACCATCTGGCGGACCCACTCTTCTATTAGCGTCTCTAAAGAAAGAGACACAGCCGTCTCCACCACTGCCACTCCTACAATAAATTATCTTTGTATCTTGGAAATTCCCCTGACGATACAATTGTTTTCTATTATTTTTTCTGTTGAGTTGTTTCAGATAATTCATAGAACTGAAATTTGATAACGCACTAGTGACTTTGATATTGTTGCCGTATTTCCCTGAAGTTTCGGTTATATCAAAGGTTATCCTTTTGGCAGATTTATAAGATTTAAATGGATTTCTAATGGTAGTGGGTTGAATGAAACCATCATTATAAGAATTTCGATTCAATTGATTTAACCATTCATCATTTTCATTCAGTGTAGGTGCATTATCTGGTGGGCTTCTATTTTTATGAAATGATCTAAATTGATGAAACCATTTCAAATTTTCTACAATTCTGATAGACCGGACCCTTGCCACACACTGGATCATCATATTGTCAACATCTGATGGACCAACCTATATTACCTCTACCTTTTATCAATTATCCATTAACACACACATACACACGTATATATATGATGCTGAAAAATCTTTTTTATTGACTATACCTTCTGGTTCTCCTACTTTCAATATTTTCCAAATAGTGTTAAATAGTTTTTTTTTCCTTAATAAAAACGATTTATTTGTATGTTTAAATATTATTATGCACATTATTATAAAAGTATATATATATATTTTCACACCATTCTGATACAACCAACATTATATACAGATATCAATACACATATATACATATATACTTGTTTATCTGGGTATTCTGTTTGTTACTTCCAACAAACCACTTCCTTCTTATTACACAACATCTCCTTACCTCTTTTCCCCGTTGAGATCACTCGAAAATATTTACACCACAGTCTTGTTCTTGTTCTCTCTCATCCATCAATCTTTGTTGCAAGGATCTGATTGTTTTTAACATACTTCTCATGGACCTGGGATCGTCACCAAACATCAAAGATTCCATACTGTCACATTCTTTCCTCCATTGATTAATTTCACTATTTAATTTATTCAACTGTGTTTGTAACTGATATTTATTCTCAAGTGTATATTTAGCTCTAGACAATTTAATCTGATCCAAATAATCTTTTAAATCATCATCTATTATTGATACATCCTCATCCATATTAGAATATTTATCTAAAATGTCTTGCAATTCTTTGGGTGGCCTCCAATTATCCATATCAAAGTTAGATACATTAGGTTCTGAAACTTCCACTTGCTTTGCTAAATCCACCGACATCTTATCAATCAAAGTGGTATATTTTAAAGAATCTCTTTGGATTGTCTCTAGAACATTCACATATTCCAAAAAATCATCACCAAATGGGGATTTATTCAATCTTGTATGGTTAGCAGTCTCCATAGACTCTGCACTCTGAATCTGAGCTTCTCTGGCCTGATATTTAGCCAGCTTTAAGGCTACAGATGTCTCAATCAAAGAATCATAATCTCTTGATAAAATATTGAGAAGTTTGATAATATCATTATCATTGGCCGTATCTGTTTCTTCTACATTTTCGACACCATTGGTAACATTAGGATTATTGGTAATAGATGTTTGAAGTTGCAACAATTTCAGCAACGTTTTTAATACATCTTGTAACTTTTCAAAGTTTGTTTGAGAATAATTATCCAATTCACATAAGGAATCAAAATATTCATTACCGTTCTCTATATCGGACATTGCTTCACCAACCTGTTTCCCCCCTATCATACACTTGTAATCACACAACTGATACACACGTCAACTGACTGATATCTAACACCCTTTGATTACCTCTCCATCCCAACTTGACACTACTAACTGCATACACATACACAAATGTATCTACTGTCGTATGTGTTTCCCATACATTAGATTTTCTAATTTTTTTTTTTTTTCAATATGTTTTTCTTGTATGGGGACCATCATCAAATCATTAAAAGTACAAGATACCATTTATAACTCTTTTCTTTGTATGTACATATGTATATCAGCTCTATACAACATCCTTCTTGGTGTATCAGTGGAATAAATCCTCGAAGTGAATGTAAATATAATTAAATAAGTAATGCTCACTAATGAATCATTAACAATGGATTTTATAACAGAAATTAAACAGAAATTGAGACTCTCTGTCAGAGATTTGTCGCAATGGAAATTATATAACTCCTCCAAATGGTCAGCTGAAGCACTCAATGGGATCATCAAAACACAAGAAAATGATAACAATAGCAACACGGGTAATACGAGTGAAGTTGATAACCATTTGTCGACACCACTAATGACTAACGACAATTCCCCTTTAAGATTAAAACTCCCATTATCATCAGATGGTCATGTTTCTCCTGATAACATTTTCAAATCCACGACTGGATCAAAGATCAGTTCACTGAATGGTGATCCCATGATGGGACTTTCTGAAGAAGAATATGATACCTATCTTTTTGCTTCCACTTTATTTGATTGTAAAGAATTCGATAGATGTTCCTTTTATTTGAAAAATGTAACAGAACCAAGGCTAAAATTCTTAAAACTATATTCAGATTTCTTAGTATGGGATAAGAAATATATGGAAGCTACTGAAAACATTTTAATGACTGGAAAGTTAGATAAAAGAACAATGAACAATTTAGGTAAACAAGATTCATCAAATGGTGATCCTATTAGAGTAGATGGCAAAATCATAAATATGTTTAACAATGATTCTCAAAATAATAATAAATCTTTAAATAACAGTACAATTTTGTCAGAGACTGGTCATCAAACGAGTCTGTCTTTACTTTTATCCGAGTTAAGAGAATATATGGATAAATACATTAAAATATTTTTAAATGATAATACCAATACAATGTCAGGTACAACGAAATTGGGGGTAGCACTATTATATTATTTAAAGGGGGTAATACTTTCACGACAAGGTAATAAATCTATTGCTATGACTGCTTTTTTAAATTCTTTATCATATTACAATTATAATTGGAGTTGTTGGTCAGAATTATTGAATTGTATATCAAGATTTGATGAAGTACAATTACTTTTAAATTATATAGAGAAAAATCTTGTTATTAGACAAGATTCCGAAAGTTCCCAGTTAATAATAAACTCTAATATAATGGTTGATTTTTTCAAATTGGCTATATATCAAGAATTCCATAGTTCTTCAGTTGACGTATCCTCATCCTCAAGTTCTTCTACAACCGATAATATAACGACTTTCAATTTCAATAACTATAGTAAATTCCACTCAAACGGAAAAAATGATAGCACTCAAAATAATAATCATAATAATAATAATATTACTATTACCACCGCAACTCCTAATTACAACGATAATACAGATGAATTCGTTAAAATCTTAGAACAGCTATCAATAATAATGCCAAACTTTTCATTCTTAAAGTCAATAAATGCAATGATAAGTTATAATTATATGGACTACGCCAATGCAGAGATAATCTTTGACGATATTGTCGAACATGATCCATACAGATTAGAAGATCTAGACGTTTATTCAAATATATTGTATGTGATGCAAAAATACTCCAAATTAACATATTTGGCTCAGTTTGTTTCCCAAGTGGACAGGTTTAGACCAGAGACATGCTGTATAGTGGCAAATTATTATAGTGCAAGACAAGAACATGAAAAATCTATAATGTATTTCAGAAGAGCATTAATTTTAAACAAAAAATCAACTAGTGCATGGACATTAATGGGTCATGAATTTGTTGAATTGAAAAATTCACATGCAGCTATTGAATGTTACCGTAGAGCAGTAGATATCAATGAAAGAGATTACAAGGCATGGTATGGTTTAGGGCAGGCATATGAAGTATTAGATATGCACTTATATTCTCTGTATTATTTCCAAAAAGCCTGTGCATTAAGACCACTGGATCGTAGAATGTGGCAAGCTGTGGCTGATTGTTATGCTGTATTAAAGAATACTACTCAAGCTATTAAATGCTATCAAAGAGCATATCAATTATCCTCTAATCCTGCTAACGATGCATTACTTTTATACAGATTGGCTAAACAGTACGAACAAATGATGGATATAGATAGCTGTAAAATGACTATGTTGAAATGTATTGCACTTGAGAACGAGTCATCCGGTGAACTGATAACTGATGAAACAGTAAAGGCAAGATTATGGTTGGCACAATATGAAATGAGAATGGAAAATTATGAAGCTGCATATAACCACGCCGTTAATATAACCAATGGAACATCTGAAGAGATTGAAGATGCAAGGAATATAGCTAGAAATTGTCGTATTATCTTAAAATAATGTTCATATCCTAAGTAACATTATCAAAGAGTGAATAATTATTCTCAGAACCCGACATAGCATACATGCACAAATGCACACACACATATATATGTATAGAATTAACTATATATTATACACTAACCACATATCATTAATGCAGTGGTTCTTTAATAGAATCTACTATTAACCATTTAATAGCTACCAGTTACTATAATCTCACCCTCTTAATTATAAAGGTTTATTCAATTTCGGTTAAGATAAAACGGCTTTTGAGATTCCGAAAAATAACAGGCGGAAACAAGAAGGAATGTACCAAATTCCGCATTTGTTTGGGTAAATTTTTAAAAATTTGAAAGTTATATTAGTTACATTTTTTTTTTCTATCATCAATTAATACCTATTCAATATATGAGGCATCTTGATATTCACACTCTATGGTAACACCCATAAGATTCTAATAACCTATTAAGCAACTATTTTTAGAACAATCCATATTTATATTCCGTTTAAATTGTAGTTCTACTCCTTTTGTGAAATTTGACAAAAGTGACCATAATAAGAACACATAGTAATTTCCCGATTAATCTAGTGAAAAATCATTAAACAAATAACAAAGTTTACCATATCAACCGTATTTCTGCTTTTTTCACCATAGCTTTATCATAGAATTAGTATGCCTGATTTAATACCGCCTCCACCTCCTCCAGGATTGAGTGATTTCGAAAGTGACTGGGAGGATGAAAGCAATGCCTTTAATAACGGTAATGATCCACTTCCCCCACCTCCTCCTCCACCAGGATTCGAGGATGAAGAAATAGAAGAGGAAGCAGAGAACCTACCCAGCCCCCCTCCTCCACCACCACCGGGATTAGAAGAAATAGATTCATTGGAACCATCATCTCTACCACCACCTCCAGGACTTGATGAAAGTATGGTAGATGACATAATCCATCCATTCTCAGTATCTTCTTCTAATAAAAAAACATCTTCAAATATTTCATCTAAGAGAACCCCAGAACTAATTAAGAATAAAAATAAAAGACAGAGACTTGAGAAGAACAAATCATTTAGAACTAATAAACGTTCAAAAAAAACTTCCAAAGGTGGTCTTGTTCATTCACACAAAGTTGACATGCCTGCTGAACATTTGAGAAAAATTATCGACTCTCACATGGATATGACCTCAAAGAGGTTTAATTATGATAAGCGAGCCTATCTAAATGCATTAAAATATATGCCTCATGCTATATTGAAACTTTTAGAATCAATGCCACAACCCTGGGAACAAAAGAAAGAAGTTAGAGTATTATACCATACATCAGGTGCCATCACATTCGTAAACGAATCACCAAGAGTAATTGAACCGATATACACTTCACAGTGGTCCACTATGTGGATTGCCATGAGAAGAGAAAAGAGAGATAGACCCCATTTTAAAAGAATGAGATTCCCACCGTTTGATGATGACGATTTACCATTATCTTACTCCGACCATATAGGGGATATTGAACCTCAAGAAGCAATCTCATTGGAGTTGGACGATACAGATGATAGAGAAGTGAAATCATGGTTATATGACAGTAAACCATTAATAGACGATCCAAAGAGAGTACCAGGGAGTGCTTACAAAAAGTGGAAATTGAATTTACCTATTATGTCAAATTTATATAGGTTATCAACACCTTTAAGAAATGAATCATATGATACAAATCAGAGTTATTTGTTTAACATGGAATCCTTTTTGACATCTAAAGCACTTAATACAAGCATACCTGGAGGACCTAAGTTCGAGCCTCTATATCCGAACGAGGAAGAAGAAGATTACAATGAATTCAATGCAATTGATAGAGTAATTTTTCGGAATCCTATAAGAAGTGAGTATCGAATAGCCTTTCCACATATTTATAATTCACGTCCAAGATCTGTAGAACTACAAAAATATCAAGAACCTCTGTTCTGTGTTATGAGTCGTAATGATGATGAGTTGGAATTACCAGAATTTTATTTTGATAAATCATTAAATCATATTTCAATGGAAAATATCAACAAGAAGTATACAAGGGAACGAGTACAGAATGATACAGAATTTTTGGAAAACATACACCCATTAATGGAAGATGTGAAATTGAATACCCCCAATTTGAGAGATGCAATTGCATTATACAATGCACCATTTCCTTTCAATAGAAGAAGTGGTAAAACTGTAAGAGCACAGGATGTCGCATTGATAAAGAAATGGTATTTACAACATCCTGATGAAGACTATCCATTAAAAGTAAGAGTCTCATATCAAAAGCTATTGAAAAACTATGTATCTAATGAATTGAAACAAAGAAGAATAAATAAACGAAGGTCAAAAGTTAAGAATCCCCCTCTATTGAAAAGTTTAAGGAAAACAAAATATTTTCAACAAACCACAATCGATTGGATAGAAGCAGGTCTACAGCTGTGTAGACAAGGTCACAATATGCTAAATTTATTGATTCATCGTAGAGGTCTAACTTATTTACATTTGGATTATAATTTTAACCTCAAACCTACAAAAACATTAACTACTAAAGAAAGAAAAAAATCTAGATTTGGGAATACCTTCCATTTAATAAGAGAATTGTTGAAAATGATTAAATTAATAGTCGACGCCCATATTCAATATCGATTAGGTAATATAGATGCATATCAATTGGCAGATGGATTATACTATATTTTAAATCATGTTGGCCAGCTTACTGGTGTATATCGTTATAAATATAAAGTTATGCATCAAATTCGTGCGTGTAAAGATCTTAAACATGTCGTTTATTACCGTTTTAATAGAATTATTGGTAAAGGACCTGGATGTGGATTTTGGCAACCCGCATGGAGAGTATGGATATTTTTTATAAGAGGTATTATTCCTTTACTAGAACGTTGGTTGGAAAACCTGCTGATCCGACAATTCGAAGGTCGTACTAATGAAGTGATTAAATCTACCACAAAACAAAGATCAGATGCCTATTACGACTTGGAACTTAGAGCCTCTGTAATGAATGATATACTGGATATGATTCCTGAGGGAATTAGACAAAACAAAGCTAGAACAATTTTACAACATTTAAGTGAGGCGTGGCGTTGTTGGAAAGCAAACATTCCATGGGAAGTGCCTGGTATGCCAGAACCTATCAAGAAAATCATTGAACGTTATATAAAAGCCAAAGCTGACGGATGGGTCTCATCTACTCATTACAATAGAGAAAAAATCAAGAAAGGTGCACATATTGAAAAGACTGTTGTCAAAAAGAATCTGGGAAGATTAACTCGTTTATGGTTAAAAAATGAGCAAGAAAGACAACAACAGATTGAGAAAAATGGCCCAGAAATAACACCTGAAGAGGCCTCCAGTATATTCTCAACTATGGTAAATTGGTTAGAGTCTAGGGAGTTTTCACCAATTCCATTTCCACCATTAACCTACAAAAATGATACTAAAATTTTGGTTCTTGCCCTAGAAAACTTGAAGGACGTTTATTCAGCAAAAGTCCGTTTAAATGCTGTTGAGAGAGAGGAATTAGCTCTGATTGAAGAAGCATATGACAACCCTCATGATACATTGAATAGAATAAAGAAATATCTTTTGACCCGAAGAGTGTTTAAACCGGTTGATATATCCATGACTGAACATTATCAATATGTATCACCGGTTTATACAGTAGACCCATTGGAAAAAATTACAGATGCATATTTAGATCAGTATTTATGGTACGAGGCGGAAAAAAGAAATTTGTTCCCCAATTGGATAAAACCTAGTGACGAAGAAATTCCACCTTTATTAGTCTATAAGTGGTGTCAAGGTATAAACAATGTTTCTGGTGTATGGGACACTGATAATGGCGAAAGTACGGTTCTACTTGAAACGACCTTAGGAGAATTGGCGGAAAAAATCGATTTTACTGTACTTAATAGATTATTACGTTTAATTATGGATCCAAATTTAGCAGATTATATTACTGCAAAAAACAATGTTGTCATCAACTTTAAAGATATGAGTCATGTGAACAAATATGGGTTAATTAAAGGTCTTCAGTTTGCATCCTTTGTTTATCAATATTACGGTTTAACAATCGATTTATTAATTCTAGGACAAGAAAGAGCAACCGATCTTGCAGGGCCAGTTAATCAACCTAATGCGTTTATGCAATTTAAGAGCAAAGAAATAGAATTAAGGCATCCTATTAGACTTTACTCAAGATATATGGATAAAGTACACATATTATATCACCTTGAAGAAGACGAAGCTGAAGAGCTAACAGATGATTATTTAGCTGAAAATCCTGATCCAAATTTTGAAAATGCAGTAGGATATAATAACAAAAGATGTTGGCCAAGAGATGCTAGAATGAGATTGATGCGTTCTGATGTCAATCTCGGAAGAGCGATATTTTGGGATGTGACAGGAAGGGTTCCACAGTCATTAACAAATATTGTCTGGGAAAATTCATTTGTCTCAGTATTCAGCAGACACAACCCTAACTTATTATTTGAGATGTGTGGCTTTGAAGTTCGGATCTTACCAAAATCAAGATCTGATGATGTCTTAAGCACTGATGAAGGTGTGTGGGATTTAATTAATGAAGAAACAAAACAGCGTACTGCAAAAGCATTCTTGAAAGTTTCAGACGAAGAAGTCAAAAATTTTGAAGGAAGAATCCGTGGTATTTTAATGTCTGCAGGTTCATCAACTTTTACGAAGATTGCATCTAAATGGAATACAGCAGTTATATCACTTTTTACATATTTTAGAGAAGCTATTATTGCAACTGAATCATTGCTAGACATATTAGTCAAGTCAGAAACAAGAATACAAAATAGGGTCAAACTGGGTCTTAATTCCAAAATGCCTACACGTTTTCCTCCAGCTGTCTTCTACACTCCGAAAGAACTTGGCGGATTAGGTATGATCAGTGCATCACATATATTGATTCCAACATCTGATTTAACGTGGTCTAAACAAACAGATACAGGAATCACTCATTTTAGAGCTGGTATGACACACCAAGATGAAAAAGTTATTCCAACTATTTTTAGATATATTACAACTTGGGAAAATGAATTTTTGGACTCACAAAGGGTATGGGCTGAATATGCTGCTAAGAGGCAAGAAGCAATTGAACAGAATCGTAGATTAGGATTTGAGGAACTAGAAGGATCATGGGACAGAGGTATTCCGCGTATTAGTACTTTATTTCAAAAGGATCGTCATACATTAGCCTACGATCGTGGTCATAGAGTTCGTAAAGTTTTCAAACAATATACTTTGGAAAGAAACAGTCCGTTCTGGTGGACAAGTTCTCATCACGATGGTAAGCTTTGGAATTTAAACGCATACCGTACCGATGTAATCCAGGCTCTTGGTGGTATAGAAACTATTTTAGAACATACATTGTTTAAAGGCACCGGATTTACGTCATGGGAAGGGTTATTCTGGGAGAAGGCGTCAGGTTTTGAAGATTCTATGCAATTCAAGAAATTGACTCATGCACAAAGAACAGGTCTTTCACAAATTCCCAACCGTCGTTTCACTTTGTGGTGGTCTCCTACAATCAATAGAGCAAATGTGTACGTCGGTTTTGTTGTTCAACTTGATCTTACAGGTATATTTTTACATGGTAAAATTCCTACATTAAAGATATCCCTAATTCAAATATTTAGAGCCCACTTATGGCAAAAAATTCATGAAAGTATTGTGTTTGATATTTGTCAAATCTTGGATGGTGAAATGGATGTTTTGCAAATAGAATCAGTTAATAAGGAAACAATACATCCCCGTAAATCCTACAAAATGAATTCTTCAGCGGCAGACATAACTTTAGAAAGTTTACACCAATGGAATGTGTCAAAGCCATCTTTATTGCACACAACTAATGACAAATTTGATTCATTCACCACAAACAAAATATGGTTCGATGTTCAATTAAGATATGGTGACTATGATTCCCACGATATTTCACGTTACGTTCGTGCTAAATTTTTGGATTATACAACAGATAATGTCAGTATGTATCCGTCTCCTATTGGTGTGATGATTGGTATTGATTTGGCATATAATATGTACGATGCTTATGGTAACTGGTTTAATGGTCTAAAACCTTTGATTCAAAATGGTATGAAAACAATTATGAAGGCCAACCCTGCTCTTTACGTCCTCAGAGAGCGTATCAGAAAAGGCTTACAAATATACCAATCTAATATCCAAGAACCATATCTAAGCTCTTCTAATTACGCAGAGTTATTCAATAATGACATTAAATTATTTGTGGATGATACCAATGTATACCGTGTCGCTGTACATAGAACCTTTGAAGGCAATGTTGCAACAAAACCTATTAATGGTTGTGTTTTTATCTTGAATCCAAAAACTGGTCATCTTTTCCTAAAAATTATTCATACCTCAGTATGGTCTGGTCAAAAACGTCTAAGTCAACTTGCAAAATGGAAAACTGCTGAAGAAGTTAGTGCATTAATTAAATCTTTACCAAGAGAAGAGCAGCCAAAACAAATTATTGCAACAAGAAAAGCAATGATAGATCCATTAGAAGTCCATTTACTTGACTTCCCAAATATCGCCATTAGACCTACCGAATTGAAACTACCATTTTCTGCTGCACTATCGATTGATAAACTATCTGATGTTGTTCTAAAGGCCACCGAACCTCAAATGGTATTATTTAATATATACGATGATTGGACTGAGAGAGTATCATCTTACACCGCATTCTCACGTTTGATTTTATTACTTCGAGCTTTAAAGACAGATGAAGAAAAGGCTAAAATGATTCTTTTACGTGATCCAACTATTGCGATCAAACCTAATCATTTATGGCCATCGTTTACCGATGATCAATGGATTCAAATTGAAACAGAGATGCGTGATTTAATTCTAGAGGAATACGGTAAAAAATATAATGTTAATATCGCTGCATTGACACAAACGGAAATCAAAGATTTAATTCTAGGTCAGAATATTAAAGCACCATCGGTTAAGAGACAAAAGATGGCTGAATTAGCAGCTGCAAGAGCTGAAGATAGAAGAAGTACTGAAGAGACAAGTCATGCTTCAACTACCATGAAAACTAAAACAATTAATGCTCAAGGTGAAGAAATTGTTGTTGTTACGTCATCTAATTATGAAAACCAAGCATTCACATCTAAGAACGAATGGAAAGAGAATGCAATTGCTAATAGTTTATTGTATCTAAGATTGAAGAATATCTACATTTCTTCGGATGATTTCATTGAAGAAAAAAACATTTATGTTTTACCAAAGAACATCTTACAAAAATTTATTGAAATATCTGACGTTAAGATTCAAATTGCAGTTTATTTATTTGGTAGATCCCCTAAAGATCATACTAATATCAAAGAAATTAAAACCGTCGCGCTAGTTCCACAATTAGGCACACACAAATATGTCCAATTGAGCAAAATACCAGATTTTTCGGTATACCCAGATTTAAGAGGACTAGAATTACTTGGCTGGATGCATACCCAAGATAAATCTTTTAAATTTATGACTCCATATCATGTTTCTACTCATGCCAATATATTTAAAAATCATATGGAGTGTGATCCAGTGAATATCGCTGTTTGCTCTCAACCAGGTTCCATTTCTATCTCTGCTTATACTTTAAGTGACGAAGGTATATCCTGGGGTCTAAATAACAAGGAAGTTATTGATGATATGCCTTCAAATTTTGAACCAACATACAGTGTACATGCACAATTGTTATTGTCAGATCGTATCATGGGTAATTTTATGATCCCCTCAGAAGATGTATGGAATTACTCAATGATGGGTGCTGCTTTTAATCCAGAACTGGACTATAACTTAGAACTAGGCATACCTATTGAATTCTACAATGAATTACACCGTCCACTACACTTTTTACAATTTAATCAATTAGTTGGCAGTGAAGAACTTGAAGCAGAACAAGAAGATGTTTTCGCATAAGAAGGTACGAGTAAAAATTACCTAAAAGTGGGATGAAAGTGAAGCTTAATACTTTATAAATATCCATAAATATTCATTAGTATGTACACATACATATATATGAGTTTATCATTCATTTTCATATTTAACTTTAATATATGTAATACCATTAATTTGACACTGTTTATGAAATATATGAGCCTATACTATGTTTAAGTCATGTTTTTTAATTGTTAAATTTTCGTACTTTTTGTAGAGGGAAGTAGTATCTTAAAATTTATAGCAATTATTTTCATTTTCATTTTTACTTATTTATTTTTTTGATACAAGATATAGAGAAAAAAAAAGTTAACTACAACTATAAACACCTAGCAATAGGACTCTTTTTATTTTTTTCAACAGACAACATTCTCTTGACATTCAAGGAACTCACACGATTACAATTGTATATCTGTTTACTCCAATAGTGTTTTATAAAATTTTATCCAACCTTAAAAGAAGAGAGCAACATCCATGGAACATTTGAAGGAGAACTCTACGAACCCATATTTAGATAAAGAAACACAGAATCTCGTTCACGATTTTCTAGACAGGATAGAGGCAGGAAAGCAAATCAATATTAATAAACCAAATAATCAAGACTTGGTATTTGATTGTATCTTTTTATTACTGAGATTAGGATACGATGCCCAGAAGTTGTATCAACTTGCCAATTTAAGTGATGGATTTCTACGATCAAATTTTTTTCAAATGGGGTTACGAGAACCTCCCAAGCCATTAGTAAAAGTACCTAATAATCCTCAATTACCTAACAGTAAACCAAGCAAGATCGAATCATTTTTGAAAACTGTCCATTCTGTGAAAGAACAATCACAAAAAGGTCAATCACAGAGTATCACAGTCCAAAGTAACACATCGCCATCACGACAATCAGTACCAATTTCAAAGCAAGCACAAAGTGAACCACCTGTTCTAACTGTTTCAACTAAGGAGGATTGGTTAACCAAATCTAAAGTTTCTTTAACTGATAGCGATTTGGACAATAAAGACGTATCAATTCAAGAGGCAAATACATCACCAAAGCCAATTCAAAAAGAGACTATTAATAATGCAACCATTACTACCAAAGTTTCAGATATTGTAAATGATTCAAATGCAACAAGAAGGAGTTCACTTACCAATACAGTCAAAAATCTAAGCTCCACTACAAATGTTACTAAATTGGTCTCATTACCTGCTTATAATAATAAAGAAGAGAAATTCCAAAAAGTTATTAAAGATAGACTTACAAAATTATCTAATATTAATTTTCTTAGTAAGAATAGTTCCTCACATATAGAAGAGACAAGACAAAAACTTTTAGATGATGTAAATAAATTTATGGATTACATTGAATCACTAAGAAATAAAGAAAAAAAGATTTTTAATAGAACCCACTCTACAAATCACGAAGATACTTCTAAGAGTAAACCAAATGCATCATTGGAACATAATTCACCACAACAAGAAGTTTTAATATCTGACAGTTTTGTCAAGATGACTAAGGTATGTTTTAACCATAATTCTTTAATTTTACTTTTTAAATTATATTGCAACCCTCTCCATTACATTTACTAACAGTTATTAATATTACAATCTTTTACAAAAAAAAAAATTATTGTATCTTTCTTCCTTATCTTTATTTGTCTGTATGATCTATCCAGTCCAAAACACAGTCATTTACTCCCTATAAACCCATAATTCCTACTGAAAAATAATATTTAGAGTAATATTATATTATATTGTTACTGAAGCTAGTAAATATTACCACAACTATCAATTTTTATGAACATATTCATAATTCTACGAGCCTTGTAATATTACTTTAGGCATTCTTATCATTTATACGATCCTGACACAAATATGTTTAAATAAAATTTTCAGTTGTTTGCGATAATTTTAAACTCCTTTTGGTAAAACAGTAGGAATTCTTTTATATCAAGATTAGTTTTAAAGATAATACGGAATATTAATTGTGGTTATTTTATTTTTGAGAGTCGTTTTTATATAATTTACTACTAATTACACTGTACGCACAATTCTAAATATTAGAAAGAATCTAAATTGATATGTTCAAATTTATATTTTGTTACGAAAGAATACACACTCACATATACAATCATATACAATTAATCATAATACATTGATCATAAAGTTCATTCCTTCATATTTTGTTTCACATCGAGTTTTGAGCAGCAAACAAAAAACCAAGATTCTTTTTTAGATTTATGCATTTGAAGAAATTCTAAGATACCAACATCACATGTGCACAAGTCATTTCATTGATATGATTCGCTTGTGTTATCTATTCGAAAAAATAATAAACTGACTAACTAATATAGATTCAAAATTACCTCAAAACCAAATAAGCTTTAAGAATTGACTAAATTAATTCTAACTGTAAAAACAAAAAAGGAAAGGTTTTTATCGTTTGTTTATTGATCCATGGCTAGAGGGTCTCTCTCGAATGATGATATGAAGAAATTACCTCTAAATCCTAATAATCCGTAATCAATTGAATCTATTAGTCAAGAAAATGCTAATAATGAAAGAACAAAAACTCCGAACAAAAGTACAAAGTTATATAAATTCACAGTTATCAACAGTATAACTGGAAAAAAAGTCTGAAATCCATAGTGTATTAAAGTCCATATCTGTTTTACAACCTAAAAATACATCCACAACAAAGAAGGACAAGGTGGAGGAAAAATGTAATATTAAAGATGGATTCCATAATAAAAATAATCCAAAGACTTTGGCAAACAACTGTAAAGCCAATCCAAATAATGTTAATAAAAATAAGGATGCCTATACTATACAGAATCATACAGTTCTAAAACTAAGTAAAACATTAAGAGAGATCAATTCATCAGAAGAAATTGTATGGCATTTCAACCCAGATGAAAAGTTATCAACTAATAAGACTGCTAGTACTGTAGAACTACCCCATAATACCGATAGAATAGATAATAATCTAAGAAATTCTTCTTCTTCTACTTTTCTGTTCAATAATTGATTGGAGGGAATTCTTGACTTTAATAATATGTTTGGGTATAATCAAGAGCTTAATGTTAGAAAACAACTTCAGGTTCCAAAAGTAAAAAAAAAAAAAGATTGAAAGATGGAATTAAAAAGGATAGCAAATAGACAACAAAATAGTGCCAGTATAGGAATATTTACCAGTAATAATAATACAAACTTGCTTAGTATAAACAAATATGAAAAAAATTGTTGTGAATGCAAAATTACTTAGAGCTATTGACGATATTTTAAATGATATCAAGGGTGATATATCTATTAAATCGAGAAATAGTTTTCAAAACTCTCAGAATTTGAAAGACATACTCTCTTCTCTTTTACTTAAGGAAGAGCAATATCAGACAAGAGACCTAAGTTTAAGCGAAAACGCTAGAAAGAATCAGACTAATTTAAAATACCTTCTAAATCGAAAAATTCTCCTATAGACTCAAAGAGTGCAACTAAAAAAGACAAAGAACAGTTTTTTTTGAGAGTAATGGAAACGATGACTTAATCATAGAAATACTTACACAGAAGTTATCACCAAAAAAGAAACCCTTCATTGGAACAGCTGTGCGATTTTAGGACCCAAGGCACTTAAAGGAAGTCTGTATAGAGGATAAAACAACCTCCTCAAAACATAATGATGAAAAACTACAGTCTGAAATAAATCAGAATAATGATCCACAAACAAATAATGCATTTATCGATAACATATCGTCAGATGATGCTTTAGATGATTAGCTACTCGATTATTTTTGAAGAATTAAGATAAACGCCTGACCCAACAACAATACCTAGATATAATACCATCACTAAAAATGAAAAACATGTGGTTATTGGAAATAATATGAAAAAAGAGCATGATAGTAATAGTTACATAGAACGTGCAAAATGTATTGTAATAAAACAGGTGTTATTAGAGTAGTGATTGTATCAATAAGACAAATGACTATACTAAATGCAGGGGAGCAAAAAATATTAACAGGTGTTGATAGTACTGAAAAGACAGAGACTGTAATTCTTCGTTTACCGTGGGTTTATCTTGAAATTAAAGAAGGGGATATTATACACCTTATAGAAGGTAAAATTTTTTCAAACAAGAGATTATTATCGGAGACTAAAGATCCACAAACGCAGCTGCCGAATGAAAACTTATTGGTGTTACATCCAGACTTATTGCTTTCTGCTGCAACAATTGGTTCAGCAATTCGTTGTCAAAGAAGCAGTTCCAGTCAATTACTTTTCCATGATACTCGAGGCGACGTTAGTTTACCTATGACGATCAGGAACACCGCCCACAAATTATTACAAAGTTCCTTAAAATATAAAATAGAAAACAGGTCTTTAATAAAAGATTATATGAAACAAAAAATAGATGAGTTATTAGAACTCTATTCCTTTGCCATCATAGTATGTGACGAAACCATTGACAATGTAAGAGATAAAATAATTAAAACCAATTTGAACAATATCTTTATATTTTTTAACAAATTTGTTACCAAATATAATATTGGTTGTTATGTTAATATATCAGGGACCAGGAGGACAAATCATCTATCTATTTCCAATATTATCGATATTGAAGAAAGTATTTGGTCACCTGTTTATAGTTTTAAAGGATTCCTTGATGCAACTGCTATTTCACGAAAAGAAAATTCTAATTTTTTAGTCCCACTGGAAGTGAAAACTGAGAAATTAAAAAATATTCAACATGAAGCTCGAAGGTTAATCTACACAATATTATTACATGATCGTTATAATGTTGCTTTTAGTTTTTTTTCTTTTATATTATACTAAAGATTCAACTATGACAAAAGTTTCATTTACATCGCACTCTATAAAGGACATTTTAATGATGCGTAATAAAATTGCCAAATTCTTACAATATAGACTAAAAGAAATAAATGAACTTAATGAGACGGACTTTGATTAAACAAATAAGGTTATTGTGAAAAATGTAGTAATAGAATAGAGTAATTAATATTACATGCACTCTTAAGTAATTATACTTCCCCAGATGATATCAAATCCGAGGACTACTCAAGCATAACTATACAAATTAAAACAAAACTAAATGAAACTTGTCACTTTTTTTTTTTTGGGAAATATAATGATTTAATTACCAAAGAGGTATCAAGTACAACATCTCAAAATCATCAACTATACTTAGAAGATTCTACTACTAGAAAATCTGAAGATGCTATTACCTTATCTCTTCCAATTATATCTGGTTTCTTATTAGATCCTTCTATTGAGGACCAATACTTATATACTCTTTTAAGAAATCCAGACTATAAGAAGATCCCTCCACTATGACGTTCTCAAATATATCAAAAAAAAAAAAAGTCCATATTCATAAGTGACGAAGTAGGAGACTTTACCCTGGGAATTAATTAAGATTCTAGTAGCTAATGGTAAAAGTATATTACCGACATCATGTACACATTCTACAGTGGATAACATTTTATTAAAATTATTAAATTTAGATATTAGTATTGTAAGATTAGGTTCTAAATTTCAAATAAACCCATCAACACAAAAATTTATGTCCAATTACGACAATATTAAATCATATAAGAAATATATTGAACTGATTGACAATATATCAGTAGTGGCAACCACATGTTTAGGAATAAATGATTTGTTATTTTCCTTAAGAACTAAAGATTTTGATTATATGAATTCTTGGTGAGGCCAGTCTGGTGTCTTTACCTATTGCTTTAAGTCCATTGCGATATGGTCAAAGATTTATAATAGTCGGAGATAATTTCCGATAACCACCATTAGTCAAAAATAATATCGCTAGAGAGAATGGATTAGAAGAATCGTTATTTAAGATTTTAAGTGAAAGACATCCGGAATCCGTAATGAAATTAACGTATCAATATAGGATGTGTGGTGATATTGTGAAATTATCAAATTATTTAATCTACGATGGTAAACTAAAATGTGGTAATGATGAGGTTTATAACCAAACTTTAGAAATCAATGATCCAAGTAAAAATACTATCCAAATATAAATGATCAACTTCTCTAACAAGTGGTAACAATATTAATAAAAGTGTTACTGATAATAACTGGTTTTCAGATATTTTAATATCTTCCAAGAAAGTTATATTTTTAAATTATGACATGACTCCTTCTTGTATTGAGACATATGATGGTGGTGATATAACAAATAGAGGAGAAGTTGAAATAACCAAATTATGTTTGGAGGGAATGTTAATACGCGGAGTTTACTATTAAGATATTGGTATAATGTCGCTTTATAGGGCACAATTAAGACTATTGAAGAGGAAATTGAAAGAACATGAGATCAACGGGTTAGAAATCTTGACAACTGATCAATTTCAAGGTAGAGATAAGAAATGTATTATAATATCTATGGTTAGATATTAGGAGGAATTACATGGGGGTGCATTGTTGAAAGAATTGAGACGTGTTAATGTCCCAATGACAAGGGCTAAATCTAAATTAATTATAGTTGGATCAAAAAAGGACAATTGAAAATATTAAAGAACTTATTGGATTCATGAAACTCTTAGAAGAAAATAAATGGATATATAGGTTACCATTAAATTCTTTAAACATTCATGATTTCATTAGGTAAGTAAATAAATATGAGAAAAAAAAAAAGACAATTTTTATAAACAAATAAAATAGTATAGAAACATATATACTTATATGGAAAATTAGTTGATCATTTTAAAACTTTTATTTTCAACTTTAGCGAAAGCTTTATCATTGACAAACCAGGTAACTTTATCACCATATAAAGTGTTAATTAAAGCAGTTGGTAAATTAAGATCCTTTAAGTCAAAAATTTCATGCATGATTGATTGTTTGGATTCACCTTCAGCGACAAAAGCTATCTCTACTGAGTCATTTATGACAGGTAAAGTGATTGTAATTCTATCACTTGGTGGCTTTGGAGAATCATGACACCACATGACCCTTCTAGTCTGTTCTTCTAATAAATATTTATGTTTTAAGTCAGGGAATAAAGAACATGTATGACCATCTGGACCACAACCTAATAATAAAGAATCTAATTGTTTGGGTAAAATCTTTTCATAATCTTCAGCAATTTTAATATTTGAATCCTTATCCATATTGTTACTAATTAAAGAGTCATTTATTGGGAACACTTTAGGCAACTTATTACCAGTCAAATTATCCAAGACATTTAACTTGAATGCTCCATAGTTACTATCTGGATGATTCAAATGAACGATTCTTTCGTCGACAAAATAGATTTCCCATTGATCCCATTTAATCCTTGATCCGATATCTTTATTTTCGATCAATCCGAGACGTAGGACTTTGATTAAAGAACCACCACTGATAGCAACTTTGAACGTTTTTGATTTAGATAATGCTTTATCTTGTTGATTTAATAAGTACAGACCCAACTTTGCTGGTAAATTGTCAGACTCTGAGTGGACGTGAACGGTAACCATTGTTATTTTTTCTTTCTTTTTTTTATTCTTGCAGATTATATAATGAACACCAAGAAATGAGGTAGTTATAAGAATTTATACGAAAGTACCACATTAATTTGTTGTTTAGTTGAAGAAACTATGTAATAGTAGTTTATTCAATCATATAGATCGAGGATTCTCTTTGTATTTCAAAAAAAAAAAAACAAAAAAATTATTCGAGGATGTTACTGAAAAAAAAAAAATTGGAAAAACGTGTATTTTTGCAACAAACCCTAATATTTATGAAGATTATTTTAGTAAAACCTTTTGGAAAATATTTCAAGCCCTAACTTTCTGATCACAGCAAATTATCGTGGTTTCCTACATTTAATAGTATTTGTCACAATATATATTTATATATGTCTTTACAGGGGGGAATCTGTGAAAAAAATATCTTTACAAGTTATTCTAGAGGGTTCAACGTTATTTTGTAACTATTTAATGTATGGGTAGATCTTTCGTCTGTTTCCTCTACTCTTCCTTCACATTTCCGCAGTGAAGTTTACATTCGGTTTTGTTTACCGCCACCGGATACTGACGGGAATCTAAAGGCTGTTACAGGAATATTTCCGTGGAAGGCGGAAAAGACTTTATTGACGAATCCGTATTTATTCTTTATTTTCCCCTCTCTCTCTGTGGTTTTTCGCGTTCCAAACATTATATATATATATATATATATATTTTTTTTTTTTTTTTGATCTTGAATAATAACTTATTCAAAGGTTTAAATGCCATCTTTAATCTATTATATACAATCTTGTAGAGAAAGGATAGCAACACAAAATACTATTACTAACCCTATTAGTTCTCTTATTTATTTGTATATTTAATTATTATTATTATTTTTTTTTTTTTGCTTTCCTGGTTTTGGTCTATTTATTATTCTTTATAATTAGCAAATAATAACAAAGATGCCAGTTTGTAAAGTTTGTAAAAGTACAGAGTTTGAAAGAGACCTTTCTAATGCAAATAATGATTTAGTCTGTAAAAATTGTGGTGTTGTCTCTGAAGACAATCCAATTGTCTCCGAAGTCACCTTTGGTGAAACTTCATCCGGTGCCGCTATCGTACAAGGTTCCTTTATCGGTGCAGGTCAATCTCATGCCTCCTTTATGTCACATGGTGGTTCGAGTGCTTTGGAATCAAGAGAAGCTACTTTAAATAACGCAAGAAGAAAATTACGAGCCGTCTCACACGCATTAAATATCCCAGAGTATATAACTGATGCAGCATTCCAATGGTATAAATTGGCTTTAGCTAACAATTTCGTTCAAGGTAGAAGATCACAGAACGTTATTGCTTCGTGTCTCTACGTCGCTTGTCGTAAAGAAAAGACACACCACATGTTAATCGACTTCTCTTCAAGGTTGCAAGTCAGTGTCTATTCAATAGGTGCCACTTTCTTGAAAATGGTTAAACGGTTACATATTACTAAATTGCCATTAGCTGACCCATCTATCTTTATACAACATTTTGCTGAGAAATTGGATCTTGGTGATAAAAAGATTAAAGTGATTAAAGACGCAGTCAAATTGGCACAAAGGATGTCTGACGAATGGATGTTTGAAGGCCGTAGACCCGCGGGGATAGCAGGTGCATGTGTCTTATTAGCATGCCGTATGAATAATTTAAGGAGAACCCATTCTGAGATTGTGGCTGTATCACATGTGGCTGAAGAGACTTTACAAGAAAGATTAAATGAATTTAAAGCAACTAGGGCTGGGAAATTATCCGTTAAAGAATTTAGAGAAGTTACAAACGACAATTTAAACAATAATACTGAAAATAATAATAGTTTAATAAAGGATCCAAATGCTAGACCTCCATCATTTATTAATAATCGTAAAAGGGAAAGAAAGATTAAAGAACATATTAGACGTAATGAAGTCAATGAGACAAGTGAGGAAGCCTTGAATAAAAATCCAATTTTATGTCAGCTATTCTCTGCACAAGAATTGTCTTCAAAGGAATTATTATTTTATTTAAAAAGATTCTCTGAAAAGAGGAAAAAAGATTTTAATAGAATGAAGACATCACATGGAATTGACGATGCTGATTTATTTGAAAATCGAGACAAATTAAATGAGACAAGTGAAGAGGATGTAAATGAAGAAAATAACAACAAAAATACACCTGAAGAAGTGGAAGGAGAGGGAGAAGAAGAAGAAGGAGAGGGAGAAGAAGAAGAAGGAGAAGAAAAGAAACAAGAAACAAAAAGAGATAAAAATAAAAATGGGAAACGAAAAAGAACGAAAAGATCAGAAGAAGATGATTATATAGAAAAGCACAATAAAATAAGAGAACTATCACCTGTACCATTAAGAAGAAGTAGAAGGTTAACTAAGAAAAAATTCATTGAAATCATTGAATATAATATTCATGATGATACTTTTGATTCTGAGAGTAATAGTGAAAAAGAAGAAGAGATAGGAAGAGCTCTTGATTCAAGTGAAAGTGAATCAGAAGAAGAAAAGGGGGGAAAAGAATTGTATGAGGAAGAGATAGCTAAAAAGAGAAGAGAACAAGAAGAGCAAAAAAGACAGAAGGAGGAAGCTAAAAGAAAGAAAATAGAAGAGTTAAAACAAAAGGGTCGTAATTTTGGAGAAATTAAATTTCAAGATGCAATCGATGGTTATTCATTGGAAAGAGATCCTTATAGACCTAGAAATCTACATCTATTACCAAAGACAGAAGAATATTTAACTAAAATTAGTGATGATCCAGAGAATTTATCAGATGTAGATGACGAAGAGATAGAATCTGTTTTATTAGATGAGGAGGCATCTAAATTAAAGGAAAGAATATGGATAAGTATAAATGAAGACTATTTATTAGAACAAGAAAACAAAAGATTGAAGGAAGAAGCGGATCTTATTGCAGGTAATACAACTACAAACAAAAGACGTAAACGTGGAGGATCAAGAAGAAAGAGAATCAAGACAGAAGGATTGGATCCAAATATGATGGCACAATTAGGTATATCAGACACAATGAGTACGAATCGTACCAGTTTACAAGAAGCGTTACGTATAGCTGAAGCCAAAGGTGATTTCACTGCAGCAGATAGTGTGAAGACAATGTTACAACGGGCTAGTTTCTCTAAGAAGATCAATTACGATGCAATTGACGGTTTATTTGGATAGAAATAACAAAACAAAACAAAACAAAAACTTAACAAACATACATGGAAATAAAAAAAGAAACATAATAATAATAACAATGCCTTTCCATAATATATATATAAATATAAATATAAATAAATATATATATATATATTATGGTATATCACTATATTTAAATAGTATTAGTATGTTTATTACCATTTAAAGGATTTTCATGTTGAGAAGGACCATTAATAATATAATTAATAGTTTGTGAAACGGTATCACCATCCCGTATTCTGTAGTCAACAATTCTTAATAGATGATAGGAAGAGATCAAACCAATGACTGAATTGACAGCGGCCAATAAATAATTCTGTGGTTTAATGACAAAGGACCAACGGGTCCAAATGGCCGAAGTAGCAATTAAGGACAAATTTTGTGCACCGGATATATTTTCTACCGGTCTATTAATATCGGAAAGACCAGCCAATACAAGACCCCATTTTAAAGTAGGAGCCCAAAAATGAACAGTCTTTGGACCAGTTGGACTGCACCAGAATCTCCTGAAAGCGTAAGCAGTTGACATCAATCAATATATAGTTAAAAATAAATAAATAAATAAATAAATAATAATAATAATAATAATAATATGTAGCTTTTCCTTTCCTATCTTTCCTTCCAGTTAATCACTTAACTCGTTTGCTGGTATCCGTTTCAAATGGATTATTAATTCGTAATTACAAACTGAGCTAGAGAATGGAACAAAATCTAAAAAAAAAAAAATAAAAAGAAGAGTTATGTTATTCACTTATCGATAGTTCTTTCCCTTTGTTGTTTTAAAAACCGTACTTGGAAACAGTAGAAACCAAATTAAATTATCCAAGATTTAGCAAGATGTATAAGAGACAGTATTGCAAAAAAAGACCACATATATATATATATAACCACGACGCAGACACTTTTGATGAACATCAGTCGAGACTAAAGACACTTATGTATTATCACTTGAATCATCTCTGAACTTCCTTCCTGTAGGCAAAAAAATTCACACCATATAAAAAAAAAACAACCTTTTTTTTTTCTGCTCGAGTGAGTCATTTCTTATTCACACTTGCAAAACAAACAAACCCTAATTCCTCTTCTTTAGGGTTACTGAAGAAAAAGATAGATCTCCAAAAGCAAAAACAAGAGATTCATAAGAAGTTCAGTGCTCGAGACACAAATAAACATAAACCATATATCGTATTGATTGAAGTTCGTAACCATGACACATATTTTTATATATATACAACTTAATACCCTTTCTTTGTTTCTTTGTTTTTTTTTTTTTTTTTTTTTTTTTAAACTTCGAGATAAAATAGCTATTCTCAAACTTTAGACATATAAGTAGTCATTGCTGCTTGAGAATAAAATTGACATTAAGAGACCGAAGAAAGAGAAGAGAAAATTCTGTGTAATGTATCATGTGGTAAATCTCGTATTCACAGTAGTTAGATAACAATCCGTTTGTTAAAAACCCCTAATAATTAATAACTTAGGAAGAAATAGAAAAGAGTGGAGATCTAGTCCAAATCTCTTCAATTTGGTATTGTGGTCAAGTATACTGACTAAATACTGAATAACATACACTCAAACATTAAATAAAAAGGACTAAATAAGTACAAAGTAAATGGTAATACAGTTATAGACACTTTCTTTTCCATATTTTTGTTGTCGTCGAGGGACAAAAAAAAAATTATCATGAGGGTATTTGAGAAGGAATAATAATAATAATAAAAAAAAAATTCTAAACGGAAAAGTTGAAATATCCTATTTTCTTTACAGAAGAGAACGACAAAGAACCATAAACCTTTATATACTCTATTTATCTTCCTATATATATCTAAATTTTTTTCAATCCCAAGCCAATTATTTTTATCTGAGGTTAATTTTTTTCAAAAGAGTTAACTTTGACTCTTTCAGAATTTTTATGCTTCTTTAATTTTTCCATATATACCGTGACAATAGTCTTGATAATCATTATTTCCTTGGTTATCCTCTCTTGTTAAACCGTTAAACTCCTTTTGATTCTTTATCAATAAAAGTATTTATCTATAAAGAAAGAAACAAAAAAAGAAATGCCATCTCCTAGAATCGAACCAGGGTTTCATCGGCCACAACGATGTGTACTAACCACTATACTAAGATGGCAACATAATCTGTCTTCTTGTGAAGATATCTGGTTGGGATAGAGGGTTCGATAAAATATCATATTAAAATAGAAAAGGTTAAGATAGACTTTACCTCTCCTAAGACTATATAACTATATACTGGGCTTATTTCCCTATCTTGTCTTGATCTACTTCTATATAAAATATATATAAATTACATAAAGGAATTATAAGTAAAACAAGATTCTTATAAACTCACAAATTCGTGAATCTACTCAGATATCCTGCCTACTTATATATGTCCACATGTGAATCAGAAATTGTCTAATGAAACTTATCTTAAATTATTGTATCACAATGAGACGTCCCTCCTCGATACAATAGAAATTTGCTCATGAGTTTTACTAACCTGGAAAACATGTTTTTGCAGTTACAATAACACAAAATAATAGCCTGATAGCTCTTGTCGACTACGTTAACACTAATACAATACACAATATATTGTTTCATTGGTTCATAATTTAATTAACACTCGATATCTTCTGATACATGGGACCATAACAAAACATCAAACCAATTAGTTTGTTAAGATATTACCCTGACTCAAAAATATTTTTTAGGAAAATATAAATAGTCGAGAAACAGAAATTAGAAAAAATTTCTTTTACCTATCACTTTATAAATTCTTTACGTAGTTTAGTATATAATGTATGCATTATTTAATAAATGTGAGCGACTACTTATAAAATATACGGTTTATAATGTTCCTTTATAACTTATAGGTTATTACTCCACATCTCTTAAATCGTAACAAGTTGAATACAATTCAAACGGACTTGCATATGATAAGATGTTTTGATAATTAAGAAATTTATGTGCCTTAGTTTCTTCTCTCTGAGAGAAATAATTTCCTGGGTTAAAAAAAATGAGTAGCCGAAGAAAAAACATTTATTTTAACCAAATAAAAAAAAAAATAACACCATCTCATAATTCTATATATTAAGGATAGTTAAATTAACAATCAAAATGATATTTATGTTTAAAATATAATTGTATTTATCTATTATAAAAACTATGAAAAATAAGCAATAACCGTTTTTGCAGTATATATATATATATAGGAAAAATTCTCCTTTATATTTATTATTGTCCTCACTGTTGAAATAGTAGTTCAGTATTAAAAAATGCGAATATTTTCTATTGTAATATAAAACAGTTAAATTTTAATATGTAAGAGTATTAAGTTTTATAATAGTATAGTTGTGGTGTTATAATTGTTTTGCCTTTCACTTTTATTTCTACCAAAGAGTAAGTATAGATAGATCTTTCACCCAGAAAATTTTTTCTGATAATTACCACAAGAACATAATACACTTTAACATTACACCACCCAGTATCCGTTTGAAAATCTATTGATTCAGGTTAAATTAAAGTTCAAATTATGACACTTGAAAGAAAAAATTTTGAGATGTAGAGAAAACCCGCAGCGTAATATTTAAAGTATTCGTATTTTTATATGTCTAACTAACAATTTTTAACATATTCTGCTTTTTTTTTTTTTATTATTTCTACATATATTAACATTTCTTAATTCAACCTCCAAAGTTTTAGTTCGCTGGAATTTTGGTAAAAAAAAAAAAAATGCAAAGCAAGTCTCAAGATGTCACTCCACAAAACTTATATCCACATAAGATAATCCCAATTCTAACGTTATTGCTTACCTATGTTTAGAAAAAGAATAAAACAACAACAAAAAAAAAATTACTATAGTGTGTTTTGGCTATTTCTATATACTTGGTATATCTTGACAAGTTTCTACAGAGTACTAGAGGGTAAAACGTTGATATTTCACATATTACTACCATTGTTTCTTGTAAGACAAAAAGAACCTTGGCTCTATCTTCCGACCATATACATTAACCTAAATTAGTTTAATGTTGAGAACTCTTTAGTATTATTTTTCACTTGAAAAGAAGTGTATATGGATCTTTTCATTAGTATTGCATATATCTTTTTTGCTACGACCAAATAAATAAATAAAATATATAAATATACATTTATTTAATCCAAGAAAATACCATTTATAACCACTCAAATATTAATGGATACAAACTAAACATTGTATACATACCTTCTACAAGTACAAGCAAGACAAAGGTTCATTAATTCTTATCACTAAATTTACTGCTTGGCAAATTTTATTCCCCACACAGTTTTTGATTTCTGTCACATTTCTGATCTGCCGGAACCCTAATGTTTAATGTTAGGGTTTGATTTTAACCTTTTCCGGAAATGCCGTTTAAAACGATGTTGCAGAATTTCAAATTTCTTCTAAATATAAATATAAATATAAATATATATATAAAACTGTTGGTTTAATTCGGTGCAACTATTATGGTTCATCAAACATACACCTTTAACAGATATGACAACTAATTAAAAGGTCAGGATATTATATTATTAACATTATCAAATGGTACAACAACAACAACAACACTGAAAATTATCCATTTCACCTTTTATTTCTTTTTTTCATTCACTGATTATCCTTCCAATTTATATTGTAATTGTATTTAAAGTTTATTCCCCACGTTTCATTACACATCTATAAATGACTACATACGTTAAATTAGTTAAGGGGGCCACAAAAATTAAAATGGCTCCACCAAAGAGTAAGTACATTGACCCTATCTTACTCGGTACTACTCAACAGAGCGATTTTCAAGAAATAATGGATGCTTTACAAAATAGAATCAACGACTCTGCATGGACAGTCGTCTATAAGGCTTTGATCGTTTTACATCTTCTAATCAGAGATGGCGAAAGACTTGTGGCTCTGAATTATTTATCTGGATCTTATCACACTGATCAATTCTTCCATATTAATAATAATTTGTCCCCAAGACAGAGTACACATTCCAATGACGTTAAACTGTTGCACAAATACTCAAACTATCTAAAAGTTAGAACTCAAGAATTTTCAAAGATAAAGAAAGATTTTGTCAAGGATGACTATAAAACCTTGAAGATCGTTATAGATAGTAACGACCATAAATCTATTCAATTTGCACTCGATCAAGTAGAATCTTTGGAATTACAAGTGGATGCTTTAGTCAACGTAAGGTTCTCCTCGTATGAATTGTCAAATGAATTATTCCTATATTCATTTAAATTATTGGTTTATGATCTTTTGCCCCTATACAATGCCTTGAATGAAGGGATCATCACCCTTTTAGAATCCTTTTTCGAATTGTCTCATTCAGAAGCAGATACTACTTTACAATTATATAAAAAATTCGTAACCTTAACTGATATCGTCGTCAAATACTTGAAAACTGCTAAAAATGCAGGTCTTAGAATTCCCGTTATTAAACATCTCACTACTAAATTGGTTAAATCTTTAGAAGACCATTTAGCAGAAGATAACAGAACTCATAATACTTTCAACCAAGATGAAACCACATCCTCAAAGACTAACTCTAATGGTGGTACGCTTTCTTCTACATCAACTTTTGTTCAACAAAGATTGGAGGAGGTTAGAAAACAGAAAGCTTTATTGGAACAGCAATTGGCAAACCAACACGTTTTATTACCTTCACAGACCGGTTCACAATCACATAACCCATTCATTACAACGGAAAACCAAGTGTCAAGTATCCCTCAACAAACGACAAATAATCCATTTATGCAATTGGCTCCACAAACGATACAACAAGCAGCTCAAATACTCCCAACATCATCGTTACAACCAAATTTATACGGTGCTTCATCGATGCCTGTATTAACGCAACCGGGGACAACACCCGTGTTAACCTCTGTGCCAACTACAGTGGCTCCTACCATGACTCAGCAAATGATTACTCCAAATATAACTACCGCCCAAACTGTTCCAAATCTTGGTTCAGAACAATTAGCTCCATTACCAACTGGATCTAATAACCCATTTTCATTAAATAATATTGAGAGGTCAGTACAATCCAGACAAGAAGTCAACCCTTTTTCAAAGATGAACTACCCTGGGACCGATAATGGAATTAATAATACTGATCCAAGAAGTGTTTCTAATAATCCATTCTCTTTAAGTAATAATATACAAGGACAACAAATACAGACGAACGGACACTTCAACCAATTCACAAATCAACAATATCAAGCACAAACACAACAGCAAGGTCTCTATAATGGAATAAGTTTAATAGATATATAGTTATAATATTTTTCCACTGATTTTACCATAGAAGTAATAAATATGGTAATAAGATAAGATAAGAGAGAGAGAGAGAAGAAAAAAAAGACATAGAAGCCAATACAACGTAACCCTTCAAACCCACTGCTAATGTAAATTCATATTCTATTAAATTTATATATAATATTTCTAAATATGTGAAAATTTTGACAGATACATTTATTTAATCTTTCCCCCCCGTTTTATTAGACTCTTTCATAGTAGTTTGGTTTGGTAAAATGCTTTTATCTTCATCAACAGTGTCATGTGTACTCAACAAACCTTCTCACACATTACTAACGAACCTCCAAAATGAAGTAGAGATATTGCTACTCAAGTATTCACTTCTGTATTGTGGATATTTTTTTTCAACATTTGCTTTATCAAGTGCACAATAACTATTACTTTATTTGTATTTGGCATTGGTAGTATCACTCCCAGATTGTATCTTCTCACCATGTTCACTTTTATCTGTCTCTTCAATAAAACCTGATTCATTCTCTATCCCATTATACCAATTCAAAGATTTTTCTAATTCACTTTGCAGTAATTGATCAAAGTGATTGAAAAATATAAAAGCTTTAGACCATATTGATTCATTTTTAAGTTTGGGTTTCTTTGGTGTTTCATAATCAATAGAAACTAATTTAGTTGTTACAGCACTAGACACATTCATCGCATCCGTTGAAGTTTTTGTTATTTCATCTCTCCGAAGACTAATTTTTGTAGAATTTCTTTTCATTACTCCTAAGGGACTAGATGGTGACAATCTCCTATTGTTACCAATATCATTTGATTTTTGTTTTGTAATTGGAAAACTTTTTTTTTCTGAAGAAGATTGGACTGATTCCTCTTCAAATTGTACTCCCTACTTAGTTAAAAACCTTGATATATCGTTACTCATCATAGACTTATTATTCAAATATTTAAAAAACTTTATCTTTCAATTTTTTCAAATCATTATATTGTTGTTCATATAGTTTCTCTTGATAGATCTGTTTTTTCCCTCAATCCCTCTATTTGTTCTCTTACTTTCCAATAATTCAAGTTCTTTGTTTGCCAAATCTTTGAATAAATCATTAACATTATTAGAGTCAGCCAATGAGGGAGAGGTAAAAGAATTTTCAATGGAAATATAAGAAATATCAGAATCTAATAATGATAAACTCTAACTTTCATTAATACTGGATTTTTCTATGTTTTTATAGGAACTATGACATATATCTATACTTCCATTTGAAATATCCTTTTTTTATCTGTTATCGTTATGTACCATAATGGGCTGTATTAATGATATTCTTTTACTAACTAATGATCTCGAAGGTGATTTATTCTTCAATACTTGATTATTTTGACTGCTAAAGTGCGAGGTGTTTTTGACGACAGCACCTTGAAGTATTTTATTTTGCGTATAATTTTCAAATTGATCATTATTTGATGGTTGAACACTTAAATGCTCAATGTTTACCGGTGATAATGATCTTTGAACTATAGTAGCTTTATCGCCCTTACTACAGTTGTTGCTTGAAGAGTTCGATATTACAAAAATTCAAGACTCTGATTGAATGTTGGAATTAAAACAGGAACTATCATTATTATCAACAACTTCTATAGTATTAATATTATTATTATTACTTGTCTTATATTTTTCAGTGTTTTTATTCGACCCTATAAAGAGTTTTCTAGAAAATGTTTCAACATTTAAATTTCTTCCAGTTTCTCTTGCAAATATATATCAAATTGATTCATTTTTTGGACGATTTTACATGAAAATATTGAAATAAATGTGATATAAAAAAATATTAGTTAACAAAAAAAAAGAAAAAAGAAAAAAAAACTGATCAATGCTGCTAGTTACTAGTCTCTTTTTTGTGATACATTATTTTATTATGAATATGAATCAATGAAGTCTCATCACCCTTTTTACTACAGTAAATCACAGACAAAATATTTTTATTATGTTAAAAAAAGTCACTTGCCCTTTTCTTTTGCTTTTTATTTTTAATTTTTTTTACCAATATAGTTGTTTGTTTTCACAATTCCAATACAAAGGGATATGTACACGTATAAGTATAAGCAAAAAAAAAAAGAAAAGTTCGAAAACACTATTACTTTTTGACTGTATTTTGTTTCATAAATGTAAAGAAATACTTTTTTGGTCTTACTGTAGATCGAAGGTATTGAATATTACTTAGGTTTCTTTTGTGTAAAGCAAAGTGTGTGCTGTTTTTTCTTGTTCTTCAGCCACATCTAAGGTTAAAAGCAGCAAATAGTTTTTACTATATTTTGTTAAAAAAGGATGATTTGAATAACACACAAAACATTTCTCACAGTGTGTTTTATCTGAGTACATTAAAAGGTTGTGAAACTGTTATTTATTTCCTAAAAGCGAACTTACACCTTTTTTAAGTTTTAACATTATCATATATATATTGGAAATTTGCTGTATCGGAAATCTTTCTGAAACAGCAGAATCAAAGGAGGTTTTATTTCAAAATCAATTTCTTACTCAGTTGTTTGAATTAGAATTATATTATATAATCTGGTTCTGACCAAACTGTAACCATCTTTTTCTGTTTTATCATTTTTTCACACAAAGAAGAAGAATATCTTTGAAGTCTTGTTCTTCTCGTTGTTTGTGCATTCAAATTTCCAATCCAATTATATATATTATTTGAATTTTTGACTTTTCTCACAAAAATATACACAACAATACAATTCTTTCTTTCTTTCCAATCACCTTTATATTCATTTTTCTTCTTCTCCTTCCTCTTCCCCCCTCCGTTTTTTTCTTTTGTCTACTACTTTTAACAGTTCTTATACATTACACTTATCTTTTAATTAGCACACACACACTAGTATATTTGTTATCTTTTCAAAAATAAATGAACTAACTGCTTGGGTTTTGGCCTTAATGAATCTTTCTTAAATATGTTTCAGCTATAAAGGTCGTCTAATTTTTAGCCGCCCAATTGTATAAATAAGAAAAAAAAAAAGTGAAACACACCTTAAGAGAAAAAGATAGCGCCGTACTATTCTGGAATTTAATCTAAATTAATTTTCATTTTGTTCTAAGAGAAGGATGGAGGAAATAGTAACATTATTACTAGTATTAGTGATAACAGCATAATGAATACATCCAAAGAAGAGCAACATGATTCACCATCACGTCTTATGTCATCTCATAAAAGTATAAATATCTCTTTTTGAGGTCTGAAAAAAATACGTGAAGAAAAGATGAAAACTACCAGTATTTTAGAAATTAATGTTTAAATTCAACAAACTTTCTTAGTTTCTTCTATATCTTAGCACTTTATCAGCTGATTAACGTGGGTATATACATATTTATATTCATATATTAGTTGTTTTTTTTTTATAATGAACTATATAAAACATTTTTTTTGTCGTTGTAATCGACATCCAATTGGAAAATACTGTCTACACACCAATCCCAAGTAACAATTAATAACCCATTTACATTGTTATTATTCATAGAACTCCACTTTTTCTTCCATTTACGTAAACTAGGTTTTGGACCAGATACAATAATACATCGAGGTGGGTGTATAACCTTCCCATTTAGCAAGCTAATTCTTTTATGAGGATGGTTATTAATTGAAAATGGATTTTCCCCTACCTTTTGTATTTCTTTAATACCATGATTCATGAGAATTGAAGAGACAGTTTCGAATCCGCCTGTTATGTCTGGTGAAATATTAATATTTGTTATATGTGCCCTTTCAAATAATTTATTATTTAATTTTGTCTTTTCTAATATTTGATCATCTATCTCTTTCAATCTAAAATCTTCATATTTTATAACACCTACTGGATTATCTTTACGGTAAACGCATTCAAGTATCTTTGTAATAAATTCTGGGTTTAATACATATTCTAATGGATGGAAACTTAAGCCACTTAAAAATTTTGCGGTACGAAGTTTTTTTGGAGCAATAATACAATTCAAACTTGATTTATACTCTTCAGTGATTGTGATACCTAAAAGGGATAAGATCTCTATATCCAATTCACTCATATTATCATGACAACCGGTAACAAAAGCTTTTATATTATAACTGTGTTTCAATTTTTTCAAAGTTTCTTCTTTACCATTCTTATCAAATAACCCTTTCATCGACAAAATAATATCTTTAGCTTTATTCTTCAATTCCTTTGAATGTTCCAATTTTTCAATTTCACTTGGTAAAAGATTTCTGATTCTTTTCTTCTTTTTATTCCTTTCGAACTCATTCAACGATTCAATATCCTCATGTAACCTTTTCTCTGCTTTAGTTCTAGCTGCCCTTCTTCTAACTGGAGTCTCAATGGTATTAGATTGTTTAATAACATCACCTATTGGTGGTGTCAACGGTTCGTCCCTAGTTTTTGCTAGTTGACCAGTACTACCGATAGATTTATTCACTTCATTATTTATTGCTTTCTGAAGAGGTTGTTTAGAAGCTAAAGGTGTAGACGGTGTTTCACTTTTATTTGTATCAATATGATCATTAGTATTTATATTTCTGTCATCAGCATCCTTAATATTAGAATGTGTAGCCGATTGGGATAATACACCAAATAATTCTTGATATTGATCATTCTTTGTTTTATCCTTCTTACCTTCTTTATTTTGTAACGGATTTTCCACCCGATTTAATACTATATTGTCCTTTCTACTCTGTGGTATATTTTCATCAGTTAACGTATCCGAATTGACGTTGGCTTCTTTCTTGGTATCAACTTTTTCCTTTCCATCTGTCGGCACATGATTGTCCAATATATCAACTTGATTTTCATCAGCAGTCGAAAACCCAATATCAGTCTCTTCATCAGATGATACACTATCAGTTCTAGTCGGTTCATGTAATTTTAATACACCATCTGTTGCCTTTTTCTCACCCTTATTCTCATCTCCCATTTGATTCAAAAAGTAACATAAACCTTTCTCACAGATATTAAAATCTTTGAATTGATTTTGGTCAGTATCAAGAATAACCCCATCAAAATAACAACTTTCCAGCCAGCGATGATTGATAACTTTACAATCTGGCCTCTTTGTAGTAGCATTGGTGAATTTTTTACCAAATGGGACTTTAACCAAAAGATGTGTATTGCGAGAAGAGAAAGATGTTGTAGTGGAACCACCTAAAATTTCCGTCAATTTCTGGATATATATCCTTTCTTGACCGAAATAATTAGTATGGCTTAGAACCAAATCATTCGATTTGAAGAGTTTAGCTTTAAATGGACCCCAAATCATCTTTCTTTGTGGTTCAATAAAAGTGTCAAATGACCAAAGATTGAAAAACCATATTATGTTACCTGTATAGATGCCTCTCTTTTTACATAACTCGAAACTTTCAGTGTTAGTGGACTCACCAATGAAACAGTCAATATCTTTATTTGTTTCTATATCATTAAGTTTAATGTAAGGTACGAAATTCCCACCATAGGATTTAATCAGTTGAATCAAGAATTTATAAATTTTGGAAGATAAAGATAAATCCAAATCTATTATAAAAGTGTGACCTTCAAGATATTTTTTATTTGAAGACTGTGAAGATACCACTGAGGAAGTTTCTAAATCTTCCCAAAGATCTTCAAACCGTTCATCAATGTGTGTACTAATACCATTATCATCATTTATAACGAAATCGATATTATGTTTCATCTCGTCTATATACTTTGTTGATTTAAAACAATCTAAAAGCCATGTTGGATACACAATCTTAATTCCTCCAATAGTTTTAATCATTTGATATATTCTAGTAACATTTGGATCAAAACACGAAGTAGCAATAATATGGGTAACTTTACTAGTCAGTACATCCAAACAAACCCCACCTAAAGTTGTCACGATCTCAGAATAAAACCTATAATCTGCATTTGACATACTTGGATGCCTAAGAATATATACAGTTGTATTCTTTAAGATATGTCTTGGATCAGGAGAAAAATTTAAGGTCCTTAATAGATGATTTTTATTAATACATGCTTCGATCCAATGAATAGATACCACAGGGATCAAATAATCAAAGGCAGCAATTTTATAAAAGGAGAAATTTGTATTGTTCGATATAATAAAATGGATATTTTTATAATTATATTCTTTTATGAAATATTCTTTGATTAAATTAAAATTATTCAAGTTTGGTGAATCTTCCACATGAAAAGTATAAACGTTGTTGTATTTGAAATCTTTCAGAAGATTATTAACTTTCTGTATATTTCCTTTATTCTCTTTACCATCCTCCACTATAAGAAAATTGAAATATTGAAATAAATTTGATGTCATAACCTTACCCACAAGTAACAAGCTGGATATAAATAACTAATAAATTGTTTTCTATGTGGTATTATGAATAAAATAAACTGAGAAACTGTACAGTAACAATAAAACCACAGATCAAACAATATATATTTTCCTTCTTCTTCTTCTTTTTTGTTTTTTGAGAAGCTTTGCAAAGGAGATGTACTAGTTAGGTTATTGATCTAATGTTCAGGACCTTTGTTATTATTTACACTTTCCCACTCTTCACTGGCCTCACTGAATTTCACGCGTCTTTTTTTTTATTTTTTATTTATTTATTTTTTTAATTTTTGGTTCACGCGTGTCTGTTTTTCTGGATACAAACAGTTCCATTAGACAGAAATCATAAACACATATGGCGAACACAAAGTTTAAATAACTGTATACAGAAGATTAAAAATATGTTCCATATCAAAGACATCTGTGTCAATTGGTTCATGGAATATGTGTCTAAGTATGATCGATAACTGGTAAAGTTGGGAATATTTTGATTTTTTATATTGTTTGGTGAATGAAAGTCGAGATGAAACTCCGATATATATTATTACTGTACATATATATAAGTTATAGATGTCAAAATATTTCCTTAAGACTTGTTGAATGTAATTACACTCTATGAATCGTTTGTTATGTCTTGTTATCTTCAACTGATCCCTTTTTTTTTTTATAGTTATTAACTAACATTAAAAATATTAGATAATCCTATTTTAAAAGAGTAAATACAACAATTCATGAACGTTTTGACCGAACTTTCTTAGTTGTTGAATTCATTTATATATATTACTTGATACTGCTGGAATGGAAGATTCTAGAATAAAATATGATGAAACAATAAGATTTTAATAATAGACTATCCCTTGAGGATAAATATTCCAGCAAAAATATCTCATAGTAAAATATATCATTAGTAAGATATTTTACTCCTTGATACTTAAATAGGATACTCCTAGTTTCCTAAAAAGTTAAGGTGATATTTTACCAATTACCCCTGAAATAAATACAGTGGCAAATAACATTGTACAATAACATTCGATACTAATTTCCAAACATATATAAGGAACATGAAGTTGTCGATAATCTAAATTATTTCCTCACTCCTTTTACACATTACATTTTTATGCTTTTGTACATTATTATTTTCTATATAACTTCTAGATCGCCGAAGAACGATTATTGAAGAACATTTACCGAAGAACAACTATTGGACAAACATCTTCAGTATATATAACACATATAAAAGCATAATATATATACAAAATACATTTTAAGTTAAAAATGTATGATAATAATAATATTAGTGACGGCGCTCATTCTTATCACATTCACACCAACAGATACCACAAGACCAATTTATTGTGGATTATTATCACATATTGATTCCATATGATATTTTAAATGTTACAACAATCTTCGAAATGGATACACATAGCATTGTTTGAACATGAATAAATAATGAACCATGCTTTTTCAATTCAATACTACTAATAGAAAAAAAAATATTATTTTCGGAATTCTATTTAAATGGTTACTCAATAAAAAACATGCAATCTTGAACGATATCCGCATTTTTCCAAGAATATTGTCGATTTATACTTTTTTGTAGAAAAACATAAAATTTATTATTATTACCATAACCAAGAAAAAAAAAAAAAAAAAAAAAACCTTATATGAATTACTGTGTATTCAAAAACTATGTCAAAACCATCCTCTCTATTTTACTCTTTTAAACATATTATCAAATGACAATTCCCAACCAATTGCCAAATTTTACAATCATTTACAATACACTCATTCCTTTACATTCACTTCACTCTCCCATTTATTATTGTTACCGAATTTTCCATGTCTTATACAGTCATGTCCCATATTAACGCTATATAAAGATTTTTGGGGTCCTTCTATTTTGATTACTAAAATCTAAGAAGATAACACTTCCATATACATCCCTGTTCATTTAATGGTACTGTAAATTCACCGCTAAACATCTTTTTACCTTTATTCTCCTTTGACAACTCTCAAATTTCAAAAAAAAAAAACAACAAAAATGGGAAAAATCTTTTAAACCCTAATAAAATATCCATTATCAATTTTGAAAGTCTTTTCCACAACACAAAACCCTAAAGAAAAATTGTTGATGATTAGGGTTATTTACTTTTTTTCTTTTTACATTCTTGCAATTTGTTTACACGTGGTTTTTCAAATCTTTCAAAAAACGAGATTTTGAAATGATCTTGAAGGTAATTTTATCGGACCTTCTCGAGGGAAAGGGAGAATGCAAGGGGAAACATACTAAATGCAATTAATTAAACAAAAGGAGTAATTGAACTTTAACTAGCAGTATTATTTTATGCTTTTTCTTTTATCTAAGTTTATCCATGATTGCTACTCTTTGAATGATATCTTACTTTGAGAACTGAGAAAGAACAAAAAAAAAAAAAATAAAAATTGAAAATTATAAGACCAATAAGATAGGTAATTTGATTCATCGTATAGGAACCATCTGCTAATAGAAGTGTTCGAATAAATTATTTTTCTTTTGATTCTATTGATTATTTCCTATTATAGGAACCTTTTTTTTATTTTTGTTTTATTTTTTATTTTTTTTTTTTTTTTTTTTGGATTTGTAGTAATAATTAAACAATATTCAAACTTGTTAAAAATTTGGATGTTTTTACAATATCCTTTCCTCTCCAGTAACTGACACCCACTAGTTAAAGGACATATAAAACTTTACTCCCTATATATCAGTATCCATATCATTTCAAAAACAATGTTCCAATTGTTAAATAATACAGACATATTACGGTCTGAAATAGTGACACACTCCACAATATACAAAGAGAGACGTCGAGTTACTCCAACAGGAGTTTTGGCGAAAAGAGTCATTAGTAGCACTAGCAATCCAAGTGCTTCAATGACTAAAAGTGCCAAATGTACAGATTCAAAACAAAAGTGTGAAGTGCCGACAGATTCTAATAGTACTACTGAAATTACTGTAGCTGTAGCAGTAGCTGTGCCTGTTGTAATTGTCGCTATTTTCTTATGTATTATCTTATTCATGGTCTACAAGAGGAGTAAACAAGAAGAGCAAGAAGATGAGGACCCTGAATTTGAAGGTGATTCTGAATACCTGCCACAACATGGCCCGTTTAAGATGAACCAACAATCCTCATCGAATGATTCAAATCAATACATCGCAGAAAAAAATAGTGGTACTTTCATACAAAAGGATACACAGGACAATGCAAATTTAACCAGTAATAGAGGTTCTTCATGGGTTACTGAGCCATTCCAATCACCACAGATGGAAAATGTAGATTCTTTGAGACAATTCGCTAAACAGGTACAAAATGATGGTTTAGGTGGGTACCATTTAGCTTCAATGAATGTTAGTCAACCTTCTTTTCATAACAGAACTATGAATATGGACCATGAATCTTTCAACTCTGCCACTGGGTTATCTAATATGAATACAATGATTTATCAAAATGGTTCATTGAATCCGGTTGTAGTCTCAAAGAATGGCATGAATAGTAATTGCGTATCAAATTTACATTCGAACGGCGGGCCACTTTTAAAGGATGTATCGTATTTTAATAAAAGTGTTAAAATAAATGATCTTCAAAATATAAACTCCGAGAAACTGACATTCCCACAAGAATTCCACTCTATTGAGAATAGTAAAGATGATAATGAAAATTTTGATTATAAGTATGGAAATGCAAAAAACAATACTGCAAGTAATAATAATAATAATAATAATGCCAATAAGCTTGAGATTGAAAAAAAAGAAAACAAATATGAGTCTACAAGTCAGCATCAGTCAGAAGATGACGAAAAAGATTCATCATCTTTGTCATTGATATTAGAAGAAGAAAACATACAAAGAATCAAAAGTATTTATAGAGTTTATATGGATACAGATGAAAATGTTCAAAATCTTACCACGACAAACCTTGCTGAAAAAAAAAATACCAGTGATGTTACTAGGGTCACTGAGACAAATATACACGAATTTGATAATAATCGATTTCACGATAACCAAACGCCCCTCATTCAAGATACTGCTAATACAACTATAAAAAATCAACATGTAAATATACAACAAAATAAGGTTGAAGAGTACAATGACCAAGAGAGCATAAGTGCCGATGATGATATTAAACATAGTAATATTGGTAGTAACAGAGGATCCTATAGAGTTACTTCATCAATATACTCGGAAATTCCAGTTACAACATATCCAACAACCCAACAAAAATTTCAACAACAATGTGACTATAACTATGACTGCAATATGGACAATCAATCACAACAATTATATAATAAGTATCCATTTTTAACTAATTCCGTTTTAAAAGATACACATCCTCAAACATCACAGCAGCTCGATGAATTACCGAATTCACAGAAATCAATTCGTCCAAATTCTTCTCATCGATTGGCATCATTTAAATCAAAATCAAAACTACAAAATCGACAAAAGCAATCACCTTTACATCACTTTCAACTAGCTAGAGTAAACGGTACTGCTATAAGTCCTATGAACCATTCAAAAAGATTTTATTCAAACAATAATGATAAAAAGTATAATGTACATTTTCAACAACAACAACAACTAAGATATAGAAATAAATTTTCTGCAAGTTTCCTAAATGGTAATGATCAAATGAGTACTGTTAAGTTACCACATCAAACGAGGAAAAGTATTGTTATGACAAATCCAGTAGGACTGCAAGCACCCATGGTGTTTAAACCTGCTGGATCAATAAGAAGCCTAGGACCATCACTACTAAAACAAAACATGTCATACAGTGAAAGAACTTATTCATGGGCTAGTGAACTTTTAGATCATAACGATATGATTCAGCCACCTAGTATTGGAGAAATTTTACCGCATAGTGGATCACCAAATAATTTACGTAAACAATTAGGTCCTTCAGACAATTATTTTATTCAGTAAATAAACTAAAAAGAAAGGAAAAAACAAGTAATATCATGACAGCAAAATCCAATAAGTTTAAACATAAACATATATTAATTAAATTGAGGATAATTTACTAAGTTGTGTGGGTTATATGAACAATTAAACAAAACTAATAGATTATATTCTAATCTTCATATGGTGCAAAAAAAAAAAATTCAGGGAAAAACAGGTATATTTTGGATGTGGTTATAGTACAGTGACAATTATATATATATATATATATATACATGTATGGGTATATGTATATATTTATGCATACTCAAAATCATCAATTTCATTTCTATATTTCAAGACAGTCTTCTTTATCTTAGAATTATCAACCCAGGTGACATAATCCTCCATATTTCTAGTTACTAAATAAGCGGGATCATTAATTAAATTTGGACCTACTCTAATATGACCTTGTTCAATAAATTCAGTGGCATCTTTAATCGATTCAGCCATCTTCAATCTATGCATAATTACTGGTAGCCTTCTTCTACAGATTGCGCTCACGGTAACTTTATTCTCTAAGTCAGATATCTTTGATTTTGTGGATAAGATACCCATATTATATAGTTTTTCCAATAGCAGTTTCTCATGTTTATGACGAAATGGATCAGTTGGAGGCAAAAGTGACAATTTATGTGCCAATTTACGGATATCACCACATATTCTATTATATTTATGATAATCCTCACGGTTTTGTATATGGTACGTTCTCATGACCTGTGTGTCTCTATGTCCTTGGTCTTGTTTCCATTCCAAGAAGTCTACTTTCTTCAACAACTTTTGTTCATGATACTTCAATTTTCTGACCATTTTGCCACTACTCTTATTATTATTATTATTACTGGATACTTGTAGGTAATGCTAACCTTAAATGTTTGCAAATATATATATATATATTGTTCTTTTTTATTCCTTCCTTCAGAGATATTCCTGACGGATAGTTAAACAGAGTTGTATATTCCCATATGATAAGTAGAATATCTTTGCGATGAGCTTTTACAAAAAAAAAATATTGAAATTTTTCACTTTCTTCAACATTTGTGAAAAATGACTTTTTCCATTTACAATATATCATTAAAGATGATAATTATAGAGAACAAACCGCAGGATAAATGGGAAAGAGAAAGTTATATTTACAACTACAACTGAACGAGTACCTACCTTCCACCTAATAAAATCTCAATTAGATTAACAATAAAAATGTGTTTTGCTAGTTCTTTCTTTCTTGAAAGAGTTTTGAATAAGGCAAGGTAGTAGAGAAGGGTAAGTCTGGGAAAAAAGAGGAAACAAAATACATATTATCCATACAATTAGAAAGAGTCATACCATCAATCCAACCCCATCTACTAAGATATTTATCTAAAAGATCTTTATCTTCCGCTGTCGTTTGAAAGTCACATGTAGGAAGTGCTGCTATTTTTACTACACCTGGAACATGAGTTTAACTGGAACCTTTAAGCCCTTCAAAATTTTTTTTTCGAAAGAGGATTAATAGACATGTGTTAAGTCAATTGGTCACTGTAGGAACCTCTAAGGGGTGAATTCGAAGAAAGACACCCTCATTTCACAATATTGATGTAAATGAAGAGCGTAGAATAATCAAAGACGTCGCAGTAAATTCAGAACAAAAATTCATGTGAGAAGCAATGTGATCTCTTTTGAAATAACCACATTATAGACGTTACTGTGGGTCATTTTGCAATTTTAAAGTTTTTAATACCGGTTATGAACCTCAGTAGGAAAGGAACGGTAAGTATATGGGTGTAAAAGTTGGTGTCTGTATCCCACAAGGAGTCGATGTACCTGACGATATAACAGCTACATTACTTGCCCCAACAACTTTAATCGTAAAAGGTTGTAATAAACCATATTTCACGCAGTAAGCTGCTAAAAAATATCACAAATTTCTATCCACTAGAACATTATAAACGTAAAGATACATATGTAAATAACGAAACAATAATGCTAAAGGACAAAAAGATTGAATGATTTTATTTTATTTTTTTTGCTTATTGTTTTTGCTTATTAAACTATATATTATTATATACATGTAAATATAAATAAAAATAACCATATATATCAGTTTACAATCACATATATAGATGATTGTATTGTCAAGAACGTGTTAACCCTGCAATTCTGGAAGCTCTTTCCTCTCTAATTTTACGTTGCTGTTCTAATTCCTTTTCTCTTTCTTCAGAGAATAAATAATCTGTGGGATCACCACCAATTTCTCTAATTTGAACCAAAAAATCTCTTAACGTTCCTTTAAACAAGTTCAAATCTTCTAATTCCGTAACTAAAACATTTAAAAATGTCCTAACTTGTTCTTCAGTTAGGTTATGAAATTCGGAGAGCAACAGTTTTGCCATATATTGCATGAGATAGTCTTTATTTGTAGTACCTTGTGAAGTTCCATTTATTTCTTCATATATAGACACTGATAGATTACCATTAAATGATAATTTTATTAATCTCATTAATAACATAGATTGTTCAGTGAAGGTCGATTTATGATCAGGTTCGGTTAAAATGTAGAAAGTTTCATTTAATAAAAGAAGATAATATTCTTGGAAGAACACTTTGAAAATGCTTGTTTCACGATAATTCGTGTCGATGTTACGCAACATAATTAAGGCACTCTCAATGCCTAGACTTTCAATCTCTCTGTTTGTATGTTTTATCGCCCAACAGATTGAATCGAAAAATAATTTAAAATTAAAAATTGGTATTTCTATAAACACTTGGAAACAATTCTCATTGATAACATTCAATAATTTATAATATTCTCTTCTATGATCTGGATAACTGATCATATCTTTATTAATCATCATCAAAGTAGGTTCAATAACTAATGGGAACAATTGACCCACAATATTACTTAATTTATCACCACATTTTTGTAAAATAATCGTTAAACATTTTAATAATTCAAACTCTCTTAATTCAGAAGTACTAGTTTGATAGTCCTCTAAAGTTGCATTTATAAATGGCGTTAGAATATCCTGTATGATGATCTTAGAATCTCTTGTATTTTGAATAAAACAGTACATCAGTCTTAAAATCTCTCTTTTCATAATTCGGAACAATTTAATCTGTGGAGTTTCTATAATTTTGTCATTATTATTCGCTTGTTGTTGTTGTTGTTGTTGTTGTTGTTGTTGTTGTTGGATTATATCTTTTATCAAGTTTGAAACATTAACATAAATATCAAGCATATCTAAATAGATATACTGCATTTGTTCAAAATAATTATAACGTAACGAATTAGCTACTGCAATATTTGCCCTTAACACATGAATCAAAGCCTGACAATTATTAGTATTATTGGGGTTAGAACTTTTATTGGTAAAATCTAAGAAAATTTTAGAATTTAAACGAAATTGTGATACTATTCTTTGCCAAGAGAAGTTTTCATTTCTCATCAATTTCATTGTTAAACCTCTTAAGGTTGACAAATCCCTCTCTTGACTTATAATCATAGCACAAGTCTCATAGAAAGAGTTTAATTGAGTAGAAGTTAAATTGGATACAATATTTGGCATATTCTCTAATATTACTGTAATAAAAGGTTTGCCATCTTTATCACCATCCTGTATAGTCACCATTTGATATTTACATTCAGAACATATTTTCGCAAATGTGTCACATGCCATATCACGAATTGCATCATTTTCATTATGCATCATTTCAAATAATTGATACATAACTTTATGGAAGAATAACCACCGGTTTTTCAAAAACCTTGAATATCTACCCACAATATACATTACATTTGAAGAATAAATTATTATTTGTTCTTTAGTTAGGGGAATCGTGGAGATTTCACCAAGTAAATTTAGAATCTTAGTAAGAAAATTTTGTTCCGTTTCTACTCTCATAGTACCTGCAATTGAACCAATAGCCCAAGATATTTGGTTAAACCGTTCACCATTATTTGTAAATAGTAAATTATTTTTCTTCAATTGTAATAAATGGTTCCAAAGAATATTTTCCATATCATCAACATCTAAATGAGTCAATAATACCAAAACTTCTCTTTCAGTTTCATATAATTGAACATTTTCTGTCTCAGTAAACACTTCTTTAACAAAATTACCGTCTTCAGTCAATGTGATTTGGAACTCTTCAGGTTTTACCATATGATCAGTAATAATAATATCACGTAATTGAGAACAAATGCTGGAATAAAAATTTCTTTTCAATGGAACTTGTTTGAAAATTGTTGGGTTTAATGCACCTGTAGCTAGAGAATATTCATCATCCATAAATGGGTTAATTTGTTCGAATGGAAAATTTTCAATCTCAGTGAATAATGAAGTGACTAAATCATGCCAATAATCCAAAGCAATCTTAAACATTTCTTTATCTTTAATCATAGTCAATTGTAAAATGTATTGATGTGATTTAAAGAGGATATCTTTATATTCAGGGAGGGGATCTTTAGAGAGACCTTCGAGAGTGTCTCTAAAACGGGTCAAAAAGGTACATAGAAAAATTTCCCAATCTTGCAAAATCGACTGGGTCTCTAAATCCGAGGTATTATAGATGTCATTAAGATTCGACTGGGAGTCAAGATGGAGAATATTATTATTATTATTAGTGAATATTTGAAGAATGTAATTAAAAATTTGGATCATCTTTAATTGAAAATCAGGAGTGTCTGAGATATTTTTAGAATTAAAGAGTGTGGTAAGACATTTTAAAGTATTGGAGGTAGTGTCTCTTTGAACCAAGAAGTTTTCAATCAAAAGAGTGATAATATTTGAATCAATAAATTTTTGAATGGGTAACCAATTCAAATATTTGTTTAAAGTGACAATAGTGTCATTGGTCAAAGAAACCATATCTTTTATATTGTTGCAAATTGGATCTTCAAAGGATATATTTTTGTTTAATATATTATAACAGAACATTAAAATTTTTTCGAAGTCCTTGGATAAAAATTTTTTCAATTTAAAAGTGGTAGCTTTAGTTAAATTATTTGATGCAATAGAATCATTTTCAAAGATTTCTTCAGCTATAATTTGAAGTATATAGATATTGTTTTGACATAAGGGTAAAGATGCATGTGAACTCTCGATCAAATCATTAATAAAGGACTCGTTCCAGTTTCTTTTCAAGATTTGAATTAGAACATAATCAGCTTTATGAATCAATTCGATATTAAAATCTGAAGCAGCAGAAGTAGTAGTTAAGGATAGGATCATTCCAATTAAAAATTTAAAGATTGCAGATTGTTGAATTTGAGGTAAAGAGTTCCATTTAGTGGCAATGAAATGTTCAAGGATATTTAAACCGATAAATTTAGATTGTAATTTGTTTGACGTTTCCAGAATTTTATCTACTTGCAACCATGCATTAGGCAATGATTGGAATTGAGCCAAAATTTGACCTGCTTTTTGCCGTTGTTGTTGAGTTCCTTTGCCTTCATAGAAAAGGGACACTATTTGATCTAAAAGTGACACATCTAGTGGTTCATCTAGTTGTAATATTTTTTCCATAATGAGTATTGGTGGAAGAGAGGGGGGGGGGGGGGAAGGGTCATAAAGAGAGATAACAAAAGTTTTGACACGTATATCCTCCTTTGCAAAAGTAACTTTAGTGTCGGAATACAAAAAGAAACCACACTAATAAATTCCTGTAAATATATATATATATAAATAAATATGATCTGAGTAAACCATTAATGACAAAAACTAAAGGAACTTCCTAAAAAGGAACTAGAGTAAACAAACCTTCGAGAAACACAAAACACAATACAAAAAATAAGGGGTTGCGGGGTAGCAATTGACAGGCACGCAAGTTACGACCATACACCACATAGAAACAGAGAGTTTGTTTATTTTGCATATATAAATGTATGTTTGTATGTATATAAATATATAACATTGTATATATATATGGATGAGATGAGATGAGATAAGATGATATTACTTCAGTAGTGATGCAAGATAGTCTTCTACTCAGTTTTTTTTTTCTCTTCTACGCGATGAGCTTTTTAAGTGCCGAACTGAAAAATAACGTGAATTTGAAGTATTAAACACATCATCGAGGAGAGAAGATCTGTGCAAATGTGTTTTCATGTTTTTTGAATCAAACTCACTTTAATTGAGTTTATTATAATAATTAATAACATCTTGTAGCTTTTCAGTTGTCTATCTTGACTGTTTTTCTGTTTTCTGTTGTTGTTTCCCCCCCTACTTATTTGCACCATTATCAGATACTTTAACACTAATACTACTTCAATTGTACCCAAGTTTTTAATAAGACTAACAATAACAAAAACAAAAAAGGTGGGAGAAAGTGACTATCGGTGATAAACAGAAATAAACAACTCAAAATATTCATAACACTTTCTTAAACTTCTTCAAAGAATAAACCCACACTTTTGTCTCATCTTCCCTAGTCGTTCCATTCGATGATCCAACCTTCCTCTTTGTCAACGCTGGTATGAACCAATATAAATCAATTTTCTTAGGCACCGTCGACCCATCCTCTGAATTTTACGTTTTGAATAGAGCTCATAATTCTCAAAAATGTATTAGAGGTGGTGGGAAACATAACGATTTGGAAGATGTGAGTAGGGAACTCCTACCACCACATTTTTTTCAAAATGTTAGGTACCTGGTCCTTTGGTGACTATTTTAAGAAGGGAGCTATCTCATATGCTTGGACTCTATTAATTCAAGTCTTCTGAGGTTCCACCAAAAAAAGACTATACTTTACCTATTTTTGAAGGTGACTCAAGACAAGAGTTACAACCAAATTTGGAAACTTTGCAACTTTGGAAAGAGCTAGGTATCTCTGATGACCATATCACCCCAGGAAACGTCAAGGACAACTTCTGAGAAAGGAGGGGTGGACCAAGGTTTATATGGTCCTTGTTCTGAGATTCACTATGACAGAATCGGTGGGAATATCGCTACATCTCTCGTCAACCAAGATGATCTTGATGTCTTGGAAATCTGGAATTTGGTCTTCTTGCAGTTTAAATAAAGAAAAGGACGGCTCTTTGAAACCTTTACCTATTAGACGTATCGATACCAGTATAGGTTTCGAAAGATTGTTCTCTGTTTTTACAAGACGTTAGATCTGATTACGATAACAGACTGTTTCATCCCATTGTTGGAACGTATTCAAGAAATCACTGGTGTTAAAGAATATTCCGGTAAATTTGGTGATGAGGATAAGGAAGGTATTGACACGATCCTTGCTGATCATGTTCGTAGTCTAACCTTCGCATTAGCAGATGGGGGGGAGGATATTCCAAACAACGAAGGTAGAGATTACGTTTTAAGACGTATCTTAAGAAGAGGTGCTCGTTACGCTCGTAAATATTTGAACTACTCAATCGGTAATTTCTTCTCCAGTTTGGCTCCAACTTTGATCGAACAAGTCAAAGATATCTTCCCAGAAGTAGCTAAGGACCCTGATTTCCTTTTCAAAATCCTAGATGAAGAAGAAGCCTCCTTTGCTAAGACTTTGGATCGTGGTGAAAGATAATTCGAAAAATATGCCACTGCTTGTGGATCTTCTGGTTCTAAAGTGTTGGATGGTAAACAAGTCTGGAGATTATACGACAGGTATGGTTTCCCAGTCGATTTAACCGAATTGATGGCTGAGGAAAAAGGTTTAAAGATTGATGGTCCAGGTTTCGAAAAGGCTAAACAAGAGTCTTATGAAGCTTCTAAGAGAGGTGGTAAAAAAGGTGATGACACTTTAATCAAATTAAATGTTCATGAATTGAATGAATTAAACAAAGAAAACATCGCTAAGACTGATAATTCTGCCAAATATGGGTTTAATAGCATCGAAGCCACCATTTTGAAACTACATGATGGTACTAAATTTGTTGATAAGATAATTGAACCAGGAAAAAAATACGGTATTATCTTAGATAAGACTTCCTTCTACGCTGAACAAGGTGGTCAAGAATATGACACTGGTAAAATTGTCATCGATTCTGTTGCAGAGTTCAACGTTGAAAATGTTTAATTATATAGCGGTTATGTTTTCCACACTGATTCTTTAGAAGAAGGTTCATTATCCGTTGGTGATAAAGTTATCTCTGCTTACAACGAATTACGTCGTTTCCCAATTAAGAATAACCACACTGGTACTCATAGCTTAAATTTTGCTTTAAGAAAAGTCCTTGATGGTGAAGTTGATCAAAAGGGTTCTTTTGTAGCTCCAGAAAAATTAGGATTCAGTTTTTCTCATAAGAAAGCTGTTACACTTGAAGAATTGTCTAAAGAGGAAGAAATTTGTAATGAACGAATTAAATTTAATTTTACTGTCTACTACAAAAATGTTCCATTAGAAAAGGCTAGAACAATATCTTTTGTTCGTACTGTCTTTGGCGAAACTTATCCAGACCCAGTTCGTGTAGTCTCTGTTGGTAAACCAATTGAAGATATTTTAACTGATCCAACCAATGAAGAATGGTTCAAATATTCCATTGAATTTTGTGGTGGTACCCATGTTGCGAAGACCTCCGATATCAAATTCTTCATTATCTTAGAAGAAAGCAGTATTACCAAAGGTATTAGAAGAATTGTCGCTGTTACTGGTACTGAAGCCTTCGAAGCTCATGGAGTCGCTAATGAATTCGAAACTGAATTGAACGTTACTGAAAAAACTACTATTCTCTCCAGCTAAAGAAAAGAGACTAAAGGGCTTGGGTATGAGATTAGGACAGTTATCTTTCTGTGTGATAACTAAGAATGAATTGAAGGGAAAACTCAACAAGATTGGAAAAGTAGTTAAGGATGAAGTTAAGGTTAGAGATAAGAATGAAATTAAGCAAACTGTTGATGAAGTAAAGAATTATTTTGAAGCTAACAAAGATGCAACCTATTTCGTTAAAGCTATTGATATTCCAACTAATCCTAAAGCTGTCACTGAAGCAATCAACTACTTAAAATCCTCAACCAAGGATAAGAGTATCTATTTATTAACTGGTAATGACCCGAAAGGTGAGATTGCCCATGGTTGTTACATTTCCAATCTAGCCATGGAAAAGGATGTTGATGATGCTGCTTTAGCTAAACAACTCTCCTCAATCATTGGTGGTAAAAGTAATGTTTTCCAATGTATGGGTGACAAACAAATGGAAACAGAAAAAGCTGTTGCAGAAATCACTGCTGTGTTCAAGGAAGAATTGGCCATTTAAATGGTGTCAAGATCAAATATATATATATGATATAGTATGATACTATTATCTTTTTTTTTTTTTCATATATTTATTTTTATAAGCTACATGTAAGAATAGTGATTATATTTTTATCCTTTTCAATAAACTTCAAACTATATTATATTCTTTAGATACAATCAAATATTTGCAAAAAAAATACCTACAACAAAATAAAAAGAGGTAGGGAATAAAATAGAATAAAAGATCAGATTTCAACACAAATAACAATAAAAAAATATTAATTGGATCTAGTATTATATTAAATATTTTTTCAGAAAGGTTGATTATTGAACGAATTCACCACATTGAGTATAGTGACTTTCTATCAACATTTTTGAATTAGAAAAAAATATATATATATATATGTCTTCTTCTTCATGCACCTCTGTGTTTGCTTTTTTAATACTTTTTATAAAGGCTTTAATTAAAGTGCCAATAGGTATGGGGTATAAGTGCGTTTATGGGGTCTGACTGTTGTTACATTTGCATCCGTTATGTATATATTATAGCCATATCATCGCTATTTCCCAATAAATGATCCAACACGTCTCTGATTAGGAAAACATTTTGATAAAAAAACGATAAGTTCTTTGATTTGATTGACAGTTCTCTTATTTTATATCCATTGACTTCATTTTCCAACTCTAGAAGGGACTGTTTGCCTACAATGAAACATTCTTAAAAATCATTATCCAAACAACTCATGATATTGATAGAAATGATCTCCAACGCTCTATATCCATAAAAATTATTTGAAGTTCGACTGTTTTGTGACAACCTAGACCACATATCGACTATTAAGATACCTAATTTCGTAAAAGATTCATGGCCGGTAGTAATGAAGAAGAAGGCTCTATCGTTTTCTATAAGAACTTTATTGTGAGACAGATTGACAATGATACAAGGCAATCCTAATACGGATGGTTGGGATGATGTTTTATGTTGAAGTATCAATTTTCCTTAAATTTCTTGGAAACGAATTATGGTTTCGTAAAAAATTTCAATTATTAAACTTTTGTGGCATTTTAATGATTTAACTCTTCCAATTGGAAATTGTACTTGAGATGAAGAGTATATTAGATTTAATTGTTTTTTTTTTTTAACTTCAAATAATTTGGAACTTAAAGGAAATTCAACCTGCTGCTTTGAGGAATGTTGAGACTGTTGATAGATATATTTGTGAATTGTTTTTAACAACCATCGATATAATAAAGATATTTTAGGCTGCTTATTATAATAAAGGCTATTATTAATTGTAATATTATATTTTAATGATATAGTACACATCTTGGATATCATGTTGTGGCCATAAGAATCGAAGACAAGAATATATGTATATATATGTTGACAATTTGACGGGTGTCCTTTTGTTCAATAGTTTTGATCAATTTACAAGTAAAAACCCATTTCTTGCAAAAAGTTCATCGCCATAAGGACAAAGTTTACTATTGTTTTAGCCCATTTCTTAAAGTTATTCTTCTTCCTCGAATGATCTGGCAGGAGGGGAAAACAAAACAGCCTATGTATGGACAGTTAAAAGACATAAAATGACTTTAAAATGGTACCTCTATAAACATAACTTAATACAAGTATTCTAAAGACATTTTACGGGATATATAGTATTCATAATTGTATTGATTTTGGCTATTACCATAACGGCCACTGCCAATGATAACTATAAAGGAATTCTAATTATAAAAGTTAATTAAGGTTATTATTATTATTATAGGAAAAAAAAAATCAAATGTTGTATACATATAAAATAGACAAATATATATATGTGTGTGTGGTTAATTTAGTCAAAGAATTTCCTTGTCTTGGATATGCCAAACATTTCTAATCTTATAGCTGGTAAAGCTTCTTCATGTAACAATTTTAATCTTTCGTCAATGGTATTATTCAATTCAATCTTTTCTGAAGAATCTTTTACAATAACACCACCAATTAATTCAGGGTTTAGAAAATCTTTAGATATAATTATTTTAATATCCCTACCATTTGTAGTAGTTTTATATTCTTCTATAATCTTATTTAAAAATTCTTCATTGTCCACAATTGGTAAATCGCATTCTTTAACTTGAATAACCACTTGATTTTCTAATAATCTTAAAATTGATTCAACGATTAATTTATGTAGAATCTCCTTGTATAATGTTTTATCATTAATTATTTTATCTCTTAATTGTCTTTGAGTCTCTTCGAATACTTCATTCAAGGAATCATTTCTTTTATTTAGCACTTTCAATCTAATCTGATTATCAATAGTAGATTTCATAATTTGTTTCTCCAAAGAAATTTTCTTCAAATTTTTTTCAAAATTGGTATCAATATTACTTGTTTCTTGACGAACTAAATTTGTCTTTTCAATTTCATACTCTTGATTAGCCTTCAATTTGATTTCTCTTGCCTTCTCTTCTGCTTCTTTCTTGATGAAAGCTTGCATTTTGTTTAATTCGTCATTCACTTGATTTGGTGTCAAAGAAGTAATTATAGAAGAAGACATTTCTTTAAATAATTATATATATGTGTTTGTGTGTGTACTGGTTGGTTTGTGTGTAGTTTTATTCTAATGGTTCGTACTTCAATTGGGAGAAATGTATAAGATACTCCCAATAACAAGCTCTTTGGTATAATAGTAGAACTACAGGACCTATATATATATATATATATATATATAAAGGAGCAATCTTATCTATCCTTCTTCCTTTGATGATATTCAAGTAAATGAAACTCTCTTCTCTATTTTTTTTTGTTGGTTTGATAGAAAAAACCCGTTTCAGGCACCTAAAAGGCGTGATATTTCCGCATCAATAAGCCTTTTCTTTCGGCACCAAAGCCGCAACAGGAATACAATTGCGGAAATGGAAAATATTACAAAACCGCCTGAAAGTGTTTTGATTTCTGTAGTATAATCTGTTATAAACAAATTGATAAAGAGAGATACACGTATTGATAACTAAAGTGCCACAGTGTTATTTGTATATATATATGTGATGTGCCTTCAAACTTAGACAGTATAGTTAAATGTCTGATAAATATATATATTATTTTAGATATTGACATCTTTAAATTTCTTTTACTTTTCTTCATTGACCTAGCATTTGCTCTCTTGTTCTTTTTTTTGTTATTTGGCAATTGACAATTCTCTTTTATTTGTTGTTATATATAGGGAATGGAGATACTGCAGTTCATATAATATATTATAAACATTCCTCTTGGTTTATTTTCATTTTAACGCCACGTCTCGGATTCAGTAGTGAAAATATTTTAGAAAACAATGAGAAGAAATTGGCGGGACAAAACCCCTCAAACAATCCATCATTAAATGAATATAACACGAGGTTTTAGAATATCTGTTTCTGGTACTCTTTCCATCTTTTAAAATTTATAAGATACAAATTATATAATATAATCTCCAAGAAAAAACGATGGTGTAGTATAATTATCACGGGGAGGTGCTGTATAATATACGTAATCTCATTAGGACTAACTAAAATAGTATGTTAAGCTTTTTCTTCACTTTTTTTAAAAACAGGTAGGAAGTTAAAATTAGCTTGATCAAAGTTCGTCATGAATGTTATTGTACGACGGTTTACTTGAACCATCATTAATAACATGACTCTTTATATCCTTGTGACGTTGTAATATTTCTTGTGACTCTTTAATTTGGCCTTCCCATTCGGCAATTATCTGCTTATTGGTAGATGGTAGTAATACCTTTTTCCTCAAGGATCTCTTTAATCTACTTATAGGTACTTCATCCTGAATGTCATTCACTAAATCTTGACCTATATTTAGTAAAGAATTGACATCTGCTGATAAACGTTGATAATGGACTCTTAAAATGTCCCCGATATTTTTTGATCTTATCTCTTCTAAATCGATTAAAAATGCAGGTTCTGTTGAGTAAAATGAATACCCATTATTTTTCAACCTCTTTTCCCAATATCCATAATTCCAATATCCATCAACTTCCATTCTGAACATACTAAATGGAGCCTTTTTGATTTCTGATTTTATAATCTCTTTTGGATCTAACAATTTGTCCTCCGTCCCAAGGTTCATGTAAACTAATTTCTTAATATCTAATGGGAATAAAACATCAAGAAATAAAAATCGAGAAATGTCCATTTTACGATCATGAAAACGTTGTGGACGTATCCATCTTGGCCAGGCATATTTTATCAATTTAATTTTAGCATTTATATTAGGGTTACTATTAATGATATTAGCAAATTCGTGTAATTCCGCACTAGTGGATGGATCTTCTAATAACCAGAATGTAAAATTTTTAGTACGATCAGAAGCTGATATTTGTAATACATTCTTCTTATAGTTAGATTGTTCTAAAACGGAATCATTTAACGTTGTAAGAATATTAATATCGGTGTTTTCTTCCGAAGGTTTCCTTTCTGATATTTTATTATTATGTTTTCTTACAAGTATAGTTAGTCTCTTTGGATTCAAATTGGATACAATAAATTCCTTCTCGTTAACCAAATCTGAATATATTTCACTCGACACTACCTCTACATCATAATCAGGTGTGGTACATTCAACGTGGTACGTTTTTTCAAAATCATCAATCATAAATTGGCCATATCCAAAAGTGTCCATTGAGGTAAAGTTGGTTATGATTTTATTATTCTCATCTAAGACATTAAAGGTAAGACCACCGATACCATGAATATTACCCTCATTCATTGTAACTTTCGAATCATACACATGACTCTCAACAATGACTCCATCGAATTGAGATATATCAGAAATCATAAAGTTATCAGGTACATCTATAACAACATCAAAGGCATTTTTTAATTCCTTAGTAAGCAATTCATTTGGCATAGATGGGACAAAAACCCTTTCATTCGGAATGAATGACAAATTTTCGGTAGGTAAAAGAACTATTTTAAAGTTGGCAATATTCAGTTTTTCTAATAATGGTACAAAAGATAACAATTTTTGAGTTCTCTCCTCCACTGGATCAATAATAAGATTTATATCTATTAACTTTTCTGTGGGATTTTGATTACTATCATCGAATATAGTAAAACCATTACTTTGAAGATAATCTTCCATATTGAATCGCGATAAGACTGTTTCAGTGGTGAAGTCGAATCCATCATTATTATATTGGGAACCATGATAAACAAGTTTTGATAACAGAGCAGATATCATTTCAATGAAATCTGGGTCTATAACTGTTCCAGAAAACCCAGGGTATACATTTTCAAGGGCAAATATAGAGTCTAAAGTTCGTTTTGCTTCCCTTTTAATGATTGACTCAAATTCAATCGTCGTGGGGATCTCATTTTGATCAAAATGAATAAATCTACCGTTTAACACTAAAAATGAATTAGAATTAAAATATGAAATAGGGACATCTGGTAACCATCTATGTAGACCCATTTGTATGATCTTTGATATTGGGGCAATATTATGATTGGTTTTCATAGATTTTTTAATTAAAGATTCTAAAAATTGTGATTGACCCGATTTCTCGCTATACTTATTAATGTTTGATTTTAATTTCTTCCATATTGAGTCAGATAAATCACCGGAATGGAATAATCTAACACGAACACCTTCGAATTTAGTATGTAAAATATTATTTAATCTTTTGAGTCCTTCAACAGAACTGAAGTTATCAAAAATAGTGATAGTGTGGAGGACATTTAAACTATTATTGAAAATACAGTCAACGATCCTTTCCTTGTAATCTGATAGCATAGTGTTGTCCATGGAGGTGTATATACCATTTGAAAAATAATTTGGTGTATATTTCTCATTTTTTGTAACTGAGGATTTCAAATGTAAAATGCCTCTCACGTCAATTTTTTTGGGATTTTTGCCAGCTTTAAGCTCTTTCTTAATCTCATTTTTCAAGAAAGTAGTGTCTTTTTTAATAACTTTAGCAATTAGATAATACCAAGAATTGTATTTAAATGGATATACTTCACCATTAATAATAATTGAAGTAGTCATTTCAATATCTAATGATTTTAATAAAGATTTTGTAGCAGGGATATTTTGGTAGCCTCCTGTAAATATTGAGTCATCTATATCTCCATTTGATATATCTTCGAGAAGAGAAACCAGTGAATCCATATCATTTTCATATTTAAATTCATAGATCTTACTTAATACAGAAAATGATTCTGAAGTGCCGATAGGTAGTAATCCAATTCTTTGTGGGTAACCTTCTTTAATAACTTTCAAAGTTCTGATAAGACCACTCAAGGCTTCGGTGTCGTCCCTTTCATGGGTATGTAAGATTTTATCAAAGTTGATAATAAATATAATTTCATTCCAGTTTTTTCTATATTCAGGTATTTCTCCAAATTTAGACTTTTCAGCCAAAAAACTTTCGATATTAGTACTTAATTCATTATACTGAGGATCCTTTTCAATATCATTAAAATAAATAACATTATCTGAAAATAACCCAATTCTATGAAGATCGATTTTAATAGGTTGTAATTCTTGTAAATTTAATAAGGAAAGATTTGTGAAATATTTTAATAGTGCTTTTGTGTTTGTATTAATAGAAAGCTTATCACTTAAATGATAATCCAATATATAATTTTTTAATTGGACCATACGTTTCCATTCATTGTATATCGTACTGAATAAGGAGTAGTGATTTAAAGAAGTTAATTTGATATTCTGACCGTTAACAAAGATACCAAGCATGTGGAAATCAATTCCATATTGTTTCAAAATCGAATTACTCTTCTTAATCTTATTCTTTTCGCCTTTTGATACTTTGACATTGAGTAGATTGTTCATAAGTATAGGGAAATTATTTATAACATTTTGAAAATATTTTATAGTGGAACTAAAATCACGACTTTTTTTGTAAAATCTGGTGATTAATGAAGTAACTTTCATATCAATATCTGAAATATTTTGATTTTCTACTGGTTTTAATAACAACTTATTTTTAAAACTTTTTGGTATCTCGACTTTAGTCTCCAATAGTCGCCATTTGTCTATTTCTTCATTATTTTTCAGCGTAAAAGAAGTTGAAAAATCCTGGTTGATATGGACTTTTGAACTAATATTACAGATAGGTTTCCAAAAGAATCGAATCTTTTCAGTCTGAGTAGCTTCAATAAATAAATTTCTATTAAAATCCTTAAAACCAGGTAAATTAGGACAACCATAGAAAATTAGTAAAGGCGCTTTAGAATTTGTGCCAATTATCGCAGATGGATTGTCATTTTCTGATAATAGTTCGAATTCTGATAATTTAGATTGTTTCTTTAGATCGTCAGATTTCAGATAGAAGCTGTCATCTGGTTTATCAAATATTCTCCCGTTTAACACAAAATGATTTACCTTAGGAATAGCTGGATCGATATGGTAAAAGACTTTAAATGGATATAAATCATAATATGTTTTAAATAATTGAGCGTTAAATGGTATCTCAGTGTTTGAATTTTTATTATTTTTATCAAAGTTTTCTAGAGCATTTATTACTTTTTGAAATAACGTAAGTTCATCCTCATTATCATTATCTTCTTCCTTAGTGTCCTCTGGATTGTAATAGTCATCAGCATCTTCATTGAATTCATCTAATTCTGTTATAATGGGATATAACTTGTTTAATAACTTGTGACTTTTTTCACTATCTATAACTACATGATTAAGAATACTCCATATATTAACAGACTCCAAATAACTGCTTGCAGATCCTTTCGCAGGACTTAACTTAATGGAATCTGCGAAGACAACTAGGAAAAACAAAATATTTGCCCAAGTTAACAACAATTGATGAATCTTTAACATCATAACTAGATTGGTGTTTTCCTTGCCAATAGTTGTAGTCAAAAAAGTTGTCATCATTTAAGTCTAGTGATATTAAAGTGAAATGTGCTTTCTTATTTGTTATGCATAAATGTTTTATTGTCAAATGCAAATTTATAGGGCACTATCATAACTGTTTTGATAAAACCCTAAGTTTTCCCTGTGAACTTTAAATTTAGCCCTAATCTGCTTTAAATTCTTTGGAATGTCTTTACTGTATATTGTTGATATATCTTAGTATAGAGAAAGATTCTAGTTAGACAGGTTTTAGTCAAAAATAAGATTGATTATCACTTTATTATGCTTGTTAACATTGAACCGTTTCTTCTTTAAAGCATTGACAATTTTTTTTTTTGAGAGGGATATTTTTTGGTGACTTTTGAGGCCATTTTTTTATTATGGTAAACATTATTTTGAATCCTTCTAGACATTATCAGTTTAACATTGACCTAGAAATAATATAATGAGAAAATTGTGTTTTGTATATATATATATATATATATATATATATAAATACTTACCATTTTTTTATATACAACTATAAAATTGGCTTAAATAGATTTTTACTTTTACATCTTGTGGTAAATTAATCACTTTCGTTTGCATCGTCTGAGTCACTGCTGCTAGAATTGGCTTCATAGACAATGGATGAGCCGTTGTCTTCCTTAACTTCGGATAAAACTAGGTCCTTATGACTTTCTTTATTTTCTTCTTCAACTTCTTCATCAAAAACTATCTTCTTATTTGAGACTACTGGTAATCTTTCAGCTTCAGAATTGTTTTGTTCATTTTCTAATAAAGTGCCTTCTACAGATACGACCCTACCTGTGGTATATATATTTCTAACCGTGAACTTTAATTTTCCATCTATATGATTACCATAAGAATCGACCCAATGACCTAATAAGCCGGTTCTCTTACTCTTTGGCTTAGAAGCTTCATCACCGTCTCTACTGTCTTCATTAACATCATCTTGTTGTTCATCTTGTATGAAAGTCCAATCATATGGGATGTTGTTCTTTTTAATAGAGGCATTGAAAGAATCGTGAATTAGTAAACCAATGTGCGATGCAGATTGAATGAAAATGTTTCCCTCTAAGACGTCACCAACTTGAGGTTGCCAAATATATAATTCAACTTTGCACCACAGGAAACTAAAAGGGGTATCGGGTGATACTTTAATTAATTTTGTTGTCTTTTCCTCGTCATCATTTGGATCTTCATCTAAGATGGTTAAATCTTCGTAACCCATAACAACCCCACCAATATCATTATTATATTTCATAATCATCGGATTCAAATGTTGTTTCATTATCCCTTGTAATGGATTTTGTAAATACATTGGAGCTAATGAAACATACATTGTGATAGGAATACGGATAATACAGTTGGACACACCATCTTCTTTAGGGTTTGTGATAAGTTTTTTATGTTTCTTGATAAATCTAGCTGCTCTTAAACTTTCAGCTGTTCTTTTAATAGCAGCCATTATGATTGATAATTCAATTATATGTTTGTATTTGTATTGTATAAAGAAATAAAATTCACAAGTATTTTCTACTTAAGTAAAGTACTCGGTGTATGGCCTTGCTTGTATAATAAGACTGTTGAACACTGTATACCAACGTTAACAACTGATCTCGAGGGCATCGAATTTTAGTTGGTGAGTATCAAAAAATATTTCATAATTATCTAAATAAAAAAACAAAAAAAAAATTTTCAAAATTACACGTGACCTAAAAATTCTAAAAAGGTACGTTCTGCAGTAAACAGGATAAAATATAACGATATGTAGAAACACCTAGATTATCTTATTATTAAATATACATATTTAATTATTTATATACTAGTGTGCATATAAGCATAAACAATGGATTTTTCATATTGTAAGGATGGAAATATTTATAAAAAAAAAAAAAATTATGATTATTTTTACTCAACAAAAGTTCGATGAAGTAATTTAAATATGGTGAGATTTTTTTTACTTGTTAAGAGGAATAAAGTTTAATGAACTTACTAATTGATTGCACTTACTCGATACCGAAAACTGGTTTTAGTTTTTTGATCAATAACCAGTCGGCTCTTTGGACTTGGTCCCTGAAAGCTGGATCTTTTAAGGTATCGATAGATTTTCTAGAAATCATCGAGTATAAAGTATCGGATTCATCAACATGACGACCCCAAATTGGCTGTTGACCCGATGGATCTTCTAAACGAACAGCCACACCGGCAGCAGTTTGACCCTTCCTGACTTCTGTAACAGGTTGATGGTTAATTTCCAAAGACATTACTTTACCTAACAATAACACATTTCTTTCTTTAGTGGTTGGATCTGTTCTTACCGCACAAATTGGAGTACCAATACGTAAACAACCTTCAATAACATCGACACCAACAATCATTGGACCACGCTTGTTAATAATTTGTAATGTATGTAAGACGCATGGGAAAATGGCGTAATCTAAGAAATCCTTACGACGTTGTTCCAATAATTGTTGTTGATATGCTGTGAATGAATCGAATAAGTGATAAATAATATCAGCATTAAAGATCTTAATACCTTCTTGTTCGGCATATTGTTCTGCTTCTTTGTCTACTTTAACATCGAAACATAACATAACAGCATATTCTGGAGCCTTTTCTAACATAGTACTAGCTTTCATAACATCACGCTTATAAACTGGACCTAACCCAATAGACATAACTGGAATTTTCATATCCTTTAAGAAATCTAATAAGGCTTCTAAGGAACCCAAAGTAGATGCTTGAACAACAACACCCTTACCAGATGTATCAACAGAATCAAGAAGACCAGTTAAATCATCCATTACATCATCCATTAACTCTTCCTCATCATCTTCTGGACCAACGACTAGTAATCTAGAACCAGAAACAGCCTTTTCTAAATCATTAGCAGCAATCTTAACACCTAATGCAGCTTTGACTTCTTTGTGATGAACATATTCAGATTTTAGACGTAATTCACGTAACGGTTGTGGGGTCAACAAAGCTCTGATATTAGTAGCAATTGGACCATTCATACCACAAAGTACGATTCTATCACCTTCTCTTAAGTAACCGTTTGATAAGATGACATCAATGGTAGTACCGAAACCTTCGACAACCTTAACTTCTAAGATAGTAGCTTCAACATGCGATAGATACATTAATTGCTTGGACATTCTCTTTTGAGTTAATTCTAATAATAACCATAATAAATCTGGGACACCCTCACCTGTGACAGCAGACGTTGGGACAATAGAAACATATTTAGCCATATTCTTATTTTTGTAGTATAATTCAGAATTCAACCCTTGTTCAGCTAAGGCCAATTGGATTTGACTTAATCTAGTATGGAATTCATCTTTTACAGCTCTAGTTTGTTGTTCGAAAGAGTCTCTGAAAGAATTGTTGGGAGTAGCTTTCCAGTCGTATAATCTATCAATCTTATTTAGGGCTACAACAAATGGGGCCCTTCTGTCTCTTAATAATCTAATAGATTCAAGAGTTTGTTGTTCTAAACCATGCATAATATCGATAACCAAAATAGCAATGTTACATAATGAAGAACCTCTAGAACGTAAGTTAGAAAATGATTCGTGACCTGGAGTATCAATAACTAATAAACCTGGAACATCAAAAGTTTGTTTTTCAAACTTGGCCATAGATGCTGTCTTTTGTTTGATGGCTTCAATTGGGAAATAGGTGGCACCAATTTGTTGGGTAATACCACCAGCTTCACCACCTTGGACATTTGTTTGTCTGATTTTATCCAATAATTTGGTTTTACCAGTATCAACGTGACCCAAGATACAACAAATTGGGGAACGTAAATCTTTCTTTGGGTTCTTGGCAGTTTCTTTAACAGCTGGCGAGGATATTTCTTGAATCTCCTTTTTGGTACTTTCTACTTGTGGGGTCTTTTCAGTATTGGCTTCGAATTCTGGTTCAACAGATGTCTCAAGTTCAACAGATTCAGTTTCAACAACAGGAGTGGAAATCTCTTCTTCTTCTTCTTCTTCGCCTAAATCTAAGTTTTCCCAATCGTCAATTAAGACATCTTCGTCAACGTCTTCATCGATTGTCTTTTTCTTTTTGTCGTTAGCTTCTTTTTCAGCCTTGGCAGAAGCATCAGTATCATTATCTTTTTGAGTGGGTTTCTTTTTCCTCTTACCATAGACAATCTTCTTTGGTTTCTTTTCTTCAATACCTTCACCATTAGCGGCAGCAGCCTTCTTGGCAAGACCTGCGACTTTAATATTGCCTGATGCTAAAAGGGCAGCACGTCTCATTTCCATCAATTTCTTTTCTTCCTTTTGCTTCTTGGTTAACAATTTACCTTCAGCCTTTAATTTCTCACGTTTGGCCTTTTCCTTTTCTTTCTTTAACTGTCTGTTTCTTTCTCTTTCAGCCTCTTCTTTAGCCTTTCTTTCTTCTTCTTCACGTTCTAATCTTTCTTCCTCCTCACGCTCTAGTCTTTCTTGTTCTTCTAATTGTTTCTTTAATTCTAATTGACGTTTCAAAGCAGCTAAACCAGCAGGAACTTTCTTACCTTTCTTAGCGGTGGTGGTAGTAGGCTTAGTCTTAACTGGGGCTGGTTCTTGAGATGAAGCTTTAGAGGAAGTTGTAGATTTTTCTTTCTTTTCCGCAGCTAACTTTTCAGCATTTTGTTTACTTAATTCTTTGTTTTTATCCTTTTGGGCTTTTTGTTGAGCCTTCTTCTTAGCTGCCAATTCTTTCTTTCTTCTCTTTTCAGCTTCTTTCTTTTCTCTTTCCTTTTCTTTCTTAGACTTTAACAAAGGCTTGGCTTCTTCCTTCTTTTCTTGCTTCTTTTTAGATTTCTTTAAAGTGGACATGAAATCATTTTCAGCAGCAAGATCTTCATCACCAGCTTGTTGTGGTTCTACAGAACTAGCAGGAGTGGTTTTGGAAGATTCATCTGCTGGGGTAGAAGAAACACCGAACTCTTCACCTTGAGGCAAATCATCTTCGAAGTCCTGGTCCCAATAGTTCTGTTGATTTTTTTTACCCTTCTTAGCCATTTTTAGATAACTTGGTATGTGTAGGTATACGCTTTGGTAGTACTTTTTTCTTTTTTCCCTCACTTTATTTAGTTATAAAATGGGTTGTAGTTACCATTTAATAGAAGATGTTGTACAAATTTTCAATGCGATCTTAGTAATTTCAAGACATCATCTTTGCAATTTTTTTTTTATTTTTCTTTGTAAATTTTTCACTTTTCTTTGGTCTTTTCCAGTTATGGGAGAAATTGAGTCATTAAACACGAACATCATCGCAAAATATTTAGAATACAAAGCACTTTGAAGGTTACATAGAGAGTATAGAACAGTATATATAGTAGTACGTGTGTGGAAGTATTGTTGCGTTGTACAATTACAACATCTTTTCCATGCAGTATTGACATTAGAGCTTGATAGCAGGTGGGGAAAATTTATTGTAGAAATTATGGATTAAATAGAATCTGCCAGAGAATGATGGAGAAAAATCCGAGTGATATTAATTATGTTTGTTCCTTCCATATTTTATTTAGTTTAAATTTGTTCTTTTTTTTTCGATCAGTCAGAACGAGCTCTTTTACATCTCTCGACTGAACCTACGGTATTCCCCTTTTCCTTCAGTGGGGAAGTGGGTGATATTGGAATTTTGTTTTGTTGATGAAGATTCACTACTCTTCTTTTGTTTGGTGAGATGGTTTTATTCTGGAAGAGTGATGAACCACAAGATAAAGAGGGTGTTCCATTAGAATCCCACGTCATGGAATTTTTTCTTATCATTTCGTAATAGCTTAACAACCCACTGTTCCAATAGATCTTCTGCTCCTGAATGTTATCATTTGAATCATTTTTCAAAGACTTGATAAACTGGAACGCATCCATAATTTTCAAATTCGACGATTTTTTGATCACGCAGGATATTAATAACGCAATCAAAGTTTCATTATTTTCACGGTCACCGAATATAAGCACGCCACTACCTGTGCACTTGAACAATTCCAACCAATCGTTGAGTCGTTCGAACAAATCATAATTGTTCAATTGGAAAACATTAAATTTGACGTTCGTATAGTTTCTTTTGTTCCCGTATATTATATTTTTCGTATTGAAGATTTCAGGATTCAATTGTTCAGTTAACTTGTTTAGCATGGTTGCATTATTATTGATGTAGCAGGAAATTGCTGGATCGTTGACATTGAATTGTTGTGGCATTAAAGAAGTGTCGAAATTAATCATGATAATGTCGTTGATACCATTGGGAGAATATAAGTTACAAATGTTTGATTGGGTGTATATTTGCGACATAGTCTCTGTAGGAATATCAATCCCAATGAAAAATCTGATGTTGTTATTCTTCAATGCTTCAAGATCATTTAAAGATGGTAGAGAACCAAAGAATATATTTTTATCTAATTGCTGCAGACGATGTGAATTGAATTGTTTATCAAAAGCGGCCTCGTCTAGAATCATTTTGTTGTTGTTGTTAAAAAAAAAAAAAAAAAAAACAAAGAACGAAATTACGTATTATGTGGAGAACCAATGAGTGGTAATGTGATATATCCCTTTAGTGGAGAGTATATTTATCTGCAGTGTTATTCAGACAAAGCAAAGTGAGACCAATTGACAAACCAAATTAAGTAATACTCTTCCCCCTGGAAGCACTGCTGATTGAGACCTCAATACCAGAGAACATCTCATCGAAGTTTTTATATTCTCTTCCTTGTTCATTCTTCGAGAAGAAAGATCTTCATGATTCCAGTCACAAAAAAGGAACAGGACAAAAAAAATTTTCAAAACAAATAAAAAAAAAAATTTATTTAATTACATTTCCTAATTGGGTAATAAACGCTGAGCGACCCCTCCATTTGTCGAAAGTTCGAAAGAATAAAGAAGAGGTTTTGTTCTTTGGGGTTTCGAGTGCTGCTGGTGAGACTAAGTGGTACATGTAGTTATAAATATTATGATCAGTAATTACTTAGTGGTGTATTGTTAATGAGATCAGTAGTAGATTGACTAGAAGTTATTGGCAATCGATATGGTTTTCCTTTTTTTTTGTTAAAGTGAAGTGAGGGTATCGAAGAAGAATATCTTTAAAAAGTTTGTATATACTATGTAGATTTGTATTTAGAATGTATATGAATTGATGATAATTATTATTAAAAATCATTTTTGTTTTGTTTTAATGAATATATATATATATATTCTATTATTATTATTTTTGGTTATCATTAATAAAAAAAAAAAGTAGTGGTAGTAGTAGAAGAAGAAGAAATAAGCGTCTGTGTAGCATTGCAAATTTGTCTGAATGTATTTGAATAAACGATGGAGAAATGAGAAGAGAAGGAACAAGGATATCATGACTTGTATTGACTTAATTCAGATTTCAATCTCCGCACCTCCATCTCGTATAATCTTTCATTATTTTGTAAGTAAAGAATATAATCAATAGCCTTCTCCAAAATCATGCTTTTATTTAATCTTGGTTTTTTAGTATTTGGAACAATATCCTTGGTACAACCATCACTATTATTATTATTACTGTCGGGCAGACAAGAAAAAAACGTGGTCTCTTCAGTATCCAACCAAGGTATAATCTGTTGTAACTTAGCGAGCTTCGTATTAATATTAATCCTATACTTTTTTTCGATCCTATTATGAGCCTGTTTCTGATGTTCCGTCAATTGTTTTCTACCGCCATTCCCAACAATCTTGGGTCTCTTCAGTATAAAAGCGACATCTTTGCCGTTACCACACAACGGGTCAGTGACGCCCAGTTCAAGTTTCGATTTCCCATGTTCCAACAATTTATTTAAAGTGAACTGATCAAAGGAACAGTCGTCCCCTGGTTCGAATTTGAGGTCAGATATAGGGGAGCCGACGGAGGAAGACGTAGTTGAAGACAAGATGCTTTCCAATGGTTCGAACCAGGTGGTTGAAGAAGGAGAGTCCTGCGGGTCCGTTGTGGATGGAGTTTTGTAGTGTTGGAACATCCAGTCGTTGAACGTGGTTGTATCTTTGGTGTTATTTTGTGGGACGAGGGGATTCGATGTGTATTGAGTGGTCATGATGAAAAAAAAAAAAAAAAAAGATTATATGCTGTTTAAGAATTGGGGGGGGGAGCAGATAAATACAGCCAATGTTGCCTTTTTACTTGATAAGTTCGAGAGTCGCAAGGTTTCTACAAAAGAGAAAGATGGAGAGGTGAAAAAGCAAAGGAGAAAGAACGCCATACTATTATATATATATATATATATATAAACGTAGGTGTCAAGAAAGAAATGCGATAGTTGAGGAGAACAAGAACCAGAGCAATAGTTATGTAATAATGACTATGTTGAAAGTGTTGAAAGATTCAACAATAACCTCTACGACACACATTTACTTATATATATATATATTTGATAGACCGATCAAACACACCAGATTATTTAGGAAAGTTGGTAATGGAAACGAATGGGTGTTTCTTAATTAATTTATTAATTTTTTGCCTTCTTCGAGCCACTTCAACCAAATAATAATAATAATAATAATAATAAGGAAAGAAGAAGGGGGAAAAGAAAAGAAGGAAAGTTCCAAAATTAGAAACACCAATCTAGACAAAATTGGTTTAACAACCAAAAGATAAACGTAAACGTAAAGATAAAGATAAAGATAAAATATAGCTCTTTGTTTTCAACGATAGTAATAAAATTACACTCGGATAAGGAGGTTGAGGGGAAACAATAGTTTAGATCCTTCGTCTGCGGTTTCCTTTTTGGGGTATGGGGTTTGGCAGCCATGCTTCCCGCTGTGGTGTCTGGATGTGGGTCGATGTTATTTTTGTTTGTTTCTTTGTTTCTTTTGAATGGGGGTTTGTCCAGAGAGATCCAGATTTCCCCTTTTGGGTAAGTGGTGGGGGGTGGAGTGGGGGAGGAGAGAATTGGGGTGTCTGGGTCTCTTTCTCTCTCTCTCTCCCTTTTCTTTTCCGAAACAATTCCGGAGACGGCTTTTGAGCGGGAATTCCGGAGTTTGTTGTTCAATGCTTTCGAAATCTATAAAGAAGAGCTGGATGTAATAAATGTAATGAATGAACTACTGGTTTAAAAGATGTTTCTTCTTATTGTGAAAGATTAGAATAGTAAAGTATCCTTTTAAATATTGAAGAGAAGTGGTGGAGGGTGGGGACAGGTATATATATCCGATAATAGGGTACCATATGGTTTATACAAGGTCAAATTATTTTTCAGACAAGGAAAGGAAACAGCTTCAAAGAGATGAAAGCATTAAAAATGTCAAATCACGCATCTTTCAAAATTGTATCATATACGTCAATGGGTACACTAAACCTTGGAACAGACTGAAATTGCACAAAGAGATCGTTTCTCATGGTGGCCGTTTCAAACAGCACTTGACTAAACTGTCCAGTGTCACACATATCATCGCATCAAACCTTCCCTTGAAAAAGGTTATACAGTTTCAAAAATATAAAGTAGTCACCCCAGATTGGATCATCGACTCGATCAATAATCATAAATTGTTGCCCTGGCACCATTACTCACTTTTATCCAATTCAGACGAAACTCAAAGGAAACTTGTGATATCTTCTCACACTTCTTCAATGGATCAAATCACAGACTGTAACAACCCTAATTTTATCAGTAATTATCTCGCTAACTCTAGACTACATCTCCTATCCGATTGGAAATCACATTTGAGATCATCCTTTTTAGCTAATAATATAAATAATCCTCACATTCCACAAAATAACCAGTTTATTTACCTGCATATCGATTTCGATTCATTTTTCGCTACTGTAGCATACCTTTATAGACCCCCTCAGTTCCTTAATTGCCAATTCAATAAGGATCCAATCGTCGTTTGTCATGGACATGGCAATTCAGATATAGCTAGTTGCAACTATGTGGCTAGACGATATGGTATTCGCAATGGAATGTGGGTGTCACATGCTTCCTCACTTTTACCAACAGGTCTTAACTTGATCACTTTACCATACAACTTCGACGCATTCAAATCAACGTCGCAGATCCTTTTCGACACTTTGAATGACGATTTCACCTGTTTTCATCATCAAGTGATCCCAATCTCAATCGATGAGTGTATTTGTCTCTTGCCACGAGACCCAATCTACGATTCCGATACAATACACAAATTGTGCCATGATATTAGGAGTAGAGTATACGAATTAACACAAGGTTGCACAGTCAGTATTGGTGTCGGGTACAGTCAAGTACATGCACGATTGGCATTGAAATTGGCAAAACCAGATGGTGTATACATTAAGCTCAACGATTTCGATTTTGATGACGCTTTCTTGTCTAAGTTACAAGTATCCGATTTGCCTGGGCTGGGTCCCTCAATGCAGAATAAGTTACTCTCTATTGATCCCACTATTAAAACACTGTCTCAACTATCCAAAAGATTCCCTACAGTAGATTCATTGAAAAATATATTCGGTAATAAATTGGGGACAAAAGTGTTCTTGGCATTACAAGGTAAAGATGACGATGAGACAAAAAGACTTGTATATGACACAGCAAACGTATTTGCAAAGAAAACAGTCTCCTTGGAAATTAACTGGGGGATTCGTTTCCAAACGGTAAAACAGATCGACCTGTTTTTGAAAAGAGCCTCCACCCATTTAATTGAAACAAAGCTGACCCCTTTCCATTATTGTACTTCGTCCATTTCTTTGAAAATATTAAGGAGAGCTCAAGGGGCCCCTATTGACCCACCCAAATTTCTAGGGTGTGGTCAGTGTGATTCGTTTTCACAGAGTTCAAATTTGGGACTCCCCAGTGATGATCCTGGGATTATTTCCACTGAATTGCAAAATCTGTATAGGATACTGGCGTGTCCACCGCTAGAGTTGCGTGGTATTGGGATCCATTTCCAAGTGTCAAGTAAAGATTCAAAAGTTAATAAGGCTAATCAATTAGGAATTGACGCGCTATTACAGGGGGCAGCAACTATTCCTAAAGAAATTCAGACTCCCCCGCCACCATTTTTAATGAAACCAAATGTTCCTGTCATTAGATTATCTCCTGTTCATGAAAATGAATTGAAACAAAAGAAGCGAAAAGTCTCACCGTTGAAAGATTCCCATATTTATAAGATGAATAATTCTGTGATTAATAATGAATCTGATGATATCTTGTCCACTTTTCAAATTGAGTTTTTGAAGGATTTGCCTACCCAAATTAGAAATGAAATTAATCAAGATAGGAAAATTCATTTAAAGGCCAAGAGAAGTAAAGTAGAGACTTTGAAACGGAGTATTGCAAAGAGAGAGATTGAAAAATCAAGGGAGACAAGCCACTTCATGGGGAAAGTTTCTATATTTGAACCAATTAAGTTTCAAAATATGGAAACTTTCCAAAGCATTTGTAATTTGATTGTTCAGTGGATAAGGGAAACAATCACAGATTCCATGGGTCCACATGAAAAGGATGTTAAACTTTTTAAAAGATATTTGATCAAGCTTTATAATGCAAATAGAATTCATTTGGTGTTAAGGATTGCAAATATTATTTCTACTGAGTTGAATTTAAGTTCAGCAAGAATAACTAATGACACAACGATTACTCAATCTGGTTTACAACAATGGGATAACATCTTGTTTAATGTAGTTATTCCAATTTTACACCAAAATCATTTGACTTTTCAATCTGAACGAAAAGTAAATATTGAATACGATGTTTAGTGTACTGTTTTCCATGTTGACAAGTCTTTTTTTTTTCTCTCTCTCCCCATATGATTGACAGTTTATCTCTATTTATATTCTTTTTTTTATATTTGTTGCAACGATAAGGAAACTATGCGTTTATTTTTTCCTTTATGTATTTTAATTTGTTTTTGTGTAGTTGTTATTTTTTTTTTTTTTTTAACAAATCTTGTTTCTGGCATGTTATTTTAAGCAAAGATTCTAACTCTTTAACTTAATTTATTTATTTATGTTTGTATTTATTTATTTGGATTAAGTTCCTTTTCTTCCACTAATTTAGAAATCTTCAAAAATGGAGGAAAACATATATTTTTCTTCTCCTAAAATATCAAAATAAAAAAAAATTCCTAACAAGATAATTTTATATTCAGATATACTACAAATTCAAAACATCGACCTTTGTATATTTTATCGAGAGAAATAAGAATGTTCTTTTAAAATACAAATTATATTTAAGGTTGTCTCTATTTTCATTCTAAATATGTATCGCATGTCTCTGCAAATAATTCTTCAAAGGATCTTCTTTAAGAATTAAAATTCAAACGTCATTTCACTAAAATGCAAAAAATATATAAGTATAGAGCACAACAATTTTACATCCTTAATTAATGATTCTTTTTTTTTTTTTAATCATTTTTCTAGTTTTTTTTACTAATATTCAATGCTTCTTTTTGATGATAGTTAACCTCGAACTCTTTTTGAGCGACACCACTGTTCCTTACCGACTTACTCCTTAATATCCAAACAAAAAAAAAAAACTTTTATTTTTTCTAATCGAATCAAGCATTATAACCAACTGTTTAAGCCGAATTTATCTATTACTCAGAAGTAGATTCATTTTACTATATTTTCTTTCTATTCTTAAAATACTGGTTCCGAAACCATAGAAGAAGAGAGGTTATTATTACTTTTTTTTTAAATATTAATTCCCTCACCGTTGGTTAACTCTCTATTTCTCCACATTCTTGTTAGTAACACTTCATATTGTCTACCAGAAGCCTTAATTGATTATCACACCTTTTCTCCTTTATTTCTGTATATTCCGTCATTTACAACAACAACAAAGACACAATATATATTTTTCTGTTATTTAAAAGATCAACTCTGTATTTCCCATATTAAAGAGAAATATATCAGTGAAATATTTGATGTTTTAATTAAAATATGAAAAGAAAACAGGGATAAATAAGTAAACATATGTTTATCTTTACATTTAATAGTAGAAAGAATAATAATTACATTTGCTTCTTATTCAACGACAGTAGACACAACAAGTATTTTTGATAGTTTCCATCGTACATATTGGCAGTGGAGTCAAAACTCTCACATCTTCAAAAATGTGGAATGTAAGGGAAAGTTCCCTTTGCAATTAATGCTATTTAAGGAAGAAAAATCTCAGCCTCAATTAGATTCTTACAATTTTCAGATTCACCAGATAATAATATTGTAAGATATATTTCTCTTAAGAAAATACTTTAAATATGTATTAATGAGTTATATACCTTAAAAGCTTGTTATTAGCTTCACTTTCTCTATATAAGATACATAAAGAACGTAAAGTGGGTTCATGGTAAACTTAAAGAGTGACTAGAACAGAAATACTTCCTCTTAAATGAGATTCCATGTTACGACGAGTTTACACAGCCACCAAGGTTATTTCATGTTGATCCTATCGTATCATATTATATTCTTAACTATGTGTAACTTATCGTTACCCTACCATTTATAATTTCCTTTTTCGGTGTCCAGTATAAATCTTCCTAACACTTTCTCCCCCTAAGATTCGTTACCTCTGCGGAGCGCTAATATTATGATAAAACTCTTTACAGTAGTTGTAAGGAGGCGACAAGCTGGACGAATCTGAAAAAATTAAGTTAGGAAACCAAACCTGGATCAATCTACGGGTCCCTTTCCAATACCTAATTAAGTTCTAGAAAAATCCCTTGTCTGAGGTGGATGGCCATCCAAGTGAGACTATGGTGGGTCTCTTACCGGTATTTTGTCTCTTCTAGTATTACCATTAGGCAGCATATAACCAATTTCAATATTCTCAGTACTTCTCAAAAAAATAAAAAAATAAAAAAATATTGTGAGGTATGTAATAGAAACAGAACTATGATGAATGACAGTGTCACAAAAAATGGAAAACGGAGTTCGTGGGGTAATTTTTGAGTTCATTGACTTATTACTAATAATCTGCTCAGATGGTAGGGCTGGCGATTCCTACTACATCTCCTAAACCATAATTGCGCCTGGGATCAACTCATTTCTATCATGATCTGAAAAACTATTAGCACTGTTTTAAGTTACCACTTTTTTTTTTTTGTCCTTTTCTTTCTCGGCATCTTTTTGTTTGGATAGATAGTTTTCCTTCTATCTCGTTGTGTTCTTAATTCATTCCTTTTCTTTAGTACCCATTTATTAAAAGTTTCTTGAACTTTTTTTCTGTGCCTTTTGAAATATTCAATTTGGGCGTGTGGCAGATGTTTTTCAACTATTGAAAGTGGCAACCATGTTGTATCCCACTTTTCACAATCCTGCCAAGTGACTTCAACTTCAACCTCATCTGACAAATATCTCGTTTGTTCAAATCCGCTGATTTGGTGAAGTCTACTTTGGATTTCCTCCTCGCCAACGGGAGAGACACGGCCATAATCATTTTGATTTGGATTAAAGTGTCGTAAATCCTTTACGTTGAAAACATCGTTCTTTCCTGTTGAATTATTTAATGCTATTCTAACAGTATTACCATCACGAACCTCAATAATTGAAAAAGGACCGTACCATAAGAAATTGAATTTAGAACCTGTTCTTTGTGCCTTGAATACTGAATTATGAATAAGAACTTTTTGGTTAACTTTAAAATCAGCCTTTTTCTTCTTCTTGTTTTCTCTGATGGAAACTCTTTCTTGTTCTCTTGCAATTCGTTCTGAAATAATCCAACGGATAGCTTCTGAACGTTCGATCAATCGTTCAAGAACCTTAGATTGATCATTCAAGACGTGATCGAGACCTGAGGGATGTAATTTAGAGGATTCTAGTGGATTCCACATGCCTACAAATCTTGGTTGGAAGGTGTGAGCAGCCAAAAATGGAGTAGCTTGAATTGTTGATTGATATGAGTTGTTATAGGCGAATTCTACCATTGGTAAAAGTTCTACCCAATTATTACCACTCTCTTTAATTGCAGCAATTACCTTCTCTGTTAAGATTTTATTAACACGTTCGACTTGACCATCTGCTTGAGGATTATGACTTGTTGTCATATGTAATTTGATGCTCAGTCTTTGTGTAAATCTTTCCCACAAGGATGACGTAAAGAGCTTATCTCTGTCAGATACGATTGTCCTTGGAACACCGTGAAGACGAAAAACCTCTTTTAAAAATAATTTCATAATGACTTCGGAAGTATCAGTTTTCTTGCAACTAATAAAATGAGCCATTTTACTAAATCGATCAACAACCACCATGATCATGTCATGTTTTGTTTTACTATCAGGAGCCATGCCTGTAATAAAATCAATATTAATATCTCTCCATCTGTCATCAGGAACTTCTAAAGGTGTGTACGTCCCATATTGTTTACCAGTACGATGCTTTGATCTCTGGCAGATCGTACACCCTTTGACGTAATCGTCAATTGTTTTCTGCATTCTTCGCCAATGATAATATGGAGATAAATTAAGTCTAGTCCTAAATGAATCACAGTGTGAAGAGGCAATTGAATCATGAGCTAGTGCTAAAAGTTCTTTGCGTACACTGTTATTTGGAATGCATAATTTATTCCTATTCAATGGTGAGAATCCATAATATAATAATTTATCCTTGACATCATATCTCTTAATTATGGTACTTAATTCATGAGGTATCTCTAGGTTCTCGGTTAAAATTTTATAAATTTGTTGGAACTCTGGATCTTCATAGTATCCATTAATTAAGGTATGTTTGTATTCTGGAGAAATTGTAGAATAGATGGTTGTAGTATCGTTTGTAGGAGAAAGATCATTGGCAGTAATGGACCATAATGATGCAGAAGGAGGAGTAGTATACTCTTCTATTTCCTTTATCTTGTCATCATTATTATTATTATTTTTTTGATTTTCAATATCTTGAAAATTATTGTGTTGTTCTCGGATTCGAGACAATCCATCTGCTCGATTCTTTTCACCTTTAATATATTCTATTGAGAAATCGAAGGTTGAAAATAAATCTAACCAACGCTCAATTTTGGGACTTTCAGTCCTCTTTGAATATAAATATTGTAAAGAATGATGATCAGTGTGAAGAGTGAAATGTTTCCCCTTCAAATAGTGTGCCCATTGACCTAATGCCAATCTAATTGCATAACCCTCTTTTTCACGTACGTCCCAATTTAATTGAGATCCGTTTAATTTGTGACTGGAGTAAGCAACGACACCTAATACTTTACCACTGTCATCTAATAATTCTAAGGTTGCGCCTACAGCATAATTTGATGCATCAGTTGTCACCAACACATCCCTTGTTTCATCAAATGGTAACAAAACAGGAGCTGTGGTCAGCTTTTCTTTTAATAATTTGAATGCTTTATCACATTCTTCATCCCATGATCTCTTCTTATGTGCAAACTGAAATATACAATCTGCGATCTTTGAGAAACCTGGAACGAATTTTCTATAGAAAGAACATGTCCCTAGAAATGCTAGAGCATCTTTTGTTGTTTGTGGAGTTGGCCAGTCTACCACTGCTTGAACTTTTGATTTATCCACATGCAACCCTTCAGCTGATATGGTATGTCCAAGAAAATTTACACTATTTTTAAAGAAAAATGATTTACTCTTTTTTACAAATAAACCTTGTTCTTTAATTCTATTTAAAACCATTTTTAAATGATTTTTGTGTTCATTGACACTTTTTGAGAAAATCAATATATCGTCTAAATAGACCAAAACTATCTTACCAATTAAACCTTTTAATGTCTCATTCATCAACATTTGAAATGTAGATGGGGCATTAGTTAATCCAAATGGCATAACCTTCCAGACATATTGTCCTTCGTGAGTTACAAATGCAGTTTTGTATTGATCTTCCTTTGCTACTTCGACTTGATGATAGCCACTCACCAAATCTAATTGTGAAAACGTGGAAGCGCCTGCCAACATGTCAAATAAATCATCTATCCTTGGTAAAGGATATTTGTTTTTGACTGTGACATCATTTAATCCCCGGAAATCACAACAAAGTCTCTTTGTGCCGTCCTTTTTTGTAACAAATAATACAGGAGCAGCAAAAGGAGATGACTTTGCTTCTATTCGTTTTGATTCCAACAATTCACTTAATTGACGTTCCAATTCTCTCTTATCTGAAGCACTCATACGGTAGGGTCTTCTGGCTACTGGTGAAGTGCCTGGTAAAACCTCGATTGTATGTTTTATAGGTCTTTCAGTAGGAGGGACGTTCGGTAATTTATCAACAATAATATCCGAAAATTCTTTTAGAATTTCCTGAGTATTTATGTCATTGAAGTGTTCAGAAACATGATCGTTTGTGCTTATCCAAAATAACTGTACATGAGTACTTGATTTAGAGATTTCTCTATGAACCTCTGTTGCACTAATTACTTTGAAATATTCTTGTGAAGTTATTAATTTAACTTCTTGTGATATTGCGGGAATTGCAATTTCACTATATTGTTGTACAAATGGAACCCCTAAAATACACTCTGTTTTTAGCCAGGGTGCTATGAAAGCATTTATAATGACTTTCTCTGAATCTACGAGACATTTAAAGGACAACATTTCTGTCACCCAAAGTGGATTGCCGTTGGCAACATTAACCATCAATGGTTTAGCTAAAGTCTTAAATTCAATTATTTTATTAAAATTAATTAAACTATTATAAAATATAGAAGATATAAAATTAGCTGTAGCACCTGTATCAATAATTGCATTAATACATAAATCACCGACTTCTAAAAGTGTAGTAGGAGAAGTACCCAGTAATTCTGTATCTTCAATACTTAGACAATAAACTAAATTTAAATCACAACCGTTTTTAATTGCGAGTTATTGGTTATGTTTGTTTTTGGGCCTCTTCTCTGGGTGTAGAAAATAACACTCAGTTGGAGAATGATTTTTATGAGTACATTCGGACTTGCCAAATTTCCTCTTCTTACCTCCAGTGCTATTCTGTTTATTATTACCCTTTTTGTCTTCTTTAGATTTAATCTTTTTTGGTTGTTCCATTGTCAACAAACGCTCTGACCAGCTTAATAACTCATCTAATGGCTTTGGATTCAAAGCAGAGTATTGAGCTTTGATATGATCAGGCAATAAAAATGTAACGATACCAGCTCTTTCTTGGTCTCTTGAATACCCGTCGTCTAACACATGAAAGATCTTACGAATATTTCTAATATCTTCAGCACTACTTATTTTCGTACCTAGAATACTTTGGACCAGAAATTCTGCGGTTTCTTTACCTTGTAGTTTATCAACTACTAATTCAGCAAAGAATCTGATGTTCTTAGATTCAATGTCGGTCATGTCTCGAGCTGTTTTAATTAGCCAATTGGCAGCATCATCCTTTAAAGCAAGGTTGACAATATTTACAGCTTCTCTACCAGTAACATCATAGTCACCTACAACCCACATAAAATCTTCGAACCATTTTTTAACTGGTATTGTGTTTCTACCTTCATAAGATAGTTTGTTTGAATCGATTAATAACGATTCTATTCTTTTGCGCATACGATCTGTATGTTCTTCAAAATCCTTTGACTTTGATGTAGTCTCAGCCGCATTTCCCATACGATCAATAACTTTATTCATCATTGATTCAATGAAGTCACGGTCAGGACCTGGCTCTTTAGTCTCCCAAAGCTCTAATAAGGCTTTGAATGGTAGATCAAGGTGGCTTTTACCCTTTTTTGTTTCCACGGGGGAAGAATTTTTATTTGACTCTTGGTCTGAACTCTTGTCCATTACTAGGGGCTCCGAATTCATTAATTGGGCATCAGTAGTAACAGCAGGTTCATTCTCCCCCTCTTTGGAAGAGTGATTATTATTGTTGAAAGTCTTGGACTTCATCTCCTTATCGGCAGAAGACTCGAAGACTTCGTTTGGATTAGTTGGATCAATTAAATTAGACATTGCTAATTAGTAATTTTAGGTATTTCTTTGTGATTTGTCGTGTCTGATCGTAACCAAACGCTACCAAATGTAAGATATATTTCTCTTAAGAAAATACTTTAAATATGTATTAATGAGTTATATACCTTAAAAGCTTGTTATTAGCTTCACTTTCTCTATATAAGATACATAAAGAACGTAAAGTGGGTTCATGGTAAACTTAAAGAGTGACTAGAACAGAAATACTTCCTCTTAAATGAGATTCCGTGTTACGACGAGTTTACACAGCCACCAAGGTTATTTCATGTTGATCCTATCGTATCATATTATATTTTTAACTATGTGTAACTTATCGTTACCCTACCATTTATAATTTCCTTTTTCGGTGTCCAGTATAAATCTTCCTAACAAATATATAAATATATATCGACAAATAGGGCAACCTAAACTTCTAAGGATCACGCTCAAATTGATCTTGTATTTGTAATTTGCTGATTCTAACATTTAAGTAGCACCATTTTATCGGTTTCTCATCCAGGTTAAAAATTTCAGTAAGATCATTTTTTACTGGAAAAAGTTCTGTTTCCTACATTTCAAAATCAGGATCACCCAATGCAACCAATAATGTCATCTACTTGTTGTATTTTTAAAAAATTTAGAGGTAGTATTAAGTTTTTTACTACTTTCACTTTAAATCTCTTGAGTAATTTCTACACTTATGGTAATTCAATAAAAAAAAAAAAATAAAGAAAGAAAGACAGATAGCAGATAAATTTGATCACATATATAGTATTTTTTAATGATCCACAAACATAATATTATTATCACATTTATCTTTAAACTAAACACCTGTAATTGAAAACTATTTTTTTTAATGATAAGGACTAAAATATCCTTTTCATTAATTGTAGTACTGGTTTTAATCTTGGCACCTTTTGTATCAAGACAAATCCTTTAACTCTCTCTAAGAGAAACCTCTTCAGTATTCATGAAAATTTTTTATAAATTACAAATTTAAATAAACCATGAGAGAAACCAAAACCTAATTATATTTTAAACTTGTCTGCTAAAACTTACATATCAGTTCCACAAAAATAATATTTGGACCAATTGTACCAGTATCCAATGCCCTTTCTAAGATCGTTTGGGGTTTAAGGGGTATGATTCAAAAATATTAACCTTTATATTCTAGATTCGACGATATAAGAAGTGTGATGTTTTCAAAAGTAGTCTATATTTTAGTTTTCCTTGCCATTGGTTGTATACACAGTTTTAATTTACAATTCACCACTTAAATTTTTTTTTTAATAATCTAATTGAAGAATAGAAGAAGGACCAGTCTAAAACAAAAACATGTGATTGTAAGAAGAATGTAAAAACCAAACAAACGAAAAAAGAATATGTTCAACTTTTCACACTACTCCAATTAACCTTCTTTTGATCCCACTGGCCCACTTTTTTTATTTAAGTTTTTATTTTCTCGAGTAAAGAAAGAGTTTCAACATTGCTCCAAATTGAACTGTCACAAATTGGAAAAGAACTGTCACTTGGTAAAAATAAACAAATTAAATAAAAGACAAAATATGCCATTTGAAAGGTGTCCATTTAAGACCGGAAATCAAACTTTTTTTTTATAGAAAGGACACAAGAATATATCATGTTACTATTGGATTGTTTCAATTTAAAGAGACAACACTCCAGGAGGGAAATTAAAGTAGAATCCCCAATGGTAAAATATCCAATAGAGTCAATTAAAAAAAAAAAAGATATGATGTAATCGTAACAGGTTTTTTTTTTATATTTAATATATATAATATTCTTAATAGAAATAATGAAAGCCAGGTGTCTTAAAAAAAGTGTCATATTCAATGAATATTATCAGTAAACAAGCGTGTTCGCCTTAATATAAACACAAAAAATAAAACACTATAAAAGATAAACATGTAAGAAAATAGAATAAGTACCCCCAAAAATAGGAAAGTAAATAACATATTTAATTTTGTGCATGAGAAAGAATATTAAAAATGAACAAGTGCAGAGAGCTGAAGTGGGTAAAAAAAAATGAAAAGCAAATAAACCAACAAAACTGGAATTTAACCAAAGTTACCACTTTCTCTTGGGTCACAATATAGCGTCAACAATCTTACCCCAGATAGTTGTCGGACGGACCCTTGCCTCGTCCAATTCCCTAGTCTTTTCTTCAATCTCTTGCAACCCAGTAGTAACATCAATATCTTTCACAGGTTTCCACCATTTTTGAAAGAAAGTACGTGTCCAGAACTTATGACCAAACCAAAGGGTAATAAAGATGGGTATATTGATATAAGCAGCAATGAAATCGGCTACTCTCCAATATTTTGCAATGAAAGTGGCATAACCGTTAGTTAGCGTGACCAAACCGACAACGAATAGAGAGTAGTACACTGCATGGGGCATTAATGCACCTTTATATGGCAATCTTTCCATCAAGCCATTATATCGAATTGCTTTTCTGAATCTCACATATGCAATACAAGAACAAAACCAGCCAATGAAACCTGCAATGGTACTTATATTCGAAAACCAATTAAAAACGTCTGCAGTGGAAGCACTTGCATTTAAGAATGCTAAACATGCAATGGCACTAGATAAAGATAAGGCCATATAGGGGACTCCAAATTTGTTAATACGACCCAAAATTCCAGGGGCTTGTCCATTCTTTGCCATAGTCAACAAGGATCTTGTGCTTGCAAACATGAAGGCATTACCTGCAGACCATGCACTAGATAAGATACAAAAATTGATAATGTGTGGCAAACCCTTGATGCCGAAATTTTGGATGCCAATGACAAAAGGCGAAGACCCAGCACCTGGCTCCTCCTGTGCCAATGCTTTCTCTAATACTGGATCATTAGAAGCGACGATAACGGAGATGGATAAAGTACCTAAGATGTAAAAACACATCAATCTCCAAACGAATCTTTTTGACGCTTTAGAAATGTTTGTCCTTTGATCCTCACATTCAGAAGAAGTGACAGCGACTAATTCGGGACCTAAAACGAATGCGAAACCGCCTTTAATGATACCAGTATAAATGTCTAGGAATCTACCAAAGCCACCAGGCATAATATGATTAACAAAGGGTCCAGGATGTAACCAATAACGGAAGCCAACACGGTCATGATTTGGACCACCACCCCAGAAGAGGACAAAGCACATAATAACTAGTCCGATAATACAAAGGACTTTAATTGAAGCAAACCAAAATTCTGATTCACCAAAATATTTAACTGGACTACAATTCAGCAAGATGATGACCAAGAGAAAAATGAGGATCCAAACACCTTTAGGGACGACTGTGGTCCAGTATTCAATAACACCAGAGGCTGCAGTACATTCAGTAGCAGTAAGGATAATCATACAATAATAATAATTCCATGCTGTGGCAAAACCTAAAGAAGCGTCGACATATTTGCCTACCAAATAAGCAGCCGAACCTGCAGAATCACTGCCGTTGCCAGGCAAATAACAAACCATCTCACCGAATGCATTCATGACTGGATAGATGACAGTTGATATTATGATATATGAGATGACCAAACCTGCTGGACCGCAGACGGTCAAAGTGGAGCTTGTGCCAACGAAAAGACCAGTACCGATACCACCACCCAAAGCAATCAATTGAATGTGACGAGACTTTAAACCTTGTTTTAGTCTACCCTCTCTTTCCACCAATTCGATTCCCTTTGAATCAAACGGTATAGAATGAGTAGATCCATTCGCTTCAATATCAAAAAAAACTGCCTTTTTAGTGTCTTTTGAGAAACTTTTCTCACCACTAATACGGTAGTTACGTTTCAGTGTAGTGTTACTACTTGTGAAACTGTCAAAACTTTCTAAAGTCATAATTCCTTTATTCCTCAGAAAATAAATAAGTAAAATAAAAGAACAAAATACTTAGTTATTGTTGTTAATAAACTTATACCATCAAACTAAAGATGGAAGAAAGACTAGGAACATAAAAAAAAAAATAAAACAGAAATAGCTCAGGTTAATAAGAAAAGGAAGAGAAAGAAAAAAGTCGAGTTTATTTTTAAATATAAATGTAAAATAAAATAAATTTGCGACATGCAGAATTCAGATAATTCAACAAGTTTTTATTTCTGTTCTCTCCACCCCTACCCTACTGGTCCCTTCACCTCAAGAGTACATTTCGAAAACATCCCTATATATATATATATATATTAGTGTAATTTTAATCTTATGAATATATATGCCATCACCTCCAAGAACATTCTTTTGTAAAGATGTGTCTTGACAACAAGAAAAATAAAGAGAAGGGACAGGTGGAGTACAAAGGGAATGTTCCCACTACAAAGGTTCTAAAGGTTCTTTGTTCCTCTTCAAATACACTTAGTTCACAAACCATCCAAAGGCAAAGGGCACTGACACAGAAATCGTCCTCGACCATTGGGTTTGAGATCATCAATCTTGCTTCTCTTCACTCTATGCCCTCGACACCAAGAACACACCGCCAGCAATTTCCCTAATACAGGAATTGTGTCCAAAAGGAGAAAAAAAAAAAGTCCGAGCCATGCCTTTTCAATCTCCACTACAATAGCAACCCGGTCGTTGCTGATGATATGAGAAAACAAGATAAAAAAAACAGCACATATACATGCGACATGAGGAAACAAACAAACAAATATTAATTAATTAACTGAGTGAAGCCATGTATTACGTCATGCAAGTAACATTTCTCCGTTTTTGTGTGTTTCCCCTTTCAGACAGAAAAAAATTGTTTTTTTTCCTGTTTCTCTCTTAAAACACTTAGGGTAGAAATGTTTTTTACCTTTGGACTTAGGGCTTACACTCCGTTTAAGTTAGGGTTTATCAAAACTTTTCTTAAAAAAATGCATGTTTTTCCCTCCCTCTTCTTTTTATTATATTTTTTTATTTTCTTACCTTCTACGTCATTGTATATACAAAATATTCTCGAGAAATTCAAGTCGCAGAAGTAATACAGAGACACAATTTTTCACATTAATATATATTAAAAAAAAATACTCCTTCTTCTCTGTTCTATTCAAGTATTCGTCTTTCTCGATCATTTCTTTCAGTTCCCATTCCTACCCCCTCTCTCTGTGTATGTGTGTATTCAATAATTTGAGTAAATGAATAATAATAACATTGAAGACAATTTACAACTTATTAAGAAGGGAACCCAGAATCCAAGTAATGATCTCTTAAACAAAACTATAATAGCAATCAATCACTTCCAAAATGACCCAAGTATACTAAAACCTCACTTAAACATATTTGTATCAAACATCAACAAAACTTTCATCCTCTCAATAAACAATCATACCACAAATCTATCCAAATCCCATTTCATTCAATCCATCTTCTTCTACAATTTAACTAAAATTTGCTCATATAAAATAGTCAATAAATATTTATCCACAGATGTATCCTTTTTACCATCTATCCTCTCTTTATTAGAGACTGATCTCCCATGGGAAACACATTTTTTCCTATTATCATGGTGTCAAATGATCCTTTTGTCCCCATTCACTATCCCTAACGACAACCATATCTGGCAATTGACTTATAAATTCAAATCAAATCAAGTGTTGAACCATATAGTGACAAGGATCCATGCTACACTGTACCAAAGGAACTATACTCTCTTTTCTAAGAAACTACACACAGATATATTACTGCATACTAAAGATCTAGAGACTTTGAATTATTATCTAAAGACCCAACTGGTCTATTCCACCACTGACCTACTAAACAAGTCAGACAATACTTTAAACGTCATCACTTCATGGTGTCTAGATACGGACGTTACAGATTCGGAAAATTCACAGCTATTGGTCTTGAAAATCTTACCTAAATTGTTTCTTTTACAATGTTGGAATATGAATTGGCCTATCTTGACTGATATCATGGACTGGTATTTTAAACATCTAGATACGAATTTCACTGAAGTAAGGTTCATGTTGGCTCATTCATATAGTAAATTGCTGAAAAGAATGATTAACGATTTCGATGGTGGTGATACAGAGGCAATCCAATGTATCGAAGAGATCATACATTCCTTGTTGACTCTAATCGTCTCCACACCAATGGATATAATCGATATCAATACATTGCATTCTTATTTACTGATAATCGCAGAATGTTCCAAGATCATTATACAGTTTTTACCCTCTATGTTAGTAGTCATATCTACACAGATTTTACCATTTGCATATAGGTTTCAGCAATTACATATGGGGAACGTCATTAAGGGGTCCCAGGTGAAGGATGCCGCAAATTTCATTATTTGGTCATGTTCCAGGTATTCTAGTTTACCTAACTCAGTGGTCTGTGATTTGTTGAAGTTTCTCTTAGCTACTACTCTATTCGATAGAGATTTTTTGGTTAGGAAATCTTCTAATGCTACTTTACAGGAGTTGTTAGGTAGACATGGTACATCGATATTAAACAATGTAACAGTAATGAATCTAATTCAACTACCTATCCATAGTCTCCATGAATCCTACTCTCAGAATCTGATCACTTTATATGAAATATTCAAAAATGATACAAGTCCACATAGTCAAAATATTTTCAGTTATATAATTAATTGGATATTTGAACAAAATGTAATGACAAATTTTGATTTGGATATTGTAACACTTTCAGTAGACACCCTGTGCCAATTTCATAGGCGGGTACCTGATTATCCAATGATAGAAATTATTCAAGAATACATCAAAAACAACAGTATAACTAACCAACTGGCATATAGTAGGCTGTTGTATCTGATTCTTGAGATGAACGAATCAGATGGTCCATTTGATAAACTGGATCCAGATACGTTATTGGTCAATTTCGAATTCACAAAATCTCATTATTATACGTCAAATAAAAATGATCTTTTCAAATTGTTATCGTTTTTAAAGTATTGCCATTATAAACTCACTAAGAATACTTTAAAAATATTTACAGGTGAAAATGTGTCATTATTTTATACAATTGTAGAGGATGTTACGGATACTAGTCCCTGGTTTGATTCATTTAAATCAGTGACAAACAATATTATTGAGATACTAAGTAAACATGAAGATACTTCTTACTTCTCAGATATGAATACTTTCGATGATTTTTGGTACAAATATGTAAAGTTTTTAAAATACAATAAACCTTTAATATCTTCCTCTTTACCATTTTTACAAAAAGATAAATTCTTAAAATATTTACATATGTACAAAGATACGTTATCATGCCGTTCAAAATCATTATTACTTTCAACCTTAACAGTAAACAATATAGCGTTCAAAAATTTTCTCCAAGATAAAACCCATATGGATAGAATTATTGAATTTTTGAATGATCATACCATCACAGAACAAGGTGATGTTGGCAGATTTACTAGAGAAAGTGCTTGCCAACTCATATCTAAATGGTACCCTCAATTTTGTGAAACAGATATCAAAACAAGATTGATTCCAACTCTATTATATCTGGCAGCAGAACCAACTAAGAATGTAAGAGATCAATGCGTCTATATTCTTAAAAACCTTATAAAAGATTATCTATCATCAGACCTCTTCTCTCAATATACAAAATCAAATTCACCAAATATAAAATTGTTCAGATTACAATTGGGACTTAACAATACGTCAATATCACGAGCTTTCTGGAGGCATTATTCCACATATGCAGGTGCTTTACGTTCTACAGAAGAGGATTTAATGAATGGGGTGGACGATTTTATAAAATGGTATGAAAAATTAAACCAAGATACAAAAAGAAGAACACTCAATGATATTATCATAAGTTTCCCCTCTGCACAAGATATCAGAAAGGACAAGTCTCTAATCAGATATACGATATGCGGTCTAAAATTTTTGGAAAGAATTTGGTATTCAAGGATCGCTTGTGGATATAAGGGATTCAATTGGGAAGGTGTCTACGCGAAGTTATATAATATTACTTTATTGAAAAATAAACCATTGTTTGGTGCAGTATTACAAATATTACCAGCTCTAGCTGTTGCTTGGAATGAGTCAAATGATATTCATGATAACAATGATTATTCATACATCAATACTTTGATTGAATTTTTGGTGAAAAAGATTAACAAGAACAACAGTGATAATCTGTCAGGAATAACCACATTACAGAGAAACACCATCGAGTCTCTGGTCAGTATATTGTTAGAGTTCGATGCACTTGAAAGAATAGAATATATTAATAGGTTTATTAAAAATTACAAAGATACACCATTCCTTGAGATGAAAGAATTATTTTTATAGATATTACTTTTTAAATAAGAGTATTCCAACCTTTTTTACTATTTTATTGTGTAAACTCGCATTACATTACTTTTTATCCGGAATATAAGCACTGTATCGTTTTTTTTTTTTTTTCCTTCGACTTCATTTATATTTTGTTATCTTCGACAATACCATAGATATATACGATAGCATGCGTTATTTCCCATAAGATATTAATCTAGTTTTTGATATCGTTAATTCCAAAATCGCCCCAAGTTTTCCTAAAACATTTATACAGTTATCTTATCACTTTCGGAATGGGTGGAAAACAAGCCTTTGTCGGTTACCACTAAGGCCTTGTCAATAGAAGTAGAAAGCTTTTTTAATATATCAAAAGAACATATTTCATTGGAAAGTTCCATCAAAAACTTTCGAACAGTGACTTCTCCATTTTGAAGCTTTTAAAAAATTTTCTTTTTGAAATGTAGACAGAACACGCTAATAATAATAATAAAAGTCATAAATTCCCGGTTAATAGATCATAATCATTATATCTTAATTTTACATTTCCTCAGTAAATTAATAAAATTTTCTAATTTTAAAACACTTGTTGATTTACTGCCTTCGTGAATCCTTGGATAATCACAATTTGATTGTAATATATACATATCATATCGGAGACTTCATGACAAATTGGATAATCGAATATATTACATGAAACTCTAGTTTTACCATATAAAGTGATTCGACCATATTCACTGTTTATCTCAGAAGTAAAAATAAGACATTGTATAGCCTTTCTATAAATTTAACCATTTCCAAATCCACTGATACAAAAAAAAAATAAATAATAATCAAATGACTGAATATTATTCTATCTAGTATGTTGCTCTTAAACATTTCGTATAGATTACACCTAAACCTTCTTTAAAATATTCGTGTTCAAATTTCTTTTAAGCATTGCCACTATTTAAAGGTCATATTATTTTATGCTATGTACATGAAGTGGTGGTTGTACCTTTTAAACAAAAATTCAGGTAAAAGAACATAAAAAAAAAAACATGACTATATAGATCTAAAACAAACTATCGTTTCCCTACTAATGAGAAACCTTGAACACACTTCAAGTTTTTAAGAATGTTAATAATGGTGCAATCAATTATTGTAATGTAAGATTAAATGAGGTTCCAAAAAAAAAAAGGATCCATCTATGAAACAAGTACTAAGTTGTCTCAACAATTTAAGGCGTTGTCTTGTTTGATTGAAACCCCCAATAGTGAGTGTAACACCATAAAGATGACCAATTAAGTTATGTGTTACTTAATTTCGCATTCGTAAATATCAGAAAACTTTCCAAAACCCAAGAAACAGAGAATATTATCTCCAGTCTGAAATTACCCCCCCCCCAATATTGACTTTATTGAATCTATATGTTTTGAAACCTAGGGATGATAAAATTCAATAATGTTATTGAATCCTTTTCGCCACATCTGCAGTTAATAAATAGTCAATAAACACGCTAAAAATTGTTTGATAAATCTGTCTCTCAACTTTAAAATTAATTTTAGGTGCACAATATTCCGGAGTCCTTATTATTATATACCTTCTTATCAAATCTGAAGTCAAATGTTTTACTGTACCAAATCCCACTACTAAAATTATCCTTGTACAGGGTTTTAGAGAACATAATAATAAATATATGCTTCAAATCTCTCTACACACAATCTCTTCGCTATATAAAAGTATTTGAAATTTGTAACGTTTAAATGCTGCTTCTAAACTCAGGTATTAAAGAAAGATACGATGTCTTAGTCGAATAAAGCTTCTACTCGGTGATTAAACCATGAAAGCAAAAATAAAAAAAAATAAAAACATTTAGAGATTCATATTAAAATCATTAAAAGTTCTACAAACAATCAATCAAGTTTGCATGTGTCAAGGCAAAAGAGCCCCCACCCTCACACACTCACTTCATAAGTCTTCTCATGTATATAGATATGTTTGAAAGCTGAATTGGGTAGCTCCTTTATTGGAGACAGATGACAAGTACTTATAAAAAAAAATTAGCATATAATGACATTAGCAACAGGTAGATTATTATTACCAGATTTATAACCCTCCCTTCCCATCCGTTTGGTATTATTTCAAAGTGCTATGTTAACACACACATATATATATTATATATATATACATGAATGTTACTTGAATTATTTTATTACAGTTCTCTCTAGATAGAACAAGAAAGAAAGGTCTACATTTCACTTCAACAGGTAAGAAATTCAACGAACATTTTATAACATAAGGAACGGTTCCTCAAAGAAATCTGAATCACTGATCCATTGTGGTATGAAAGTTAACATATTAAAGATATATATATATATATGGTTATTGTTATTGTTATGAACTTATGTTTCATAAGATGATAAATATTATATTGGGGGAATAAAATAAAATATAATACTAAACTAGAAGAAAGTCTGCACAAGAAAATAGGGTTATTGTGTGCTTCTATGGGTGTGCATGCTATCTTATATTCATCATCTAGATAGCTGATAAAATGGTTTGAATAAACTAGATCACTAGAGAAATTTGGTTATTTCTTTGGCTTGTCTCTTTTCATTTCAAACAAGGTTCATTTTGTTTATATACCTCTCTGTATCCATTTTTTTATCATCATCAATGTTAAACCAATCTTAACTATAAGTATTAACACAATTTAACAAAAAAAGAAGAAGAAGTGTCTATAATAAAAATATATTACTCAATGGATGATATACTAGAAGATCCAACAACTCCATTACATGCAGAAGCTAATGACCCACATAAATCCAGATAATATTAAGTAGTTGGATGAAAGAGAAATTGAAAATTTAGCTTTGAAGCCTCCAAGTACTATGGCATCCAGGCTTGTTTTGCACGGGTATAGCCGAACCTGTATCTACATGTTTAAGAATGAAAATACCTATATAAGATACTAACAATAAATTTGATCTTACTGATGGGAATGAATATTCTTTAAATACAATTTCCTCACCGATGTTTGATAACGTTGAGGATTTTAAACCTTCTATTAACGTTGATTTCCCATCCTTATCATCCATTCCATTACAAAACAAATCGTCAATTGTGTCAATACAATGTGGAAGACGTCTATCGATGACACGACAGTCTAAATTCATATAGTATGTAAATCATATGTTTATGGATAATCAAAGAAAATTCGTACAATCTAGAGGATTGAATAATAAAACTGGTTTCAAGAATTTATCCGATATATTACACAACACTAAATCATTACTAGATTTTATATATTATTCAATTGATAATACATCAAAAACAGATTTCTTATTAAAAGAAAATGGGGAACACGTAAAGGATTTTGATTTACAAAGAACAGATGATTATCTGACCTTATATCTAATGAATAGTAAACCTTTAAGAAATAAACCAATATCTGAGTTTGGTCAAACCTTATACCTGATCAAGTTTGCTGACAATATGTATGGATTATAAAGAAAAGTTTAAAGTTAAACCAGAGGATAATGATACAATATCTAAACTGTATAAACTATTTTTCATTTTAAATAAGATTCTTGCTAATTCGGTAACAGGGAATAATAATAATTCAATCATATTGAATAGAACTGAGATAGTGAGGTTTATTGGTATTTCTGAAAGGTCAAGACTAGGATTGCCACTTTTTTTTTTTGGATATTTAAATATTCATTGCCTCCATTACGACTTGAGTAATATATATATGAGACAAGTTTGAAGATTTGTTTAATTTCTCCAATTACATTTGTTTTGTCATTTTTTTCTTTTATTTTGGATAGTTTTTTTTATCTGTTTATTGGCGTCAATAACTTTTTAATATTTTACTAGTGTTCATTATAATATTCTCTATTTTGCTTATTCTATTATTGTTATTATTCTTATTATTAACATATATATTTATATATATACCGTATATATTGCAATATAAAATCCCTGAACCATTTTCATTGTGTTTCTTTCTGTGGTCTCGATAATACTTTGGAATTTAGATGGACATATAGAAGAAAGTTTTTATCTGAGAGAGAGGAAAGTAAACTTTGACAGTTCAACGTTTTTATTTCTTTGGAAATACCATTGTCCCTTGAACAGAATTATATACACAATATTATAATATATATATGATTGTCTTATTTTTTTTACGCTTGTTCTTTTGAAATATCAATATTGTCAAATGGATTTTGTGCATTTGGTTGAGGTGTTAGCAGTGGTACATGCGTATTGCTGTTAATTTGCTGTTGGCATTGGTATGGTAACTGTCTTTGTTGTTGTGCATTATGTTGATATTGTTGATGTTGTTGCAAATGTTGTTGTTGTTGTTTTTGAATTTGACCTACAGTCGCAGAAACACTTTTATAAGAACTCAAATCCAAAACCACAGTAACGTCTTTAGTTACCTTTGCTAAAGAAGCTAAATTCGGTCTAATCTCATTTAATGATGGTAAATCACTCATAATATCCTTTGTATTACCAAGGATACAAATAATTGATTTCAAAAATGCATTTATCTTTTCCCATGTCTTCAATTTTTCGACAGTACTCAAATATTTCTCAGTAACATTAGGATCTGGAGATAATAACAATTTCAACCTATCATTCAAAGATTTAGATAATTCCATAGCTTGCCAACAGGTATCCGTCAAATCTTTGATCTTTATAGATAGGGATTCTGTAAGAAGCTTTTGACCATTTGTACTTGCGATGGCAATCTTGGATATTTCACTTGTCAGCTGATTATATACCACACTTACCACCTTGATGACATTTGTCAAAATTTGATATAACTGAATATCGATATTCTTCTGTGATTTTAATATATTTTCCTCGACTTTTTGATCCACTTTATGCAATATATTAGTCTCAATGACCTTATTCATGAGACTAGTCTTATTATCATTTTCACCGGTAACATTATTGGCATTACCGTTATTACTATTAATGTTTACATTATTTGTAACAACTTGTGATTTTGACATTTCAGTGGAATCACTTACAACTGTATTGATATCTTCAGAACGAGAATGCAATTGACCTGTTGTATTCTGCGACCCCAGTAACATTGGCGACCTTATAACTTTATTCTTGTGATCAGATACAGTATTACGTGCTGATGCACTGAGATTGCTTTTATTGGTATTGGTGACAGATGCAGATGAATTAACCGAGATTGTGCTTGAGCCACTTAATGGTGATTGACCAAAAGGTACTGTAACACCTGAGGGACGATTTATAGAATTGTCCGTGTTGGTCGATGTCAGTGCAGTATTACCACCACTATTCAAATTGGCTATATTAGAGAATGATCGTGTCATATCAACTGGATGACTATGAAGAACTTTACACTGCAAAGTGTTACTCCTTACTCTTGTTTTCTGTATATTATTTTCGATAGCACGACCCGAAGATGTTCCATTAATATCAGTTGTTGATGCTAAAGGTGTAAGACCACCACTTTGGGAAGACGATAAAAATGAATTTGCTAATGAATCATTTCTCTTGGGAGTTTGTTTTCTAGATAAAGATGGTGTAGTAGTTTTTATAACAGGTTGCTGCTGCTGCTGCTGTTGTTGTTGTTGTTGTAATCTTTGGTGTGCAGCTAAATCGGCAGTATTACTGATAAAACACCATGCATTATATATTTCATTATAGGAGCACAGCAATGTCATATAAAACATTCTAATAAAACATAGATCATCTTCCGAGAAAAAAGTATTAAAATTTTTTCTAAGATTCCCAATGAGTTGTTTAAAATAGGTCAAAATTGTGATACATAATTTGATCATCTCTTGATCATTAAAAGTGGGCTCATTTTCTGCTTCCTCCAATAATTCTAATAAGTGGTCAATGTGAGATCTAACAGAATACAACAAGGAAACCACATTGACTGCAATAGCTTTATCTTTACAAAACGATGCAATTTTTCTAATTGATTGTTGACATTCAGTGAAACTAAATAATAGTTTTCTACAGCAAGCCACTATCTCTGCATGTGACGCTTTATGAGTTTCATCGACTGAAGATTCTTCAGGAAGGATAGATAATCTTTTAAAATAATCGTTATATTTGGAATGATTGTAGAGATCGATGTTTCCACTCATAGGAGTGACAACATTATTAGTGGCACTAATTGCTTCGTTGTTAACATCTTTTAATTTCTCATCATTAGCAGTTGGAGTTGATGTATTTAGATTAATAAAACCCATTCTTTTAGACATTATTTTAGTTTTATTATTATTATTATTATTATTAGAAGAAGATAGTGATGACTGTACGTTGTTAGAATTTGTGACTAGACCAGAACTTGCATATTTCCTTAAAGCATACATCCATATTTCCTCTGGTGGTAAATGAATATTGTTGTTATTTTGTGGGACCATGGATAATATCATATCCAATTCTTCCCTTGGAATATAGTTCCCATCTACATCCAACACAGACAAATTTTCTAATTTAGTTAAATACAATATATTATTAACGGATTGGATTCTATTATTTTTCAGAGACAATACTTTCAATTTTTTATTCCAATACTTAAACATATTCGCATCTTGTTGTTGAGGAATCTGCAATAATTTGATCTTATTTTGTGACATATCCAACACCTCCAAACTAGGCAACTCGTATAGAACAGAGGGGATCTCTCTAAATTCGTTGCCATTTAAATCCAAATATTTCAATTTATTTAAATTGATAAATCCATCTGGCAAACTAGACAACTGATTTCCTCGTAATGATAATTTTTCCACATTAGTCAGTAGTGATAGAGTGGATTCTGATAGAGTGGCAATTTTCAAATTAGCCAATTTGACACTATTTGATCCATTTGAGTTTTCTTTACAAAGTTCTCTCCGAATAATATCTTTAATTGAAAGTTGTGTAGTAGTGTCCATCGTTCTCTAAACAGGTGGGAATCGTGAAGTATCTCTAAAATCAAATCAAATCAAAAAAAAAAAAAAAAAAAAAAAAACAGAAAACGATAAAATCAAAGGACTATGTAACAGGCAGTATTGATTGATGGTATCACAGCAGTAGATATGACACTTTGTCCAGTAAGGTACCATTTATTTGTATCCTCTTTCGTTTGTAAAATATTCACACTCATCTACAAACATTATAGTGTATTTTTTTTATTTGTTTGTTTGTTTTTAAATCACAAGTAAGAAAAAAAAAAATTCAAAATAAATAAACAAAAAAAAAAAAACAGCATTTAGAGATAAATTTATCATGAATAACAAACACTAATATATTTTGTAGTTAAGCACTTGGAATTCCCTTGCATTAATTCAAGAATCAAAGAGTGAGTAATATGTTAATGTAATTGGAATTATTATTATAGATGCAGGTAGTGTGACAGAGAGATACCAAAAGTGTATAGAGAACTTTTGGAAGGGAGTAAAATGATTGGAATATGGTGTATCCAGTTATTATAACTCTGCTGAATTAGTAGTACACATGGAACTTAAAGGAAAATAAATAAAGTTTTATTTATTTGTTTATTAATATTTTCGTTTTTGATGTGTTTCTCTGTTTGATAAGAAAGGTGGGAGTTGTTACAGAATTCATAACGTCTTAGTGATTCAGCTAATGCCTTTTCTTTCTTCTTTCTCTCTCTCTGTTTGCCAGATTTAAAAATAAATGGCCAGCCAAGAGATGTCCATTTCGAAGATAATATTTGATTATTTTGACGATACAGTTTGGCCTTTAAGATTCAATAAACAAATCCCTTTGGTCTGTGAGTAAACCAATCTAACAGCTAAAAAAAAAAAAAAAAAACTTGGATATACATACGTTTCACTCTACTAGGGTAAAACAACATCAATACTCTCCACGTAGACATGTTGAAAGGTGAGATAAGTTTCCCTAGCCGTATCCTTGTTGGATAAACGGTGAGGTTAAGTCATATTTGACAATAAAAAGAGTGGTATTGTGGCTGCTAATAAGAAGCAAGTAAAAGAGCAAACTTAGTAATAATAGTGATGCATCTCTCAAGTCTGTCTTCAGCATCCCATTAAAACAACCTTCTTATACATCCAAAGTCAAATAAAAATAAATTATGTCTTAATTCACAAGGTGTCGTCTGTCAAATAAACAAGCAAAGAAAGAGAGAGAAGAGGGAATGTGTGTGTGTGTGTATACATATATATGACCATCCGTATAGACATATACTTATATTGTGTTTGAAGTTAAGTAACTGAAGGCAGTAAATAGCTAGTACTCAAGACGTGGATTAACCAAACGACAAACAACGCCAAGGACATTACTGACACATCCACAGATCCAAATATAGGATAAAGGATCGTTGCCATTGGAGTCTAATACAGTAGTAAATTTAGTTGAAAGTAGAAGATACATTTCCACAAGAATCAATCGATATTCTTGTTAACCTCACTCTTTACCCTTTGCGAGGGTACGTAACAACAACAAATAAAAAAAACAGTTATGGCTGTGAGATTGCTATCATTGATGTGACAGTGAAAGTATGGTGTTCCAGTGAAGCCTTATAAACGTCGCACTCTTTACAAAGGGACCATATTGCAGAAGCATTGAGGAGGCAGTGATATGTGTGATTTCTTGATTGATTTGGTGCCAAGGACATTAATGGAAACCTTAGCCAACCCCATACTATCTGACTAGTCAACAACAACAACAACGATCACTAATATCATCGCCACTAGTTTTGTCTCATCACCAATTAAGAGTTCCTTCCAGCTTCTCGTTTCTTTCTGTTTGGAGGAAAAAATTTTTTTTTTTTAGTTTTTTGTTTTTTGCTCGAGAAATTTCTGATTCATCGCTCGATGAGTCTTTTGAGATAGTGAGAGAGAGATATTGAGAGAGAGATATATTGAGAGATTGATGTGATTGATGGGTGTACCCATTTGGGTAAGTGTGTAGAAAGGAACTGTAACGGATTTTATGTGTATGTGTGTTGCTGCTTTGGACTACTTTCCATATTCTGTTTGTCAATTAAAATAACTGTTCTTCCACTTAATACAATTCTACTATATCACCGATCAACATGTTGAATAACAGTAATATTACTGTTGAAGATTATAAGAGTAGTAGCAATAATAATAATAATAGTGTTCCTGATAATATTACAAACAGTTTTAGATCAAAATCCCCATTTACTAGGTCTGCATACCCTGGAGTAGTCTTAATGTCGCCACAATCTGCCTCTAAATCTACTTCTTCTTCTTTTAAACAATCACAGATTTCTATGTTTCAACCAATAAAAAATACTTTCACTTATAATAATAATAATAATAATTATAATAATAATAATAATAGCGATAACAGTTCGAATATACTTTCCTTCGATGACATGTTGGATAAAGTCATCTATGAATCAACTAATTTACCCTCAATACAACATCCAATCCCAATACCTTCTAATTTTAATCCCACTTCTTCTGTTCCATATACTGATATATCCTATGAAACAATATCCTTTAATAAAAATAGTAATAATAGCTATGATACCAACAGTCATATTAAACCCATAAATACTACTGCCACTGTTAATAACAGTTCTACCTATAACCCTCTTCTCTCTCCAAATGATCCATCCCCTCTACTACAACAATATATTAATAGTAATACCCCTCTAGATCAAATGTATCCATCCTATCCTAATCAACAATATTTGGATCTTCCACATTTAAATAATAGTAACAATACTGCACTACCCAATTCTACCTTTACTAACACAAATCCCAATGGATTCTTTCAAGAGCTAACTACTATTAATCATTGGATGAAAAACTTATCTGTACAACAACAGATAATGGCTATTGATAATATCCTATCTCTTTTAAGTAATGATATTCTTTTCCATACAAAAACAAAAATAGACTCCATACTTCAATCTTCTAACGTCAATGGTTCTTTTTCGAACTCTACTTCTCCCTCAATCGCCACTAATGTTAACACCTCATATAATAATAATAATAATAATAATAATAATAACATTTCTAATTCTGTCTTTGAAGAGCAATGCAATCCAGAATTTCCAAAATTGGATTCCTTACTAATCAATAACAGACAGTCTCATATTTCTAACAACATATCACGTTATCTAACTACTAAAACTAAGCAACACAATAATAACAATAACAACACTAAGAACAAGCCAAGTTACCATCCTTGGTCTCCGCAACCAGTGTCTAGAAAACAACCTACATTCAATATGGAAAGACCTAAATCCGTGGAACCTGGAATGTTAACGGCAAAAAGATCCATGTACCAACAATCCACCTCAAAACATTCTTTCGAATCTTCTTCTGTTTCTGCCACTGTTAATAATGGTAGTATCTCCAATGCAATTAATTCTGTGAATGGTAATGATAGACTTTCTATTCCGCCAACAAATAATTCAATGACACCTGAGAATTTATGTAATCCATCATTGTTGAAAGATATCCCAGCTTGGTTAAAATCGTTAAGACTACATAAATACTCAAATTGTTTGAGTAAATTGCCATGGTACACATTAATATATTTGACTGATGAAGAATTGGAAGTTAAAGGTGTTAGTGCCCTTGGGGCTAGAAGGAAGTTGTTGAAAGCATTCAACATCGTTAAAGATTACAAAGAAAGGGATCTAATAGATAAATCTGCATACTAATTTAATAATATACACATTAATAAACACTATATATAAATATATTTTACATGAACAATCAAAAAAAAAAAAAATAAATAAGAAAAAAAAAGAATAATGTTAATAAATCGTTATTATCCACTACTAATCATTTTAAAAGAGTAATATATATATATTTTAATGTTTATAGTTTAAATATTTCTGTTGATATATACACGTTTCTTCTGACAGAAAGGTTTAAAAAAAATATATAAGTCAAGTAATAATATGAATTGATTTCTTTAACAATTTATTTAGAATACTTTAGTGTCAAGTACTGTACACTTCATTCCTGTTTATTTCTAAAGCCTCTCAAAGTAATAATATGAGAAATATAAACATATATTCTTTTTTATAGATATTCCTATTTCTCTACTTTAGACAACCAAAATTCTTTGTTAGATTTAATATTGTTAATAAGAAATTTCAATTCAGGAAATTTAGTTGATAATTTATCAAAAAAATCATATGCAAATGTATTAATAAAAAATAATTGTCCCCTAGGAATCATCGGATAATTCTTAAGTAAAACAGACATTTGGAATGGTTCCTTCCTGATGGAATCACTGAATTCTATCTCAAAATTCAGATCTTCGTCAGTGTCTATTTCATCATTAACTATTTTTGGTATCTTTCCGCATGAAAAGTTTTTATTTTCATTGGATTCATTAAAAGTTCGTAAATTAGCACAATCTTTAAATTCTAACGTTATCAAGTATGCCCATTTAGCCGATATATTTAATGGTCTAGTTACATTCGATATATCTGCAGCCTTAATAATAAATGATAATAATTCAATTGTAGTTAAATCAGATTTTTTCTTTTGGGTCAATAAATCAACATATTTATTATGCAGACTCATATCAGTAGCTAAAATAGCTTTCCTAGTAATATTTTCATTATCGTCCGTTATATTTACATTATCAATCGACAAATCGAATGCCTGTGGCCAAATTGACCTGAGAACTTCACGAAAAGTTTGGAAATGGAAATTTTCTAGAATTGAATTCTTTTTAAACATTATAGATAAATCACTGTCCTCTCTGAATAAAGAATTGTTCGTACCTGGATGACCAATGTCATGACCTATAGCAGCAAGACATAACAATAATGTTAATTCATGATTTCCAGGTAACAAAATCTGACAAAGGTTCCATGTGGCTTGCATTACATCGATAGCATGTTTAAAATTATGGAACCTATTAACTTGATGGTAGGAGGATTCGAGTGTAAACAATAAAAGTAATAACTGATTTTGTGATATTTCAATCTTGGCATTCTGAGCCAAAACTTTCAATAAATGATATCCACCAATTATTAATTCTCTTGTGGTAAAATTCAAAGCAGAAAAATCCCAGGCACTGAAAAGGTCCAAATAAAAATCTTTGTCCTTTAAACCATATTGTAACGATTCTTTATCTTTTTCAAAATTTGACAAAATACTACTAAATTCAATATCATTGATTATCTTCGGTATTGTACCATTTGAATTATTATTTGTCTCCCTTAAATTAGTTAGATGATCCAACATCGTATATATGTTATATTCACAACTTTTGTATGTCTTTGAAGTGTCGTTATTCTCCATTTTTGCTTTAAAATGTTGAGTTCCGTTATTATTAATATAGTGGTGATGCATCCAATGGTTCATTCTTCTGACTCTTAATTTACACAAACTAGATTCAATTTGAACTTGTTCAGTAATTTGTTTCCAATTTGTCGTAAAATCGTTTAATGTAACAAATTTTAAGTTAAAAGTTGGAAAAAATCTGTATTGAATAGCTAATAATTCTTCAATATTATATTCCATGGTATTTAACACTATTAAAGAGACTCCCGTTTCATAGTTCAACACATTAGGAAGTTTTCGGATTCTTTCAGAATAAAATGTATGGAATAGCTCATACAAATTCGATATCCTTAAAACACGTTTAAATTTAGATTCGATAAATTTAGAGTCATTGGACCCTAGTGTATGAAGTTCACAATCAACTAAAAATAATGTAGACATAATATAAATAAAGGAATGACCAGTTAGTTAACTACGTTAATGATAATGAATAAAGATATACTGTTCTGATAAAAGACGAAAAAAATACCTGGAATAATTATATTTAGTCCTCAAACAAACGTTCAATCTCTCAATAAAATAAGAATACCACCAATCACTACTATAAAAACACTACTTGTCAAATTGTACTAAACAAAATAAAAAAAAAAAATAGGTTGTAATACGGTATTCCTTATCCTTTATCCGGTTGGTCGACTTGGGGTGTAAAGTTCGAATATTGTAATATTCCAATCACTATCAAATTCTTCATGGTCGATCAAAAACAATCTCTTTCTAAAAACACACGTAAGTTTATTCTTTTTTTTAGTCTCCATGTTTATCACTTCTGATCTCATAAAACGACTTGTAATTAATTCTCTAAGGATTGGATAAGTTTTCTCTTGCAGTTTTCTCTCGGTTTTTTTTTTTTTCACTCGAAGGTTTTTGGTTTTTTTTTTTCGTAGAAAGAATTTTCTTTTCTTTTTTTTTTTTTTGCTTGCCTTCAAGAAGTGTCACAAATTCAGAAAACAAAAAGGATAAATATTCCTGTTTTGGGACATTTTTCCATTTTATTTCCTTTTTTGGTTAATGTGTCACACTATTTTGTGACACGTTTGAATATAGTAACTGCTAAAACTTGTAGGAGTGGACTAACCATTTATATATTAAAGTAATATTTAGTTTATATACATTACAGTTTTAATAACTACACACACATATAGAAAATGGATATATTTAGAAACTTGATTGTTACAGAGATAGTAAGTTTAATAATTAAAATAAAATATAATATACAAAAATTTTCTCTTTGAAAACAATCCTAAATAGAAAGAGACAACTTTTTATTTTTTTTTTTTTTACCATCTTAAATACGTTCTCTCTTTTCTTCAAGTAATTCTTCTCTGATCTCTTCTACAACTGTGTAATCATCATCTTCAGAACCATTCTTAGATAATGGGACCAATGCACCAACTTTATTGACAGTACTGTTGAATTTAGTTTCCAATGTTTGGACGGTTGTTTGTCTATAGGCATTCCATTCAGCCAACATTTCACGTTGTTTCAAGATCAAGTCTCTCATTGCAGTATCAGCTTCCATAGCATCTTGTTCGGCAAATTGTAAGGACCATTCTTTCAAATTCTTCTTAACCTTCTTCTTTTCAGCATTAGTTAGTAAGGATTTTGGTCTTGGTCTCCATACAAAATTTCTTAAATTGGAGATAGCTTCTTCTCTTAATAATTGACCTGCAACGTTGAACATCTTATATCCGTGGTCGATCTTATGTTTCAAAGCAGATGACCAAACAACAACGAATCTACCAGATGGATCCCAACAGATATCAGTGACATTGCCACATGGTGGCTGTGCAATATCCTTCAAACGGGCTTGCACTGGAACTTTAATATTTGAATCGTTGATGATCTTGTCACCATTAAAATCGAAGTCAAAGAATTCCAATTCTGGTTTTCTTAGATTTGGTTTCACTAAAGTAGCAACAACAACAAATCTACCAGCTGGTGACCAAGAGATGGTATTAGAAAATTTCCTAGTGTATTCCTTGATCATTATCCATTTCTTAACAATAACATCACTTTGTTGTTGTTTACCCTTTGGTTTATCAACTTTTTCTGGAGCCCAGAATTGTACCACACTTCTTGGCATAGCAATGTTATTATTGTCATCATCGTTGGTTTCATCAAGAGCAATAGTAACAAATCTCTTTCCATGGGGTTCCCATTTGAAATCAACAACACGATGTTTCAATTCAATCTTTTCCACAGGAACATCCTTTTCATTAATCTTACAGATTTCTAAATTAGAGAAGAAAGTCTTCTTTGATTTAGTATGACGTTCAACATTGAAACAAAGATATTCGGAGTCATTTTGCCAATGTAAAGTAACATTGGAAACTTGAACTAAATTGACGGTCTTAATAATGCGACCATTGTTTCTGCCAACATCGACAATAGTAGCTTTACATGATAAGTTATTTGTTTCTGGAGTCCAGTAAGCCAATAAAACACTTGGGTCTGGTTTATTAGATCTAATTGGCAATAATTGTACTTCAGTTGGAGCAAACTCAAAGTCTCTAATACCTGAGACTTTTAATGTCTTGGATTCCATTGGAGCAAAATTCTTGGAAGCGTCATGGACAACCAAAGTGTCACCAACCAATCTTGCACAGTATTGATCATTGTAAGACCACTTAATTAATGGCCAATGTAAAAATTCCGATTTCACCACTGGGAAAGTGGCAACTAAAAGACCAGTAGTGATATCCCAAACACATAACTGATGACCTTCATTCTTAATAGTAAATGGACATTCAACATCATCTGGAACAGCATCTTTATTAATAACAATTGGGTCAGTAGAGAAAGTAACCAAATATTTTTCATTTGGAGAAACACTAGAAGTTCTAACGTTTGGATGATAGAATCTTCTTAACCTATCGAAGTGTGGACCACCCCAAGCAGTAACACCTTGAGGATGGTAAGAAAATAAGTAGGTACCCTTTGGAGAGAACCTGACATAATTGTTTGACCAATGGTTTCTAGATTCAACAACAGCTTCTTCAGTGACTTCGTCCTTCTTGTCATTATTCCAAAAGACTGTAGTCAATTTTTCATTTTGGATAACATATTGATCACGGCCATTTTCGTCCAATAACCAAGACTTCAATTCACCAGACGAGACAAAAGGTGGTAATTCTGGTTCCTTAAATTCTTTTTCTTCAGGAGTCAAGTTACTTAACCTTTCAACATCTTGCATAGTATATATGAATAAACGATGTTTCAAATCCAATCTTTTAGTGTGGTAAGCTTTAATAATTTTCAATGTGTCAGCCTTAGATTCACATTCGACGAAAAGGAAACCTTTAGTCTTTTTTGTCTCTTCATCAATTGGGAATTCCATGTTGACTACTTTGGCTACTTTAGAGAAAAGACCAGTTAAAGCTTTGGTTAACAATGGAACCTTAGCTTCTGGGATAACAGGTGCACCAGTGACAACGACGTAGTGGTCAAAATGGATAAAATTGTCGATCTCATCATTGGTGGAGGTAGAAGCAGAAATACCGTATTCTTTCTCTAAGTCAGTGAAGTCTATGTCATCGACTGGAATGTCTTCCAATTTGATGTCTTCAAAAATCTCAGTAGTCATGGGTTCAAAAACAAATTTGGTTTGTCTGTTGAGCTGTGTTAAATATTTAGAGAAAAAATGTTAAACTGTTTAAAATTATAATATTAAACGTCTAACCTTAAACCACACAGGGTTTTTTTTGTTATAGTTTTCAAATTATATGTTTAGCAATGGTTCCTTTACATAATCGTTTTTTGGTTATTGCACTGTTTTGGATGAAAGAAAGAAAAAAAATTTTCAGTTTACCCGGAAATTAATTTTTTTATTTACAATTTTTCAAAAAAATAAATAAAAGCCCTAACAAATATTGTTAGGGTTAAAGAAATATAGAAGTAAAATTGAAACAAACCCTGAAAAACTTCTCTGTTTCTCTGGAAAAATTGAATATTTTTTTACCTTCAAAGGTACTTGCTCCAACTATATTGTTATTATTATTATTAGTGATAGACAAGTTGAAATCCAGTGGCATGACAATACTATTTCGTTATGGTATAAGAATATAATTTTGTAAAGGATTGGGGAGAATGAAAGTATATGGAAAATAGATTGATGGAAAAGTTCAAAGCTTTTTTTTTTTTTAATTTCTTCAAATAACCAAAATTTAGTGGTGTCAATAAAATTTTCTTCTCTTCTCATAGAACTCATTCCTACAGTCAGAACAAAAAAAAATTACTTAAGATTCAAACTATTGAACTTAGGGTTCATTAAACCGTTATAATTCTTGATAGTTTCTTCCTTTCGGGTAATAATCTTTGAAAATGTAACAATCATAGGAAGGAATAAACTACCTTATCGTCCCTTCTCAGTATTTTTCTGTTTATGAATTGGTCCTTTCAACCAATAGCGAATACTTGGTGGTTATAGAGTCCTAGTTAAAACATGTGTTTTAGTCAATAGGGCTAAACCTTTTTAATTCCTTTTCTATTCTATTGGCGGAAGGGTTTGTAAATTAACAAACTGTACACTGTTATATCTGTCTATAACCATTTGTTATTCCACAAAATTGGAAAAAAGACATAATGGAAAAAAAAAAAAAAAGTACCGTAACTTGTATAACCTTGTTTTACAACTAGTTTCTAAGCTCGTGACAAGATCCATTTTTGGAATACGTAAAGTATATAGGTAGGTCCCTACCCTTTCAACAGGCTTCTTCACATTAACTAATGATGTATTTCAAGAGAAATCTCATTTTTTTTTCTCTCTCAGGGTTAAACATATTCAGGTATAATTAAATCTTTAAACATTATCAAAGGTGTTTTCCTTCAAGCTTATTATTAGCGGAAAGTGTAAGGGGTTTTCGCAAGTTATAAACTAGGATATGGTTATTAATAATATATAAATATTCAACGAAATTATATAGTCGTTGATTCAACCTATTAAATCATTCTTATTTTTCCTCTTTATAGGCTTATCGACAATATCTTTTCTCCTTTGTATAACCTAATAGATACAATAATACTAGTATTGTTGAAAATTACCTCTGACACTGTCTCAATAATCAATGGAATATTAAATATATTTCTCAGTAAAGTATCACTAGGGTTAATCCGACGATCATTTGAATACCCTCACGGACTTGGTTTAGATTTTCGGTAATTCTAAGTCCTCCAACTCGACATTAAACGTTACCCATGAACTACGTATTCTCGTTTTTTCCAATTAAAACTCCTTACAGAAAGCAGTTATGTCATGGCAACTACTTTCTGTATGTCAATTTTTAACTTTTGTTTTTTTTTCTCTACTTTCTCTTCGTTAACTACCCCATTTAGAGTAGTTATAGGACTTACATTCTTTAAAAATTGGTAATATATTGATACCAGAATATTTGAATAAAACTTGTTTCACTAAACATTTTATTTCTTTGATATTTTTTTTAAAAAAGAGATTAAAATAGTTATAAAGTGACGCTTTTTGCATATCTGCTTGTTTATAATTTCAATCGTATTTGCCTATTTACATATATTTGTTGAAATAATTTTAAAAAATTTGAAACGGGGATATAAAAGTTAACTATATTCATTTGCACCCCATGAACTGGATGGGGAAAGGTCTTAAAGGTAATAAAATTGTCATTGAGACTGTATTAATGGTTATATTTAGTTTTTTTTTTATTTAGTGTCACAAAATATGTGTGTTTTGGCCGGTTTGTGTTTGACTTCTATTTGGCTCTCTTCGAATACTTTAAATGATCCTAAAAGGATTTTGTCAGTATTGTTATTATTTGTATAAACTAATGTTTAAGTAAAGAAAAGATATGGAGAGTCACAATAACTGTACTTTACAGCACGAAATATATACTAGCAACATATGTAGTTTACCAGTCCCAATAAAATATCTAACTTTATTTTTCATATATATATCCATGTTTCTATTATTTTATAACATGTCTCTCATTATTTCTGACCTGAAGAGTCTCAACATTTGTGACCAAAAGATATTCGTGGTTAGTTGTGTTTTTTCCTAGAAAGTTTGAGCTGTTATTTTGATCAATAATAATTATTTTCAATGGGAATAATACTTTTCATATGACTTATAAAGGTTCATTTATTATTTTTTTTTTATTAGGTTTTTTATTGAAAACAGCTCTGAAACTAACTAAAGAGTGTTAAGTGTTATCAGTCAATCTTATTTAAAAGTTTTCAATAACCCCACTGCTTCTTGGCTTAAACTAATCTCACTGGAGCAAAGGTTCCTCAAAACATTTTCCTATATAAGGCGTTTAAAAAAGGAAATATCAGTGTGACATCTATTACATTGAAATCATAATTTTGTACAAATTTGTGGACTACGTGGGTCCCTTAACATAACTTTCAAAGTTCATGAAAACATTGGTATTTCAAGATTCGAATAAACAAAAAAAAATGGGCTTCTTATATATTAAAAATTTGTTTAGTTAGAAATTGTAAGGTAAACAATCTTTTTTTTTAAAAAAATTAGAAAATCTTTATTGAAAATGTAAAAAACATAAAAAACTGAACACACTTTATTAAATAACATATCCAATAGAAGAATTGTGTCTCTTCAAATAATAGTTTTTTTGTATTTACAACTACTTAAATACTCAAATTACCATTCCCTATAAATTTACGTTTAATATGTACAATATACATATATATATGTACACACACAGAAAAAAAAAATGTTGGAATAAAAAAGTATGGCAAACTTTTCTAGTTGTTTTTACTCTTTATATTTAACTTGGCTTTCTTACTTTAAACATTTAACCCCTCTTTTCAAGTAAAAATTTCATAAATTAAATAGAAACCTTTCTTTACAGAGCCAAATCTTTAAAATTCACACTCAATCTATTTATATCTACTTACAGGCACTTTCTTGCGTTCACTCTAAAGCTTACTAAAAACATATGAAACTTATTTTCCTCTTTCATATTAAACCTTAAAATACTTACATAAAATAATAGAAAAGGTTCTGATAAAAACCGTTTTGCCGTATTCACACAGAACTCTGATGCCACTTTAAACATCAATACATACATTTTCCATTTACAATTTTTCAGAATCAACTTACCTCTAAGTAAGTTTAATAAATGCTCCAAATTATTTAAGTATATATATTCCCATATTCTTGATATTATTTATATCAGCTACAAAAAAACACGTCTTTATTCTAATAAAATATCACCTTCATTATCTTGTGTTGCAGGTTCTTCATCATTATTATCATTATCACTATCACTATCATCACTATCTTCCAAATGTGATAAAGATTCTTTAGCATAATTTACAGCCTCTTCAAATAAGTCCTTTGGAACCAATTTATGTTTCCCCTGGGTCTCCTCCTCTGAACACCAACTAATTTCAATCTCAACTTCCTTTTCTTTGTTATCTTCATGTGCTAAATATATGATTCTAGCAATCTCTTTCACTGCATCATGAGCCTTTAATTGAATAATTTTATCATCAGAATCACCTTCATTAGTATCAATGCTTTTTGTATGTTTAGCAATCAATTTTTCTAATTCTGCACGCGCAGATTGTCTACCTTTCCCAGTAGCAGCACCACTATAACCCCAATAACTACCGTTTGGTTCTAACATATACAATTGAGGTCCCTTAATATCATCTACACCGCCAAATATCGCGGTGATCCCAAATGGTCTAACACTGTTATATAAAGTATGAGCTTGTACGTACTGTCCTAAACGGTCTGCAAGGGCATCAACTGGAATTGGTCTATGGTAAATTTTTTTAAAACTTGCTGCCTCGTCACGACCTCTATTAACCAAATGTCTTCCATCTGGGATCAACCCTGAGTAAACACAACCAATATGACTATCAATTGTTTGAATCTTACGGTTTTTTCCTGGAACTAACAATGGAGATGTAATTAATTTCTCCACAGCAAACACAACACCGTCTTGACAACGAATACCAATCGAAGTGGCACCATTTTCTACCGCTTTAACTGCATATTCCACTTGAAAATTTCTACCATCTGGGGAAAAAACAGAATTTGATAAGTCATAACCAGTACCAATTGATGTCATCTTAACAAAAATATACTAAATATTAATAACAGGTGTTCTTTTTCTTTTATTAAATTGAATAATTCTTCTTTTTCTATTTTGCACTAAATTTAATTTGCTTCTTATTCAAGCTTTTTTCCTTTGACCTTGTCACAAACCAATCTTGAAAATATACAAAAACAAAATAAAAGAAGAAGTACCTCAAGACTATCGGATAATTGGCCTTAAGATAGTATACACTCGTATCTCTTCATGTAAAAATTAACCTAATTAAAAAATAATGTATCCTTATGTGTATTTTGTTAACGCTCTAAGTTTGAATAATAATTCCAACTATTTAAAAGAGAAAATGAAACTCGCCACACTCGAACATATTTTATTTCGTCGCAAACGATAAACAAAATGTTATGGAAAAGTGTTATTTCCTTATTGGGAAACTTGTTCCTAAATTGGACTTATGAGATACGGAATTTAAACCGAAAAGCGGCATTGAATGCCGAGAAAGCCGCTGTTTTTTTCTTTTCTTTTCTTTTTTTTTTTGTTTTATTTTCCTCGAGGTCTCCAAGAAGTGAAAAATTTCGAAATGACCAGCCTGAATCTTAGGAACTGATGACAAATAAAATTTGCTTGGCAATTATAAAACATGCCAAGAACGATTGAACCACTTACACAACCGTTGTTCTTGCTTTATTTCAAGAGAAGAAGAAGGAAAAAAAAAAAACTTATTTCCTCACTTTCAAGTAAAACCAAGTGTAAAATCAGGGGAAAAAAAAAATGGCTTCTAATCCACCAGGTAAGTGTTGTTTTATGGGGTTCCGTCACGAAGGTCAACCCAATGGTTCAATCCAAGAGATTTTTGGTTTTGAAACTTATGTTGCCAAACCACAACCTTCGCATTGTTGCAACTCAAGAAACACCGTTCATGAAGATAAATATATTGTTATCATAACAGATATCTATGGTCACAAATTTAACAACGTTCAATTGATCGCTGATGAATTAGCTGACAAGACTGGGTTCTCTGTTTTAGTTCCTGATATTTTATTTGGAGATCCAGTTATTAAATTGGATGGGACCGCTAATTTCCAAGAATGGTTAGGCAACCACTCCCCAGAAAAGACAAGAAATGAAGCTGTCCAACCATTTTTACAAAAATTAAGAGATGAAAAGAACCCATCTTTTGTTGGTGTTATCGGTTACTGTTTTGGTGCCAAATTTGTTATTCAACAATTAGCCAAAGATGGACTAGCAGATGTTGGTGCTGTTGCTCATCCCTCCTTTGTCACCATCGAAGAAGTTGATGCTATCGCCAAAGAAAAACCATTATTAATATCTGCTGCTGAGAATGATTCTGTCTTCCCTGAAGAGTTAAGACATTTAACTGAAGCTAAATTAAAGGAAAATGGTAACTGCTATCAAATAGATTTGTTCTCTGGTGTAACTCACGGTTTTGCTGCCAGAGGTGATACCTCCAATCCTTGGGTTAAATATTGCAAAGAAAAAGCTTTAGCTGACCAAATCCATTGGTTTACTTATTTTGCCAACAAAGGTAAGAACTGAACTGCCTCTTGGACCACATATTGTTTCCCTCAACGTAACACAAATACTTAACTTCGGTTATAAAATGTATTTATTATATCAAAATATCATATGTAAAAATTACCAATTAACAAAAAAAATATAATACTATATATTACATTGTTGTGTGACTCATTATCTAAGTTATAGTTTTCCACTTATACTTTAAAAAAAAAACATCAAAAATCTGACTGTATATACCTTTCTTTTAGTTTTCAGTATTGTTATCAGTGTTATTGAAAAAATTGTCGAAATCAAAAAGGTCTAAATCACCGAATATACCAGTGAATGTCTTAGATAGCTGTTGCTCATCAAACATATAGTTATTATATGCAATATTAGTATCTTGATTTCCATATGACGTTGTTCCTGTATTCAACTGAGGATTGTTAGACACCTCTAAATTCATACCCGACATTCCTAAAGCATTCTCAGTATTTAGCATATTATCACTTATACCTTTGTCGTAATCATATTTGCTATTATTATTTGTTGCTTGTTTTATACTTGCTAAATCCATAAAATTAGAAACAAGCCCAGGTGTTGACTGATATGACTCTTGAGATATAACAGTATCCGAATTTGTGACATTATTAGGAACATCAGTTTTCTTACACGATTCCCTAAAATCAACATGTAAATCTGACGTGCCTCTTTGACCACTTTTCAATTCTGCAAGTAGTTGAATCAAACTATTTTCATCAATTAACGATATATGGTTCTTGTCTCTTAAAATATCAATACATTTAGCCTTACCATCACTGAATTGAATATTAAAGGACATCTTGAAAAACTTCGCCATACGTGGATTTATATCTCTTTCTGTAATAGGTTTAAACAATCTACTGGTAAGTCCATCATACACCACTCTATAAATGAATAAGTTATACATCGACAAAATTTTGAAAACCGAAAAATATGAATATTTTAAATGACGTGTGACCAGATTATGGATTGCTTTAAATCTTGCTCTTAATATATTTTGAATAACTATTAAAGAGTCAATTTTTTTATTATTTTTACCACCATCATTATCTTCTGATAAAAATATTTGATTAATACCTATTCTTACAATAATAACTAACATCGTGAACATTGCAGTCGATAAAGATACTTCTAAAAATTTAGAAACATGATATGGTGGCCGCGTAGCAGTATTTATACCAGTATTTTCTCCCTCAGCATTCTCACCAGATGACATGACATCTGCATCAGAATAAAAATCTTCATACAAATCAATTAATTTCAAACAATTTTTTATAGTCATCTTAAGATAGCGTAAGTAATAGGGTATATGCAATTTTTTCTTTGTTGTTAAGAATTTTTTTTCTTCTACAGTCTCTTCTGTCTCTAAATTTTCAAAATGAAGCATCAATGCATATGAAGTTCTTACTTGCAAAGTTCGACTTAGAAGTTTGGACATAAAGCACGCCTCATGGAAGATTTTAGAGACACTGATATTGTAAAATTTCCCATCAAATGACCTCTCATATTTTTTCATATTGATAGCGCTGGCAATATCACTCAAATACTCTTTACAGTAAGATTCAATATAAGACATTGCCTTTTCAATATCCCATAAAGGAACCCCATCATGATAATTCAGAGTTACATTATTAAGATTTTGATGCAAAAGAGCTAATTTAGTTCTCTTCCACGTAAATTTATGAAGAGATACTGTTAATCCATTCATTCGAGAATCCTCTATCAAATCTTCATTTACACGGATCATATAATTTTCAAAGGCATTGGGAGAACAAATATCAATAAATGAATCCAACAGTCTTCTAATAGACACTCTTCTACCCTTTAATGCATTTTCATAACTGTACATGGCAAGGACAGATAACCATAACAATCTTCTATGGTTTCTCAACAATTTATTTTCATCCCCATCCAATGAGCCATAATCATTTGGATCTCTATGCAAACCTATTACGGTGGAAAGCTTGATAATAGTATCACACAAAAATTCAGTCGGATTAGGAGCAAAAAAATTTCCCTCATCAGGCGCAAAGATAAAGAATGACCATAGATACGACAAAATTATAATTATATTTTCATTAGGGCATTTAGTCCAGCTCTCTGATATCAAACAACGAAGTACTATCACAATAATATCATTTTTTATAGGATTTTTATGTAATTGTTCCACAGTAATATATTTTTCAACTATACTTTCAGTCACGGGTCCTCTTTCTTCTAAAATACAGCAAAATTGATAAGATATTTTCAAAATACATGCTAGTATACATAGATTTTCAATCTTTTTTCTGATATTGGAACCACCTAATAATAATTTACATTTTTGATCGTTATTAGGATCTGATATCAATATTCCTGAAAGAGATGCCTCAAAAGTAAACAAATCGACAAACGGTACTAAAGGATACAAATTCTCATAAAAATATTGTTTATATTTTTCAATAATATTTAAAGAAGGTAATAAAGTTTCAAATGATTGAATGAATTGTTTTAATAATGGGGAATAATATTTTTCATAATTTGGATTATTATTATTATTGTTACTATTATCTGTAAGGGTTCCACCATTATTTACACTCTGTTCCAAATTAATAACATCTTCCAAATGATCATTGACATGTGGATTTATCCAATCTTTTAAAACATCTATTACATCATTAACATCTGATGATAATTCAAGAATTCTATTACAAAAATTTCTAATTCTTTTAATTTCTTTTGAATTATTTGGCCCACATCTATCAATCAAAATTTTTTGTAGTTTGTATATGTTATTCTTCAACATTCGATAATTTGTTGCCATTGAGATATCTACTGTGATTGCACTTATTAGATGGTCCGAATTCATATTTTTTATTAACTCAGGATAGGTTTCTTTAACAGAACACCTCACATATTCGCTGGCTTTATCATTATCATTGTTATTGTTATTGTTATTTGAGATGCTGTTACTTTGATTATTAGTTATTGTATTTTTTTTTTCAAAAATTGTTGGATTAATAAATATCGATATTAAAGCCATAGCGAAAAAGATATCATTAATCATTAAATAATTTGAGGATAATGGATTAACTTCTCTTTTCATATATTTAGACATAAGAAGTCTTGGATTTTTTTTACCTAGGTAAATCCTTTTATGAAAAAAATTATCGTTAAAATCTATAGGTCCAAGAATTGTGTCAATGACTGTACTATCGTTATTATTATTATTACTTGAAATATTATCATACTTATTCTCAACTTGGTATCGACTTAATAATTTTTGTTGTTCTTCTAATAAAGTTTTTGTCTTCTTTTGCCAATAATCGACTTCATTTTCTAACCTTAGAATGGCCAAATCCTTTGATAAATGTTTAGGTAAAGGTTGAATAGCAGTATCATAGATACATTGTATCCCCAATTTTTCACATCTCGAACATTCTGGTTTCTCTTTATCACATTTCGATTTAGCTAATCTACAAGCTTGACATACAAAAGAAAGTCTATTTCTTTTTCGTTTCTTCTGAGTACTACTAGAATTATTATCCCCGGATAATAAAGACGTTAAAGGTATCATCGAAGATTGCGCTGACCTTGAATATTGAGTATTATTAATATTCATATTAACACTATTACTATTAGTTGACATGTTTTCCTGACAATTCTTCTAATGCTCTCGATCCCCACAAAAGGCAAACAAACAAAACTGAACAACCTGTCGATTCAAAACCTTTAAATCTATTATCAAGAAAGGTTTAACCCAATCGTCACCACAATCCATCCACATCTACATAAACATTTATTTATCTCTTTAATTAGTGTATTCATTCAATGTCATCGATTGGTGTTTCTTTGATGTGAGTGAATTTGTGTGAATATCCGGGGAGTTAAACACAGGCAAGATCATGTAGCACGAGATCATGTGGACAAAGAACACTGAAAGTTAGAGTTATTAATAGATGGAAGAACCTGTATCAGTTATATAACTTCCACATATTATTATAAAATAAGTGTTTTTGGGCCCACAGAAGATGTTCAAGTATGGTAGGACACTGAACTCCACCACACTATCGATTGTTGGGAAAGGGCTATGGGGTTCAACTCGATGTAATTACATTAAACGTGAGAGATGCAAAATTCTCTAAAGAATCAATCGAGGAGACAAAAAAAATTGGATCTTTAATGTTATTATTAAAGGTGAAAGATCAACCATCAAATGAATCATCATTATTGGATCATACAAAAGACGGGACTATACTTTGTCAGTTGGCTAATATACTAAAATTTGAGGAGGATCGAGACGGGGGAAATTTTATCAAAAGAAAACATTCAAATTCACCGTTTGGTGCAAATGGAACAAATATGACAATTTTTGAGTTATGCTAGAGGTTATGGGGTACCTGAAGATAAATTGTTTCAAAAAAAAATTGACTTATATGAATCAAAGGATCCATATGCAGTTTATCAGACTTTAAGATCTTTGTCAAGGTACACAAATAAAAAAACATCCAAATAGTTTCTCTATACTAGATCCTCAATTGTCAGAGAAGAGGGTTACCTTCTTCAATTAAACATAAACCTGGCCATTTAAGAGGCAAAAAAATAAAAAAAGATAATAACAATACTACACTTGGGTGGTCTCAGTATGAATATGATTTTATGGGTGGTGAATCACATGGTTCTGAGTATATCGTCCTTGGTCAAAGAAGAAATATATTATAATATATACGTGTTACATATGTTACATGGAGAATGTTGTTAAAATATCGTTTTCATTTTTCCAATACGTTATGGATGGAACATATCGAGGTATATCATCCGGCACATTTTGCTCACCTTCTGGAAATTCCTCAATATTAACAAACAATTGCTGTTTCTTTAAAGATTTTATACAAGACCAAACACCAAGGATCGTATCACAACGTATGATTTTATATGCAACCCGTGGATCCAAATTTAAATGGAACTGGTCTTTACAACTTGGAATAACAATCAAAACTAATTCCTCTTCATCACTTAATAGCTGAGACCACGGTATCACATCCATTGTATTGATTACGCTGGACGTCACAACTACACAACGCGATTTAATACCTTCAACTATCCCCGCGTCTCTTGATGTCTTTTCACTTATTCTTTTATCGTTGCTTCGTAATGATTTCCATATATAATAACATGATGTACCAATCCCAATGGCTAAAGTAATTCCAAGAATCCATTGATTATTTCTTCTACTTCTTTTATCAGCCATCTTGTTTATTTATTTATTTATTTTTCTTTTACCTTTCTTTTTTTAATTCTTCTCCTCGTTTTTTCCTCTTCTCTTTAAAATTGTTGCAAACAACGAATGATACATATGGGAAATTAACAGTGTCAAACGATTAGTCGTATTTATATTGGATTCCATGTACTATTTACTTCAATAACGTCATATGTTGTTGCTATTTTAAATTCAATAGTCAGTAATTTCGAACAGCTGGAAAGAAAAAAAAAAAAGAAGGAAAATATTTGAAAATTCAAAATGCGTTTATGGATTTTATTTAGGGTTGAAAGAATTTTTCCAACCAAAGAGGGTTAGTTTGCACAAAATTAATTAGGGCTTGTAGTCTTTTTCCCTTTCTCCCATGAAAACAGTATTTTTTTTTTGTTTTCCCTCGAGGTGTCTGACACTTCGAAGATCATTAGTTGATCTTCAATTCAAAAGAACAACTTTCTACAATGCATCGTCTCTCTTTTTGTATGTTCTATTACACTTTATATGAGTGTGAAAAGGGACTTTAAATCATAGTTGGAAATACCATTCACTAGTAATCGTTATAGTAAAAAATATGAATTGTCCCAACTTTTCTGCTTCCACAATTCCTCTAGATCATATCAACAAGAGTTTTTGATTTATCTGACTACATTTGATAGCAGTTATGATAAAACTTCAATTTTTGGCTATTAAAACGGTTCAAACAGCGTTTCTTATAATATAAGTAAGGTTTATTTCTAATGTCAGTAGTGAAAAACCCTCTTCAATGAATAATTCTGTCGTAATTATATATATATATATATATACAGAGCTAGTTTGTCGTTCATTAAATATTAGCATAATTCAATGAGAATATAACTACTATCATTGAATGTACAATGAATTATGACAGTTATGGTTCAGTATTGTCCCGTATTTTACAGGATTCATTCGTCGAAGAAAAAGTCATTTATTCGACATACCTGTTTAATGAAACTTTAAAGGATAAAGAAGCAGAACTTTTGCAATTATAATATGATTTAATTCAGTTTGAAGGTATAATAACAGGTGACGCATTATATAGTGCATTAAGAGATTTAATCCTAAAAAAAAGTTATCCTCTATGCAAAGGCCTCTCTTCGTAAAAACGTTTATAATGAAAATATTTTTACTTTGATAGCAAAATCTGACATTGGTTATTCTGAGACAATATTATAGAAAAATTGGAAATCTTCGATCCACTAAATAATAACAACTTATCATACGACGTTGCAATAATAGCATATTTTGATTTTAATAAATTTGATAAGATTAGGCTTAGTTGTAGAATTGCATTAAACGTCTTATTAAGGTTAGATATGAACCGTGTCCTTGGTGTGAACAATTTAAGTCAAAACAAATAATATCATTATTTCAAATATAAGACAAAACAACAACAACAATAATAATATTTTGAATCAAGAAAATTTTGCTGCCACTGCAAATAATAATAAACAACCACAATTACCAGTAGATTACCCAAGTGTGGTGGTTGCAATTGCAATGCCTACAAAGGATACTTTAGATCCTATTGCTAAACAGGATATCGAAACTTTGGTTGATATCACTTTAAAAAAACATGGAAAGATCAAGACATTCAACCAATGGTCAGTGCCCAGATAATGTAAAACGATCACACCTTACCACAGATCAATCATGGGATAATAGGGACAATTTATTAGGACTGTCAAATATAGTTTCAAACAATCTCAATAATAATATGGCAAGTAGCCAATGTGAAACAGAGACTGATGCAGAAGGTTTTAAACCATGGAGACAACATGGCATTTCCATTTTTTTTAACTACATGCCCCTCCCTTCTTCTCTTCTAAATTCTCATTAAACACCTATCAATTTTAATGAACATTAGGATTAAAGGGTCAGAACACTTTAAGATTTCATAGCGATAATATTCCACCACTATCCACTAAAGTATATTCACATATCTGCCTATATATACTTTTACTAACCAAAAACAAAACGAAAACAAAAAAAAAATATAAATACATTTGAAATTCAATAAAATATGTGTTTTCAAAACAGCCAATTCAGTAATGATTTGCTAAATATGTATATTTCTTTGAAATTAATTTATAAGTAAATTATACAAATATTTATATAAAGAAACTAAATTAACCAAAAAAAGATTGATATATGATAATGTTAAACTAACCTAATAAGTAAAAAAAATTAATCTATGGAAGGAAACATAAAGATACATTCCATAGAATAAACTTACATATTAGACAGCTTATTGTTGAGAGAAGTGATCTAAGATCATAGCTCTTTCATCAGTTTCAGCACCCCAGTTCTTAACAACGACAACGGAGGCACCGACAACCTTTCTAGCATTACCTTCACGGTCGATCTTACCTAAACCGGCCCATTCACCTAATTGCTTGGCATCAGCAACTTTGATTAATGGAACTTTGTTGTTTGGATCGTTAGCTAAACCTTCAACTAACTTGATAATATTGTCTTCAGTGACAGAAGAAACTAAGACAACTAATTGAGCTTCACCTCTGGTTAAAGCCTTGGTGGATTCTCTTAAACCTCTAGCTAAACCATCATGGATCAAAGCGGTTCTTAAAACAACCTTTAAAGCATCTTCAATGGTAACTTCAGCGGTTTGTTCAACAACTTCTTCTTGAACTTCAATAACTTCTTCAACGTCAGACATTTTTCTTTGTTTCTTTTTGAATTTGGCTTTCTTTAAAGTGTGACTTCCTTACAGGAGAAATATCAAAAGACTGCTCAGTGGTGATCTAAAACAAACAATAAAAGACACAATTAATCCCTAAAGAATCATAAACATATAAGAAGAATGGATCACATCTTAACAAAACACTGTCTTGTATATCAATTACCTTACCTTGTCGTGATGCTTAAACCGTAGCTTAACAGTCAATCTTAGGAAAATTTCCAAATAAACATCTTCATAATTTCTTAATTTCCACCAACCTCCAAACGAATTTTTTTTTTTTTTTTGATTTAACAGATGAGAAAAAAATTTCCAAAACGGGTAATTTTATAGAACAACTGAAAATGTCTGGGTGTGTCAAAATAAAAACAGTCCTGAAAGAATTCAAAGAAAAGATAAAAATCAACTTTAAAGATTGTAATTCATAGTCCTCTTTAACAAGAGCTTTAGATACAAATGATCTTAGATTATTTAGATAGAAGAATGAAATATTTATACATAATATCTATACTTTAGAGTATAGAGGAAGATACCAAGTTAATTATATACTTTTTTGTTCCATTTTATATGTTTCCTTAATATATCTTTTATTATTACTATAAAGGAAAAGAATCTTATTAAAAACATACGATCAATGTGAACCCACAGGCTCTTAGTCAAATAAACTCTCTTTTGTTTTATAATTTTCTTTCCCTTGTTTCAACTATTTAACAAGTAGAATATATTTCAGAAAAAAAAAAAAATCAATGTAAAAATAAACTTTTACTGAGATAAAATCATTTATAATATTATTTCGTTGTAATAATACCTTCAAAGTCTTATTTGATAAACTCACTATCATATTTCCATCTTACCCACGATATCATTGCTATCTTCATCGTCATCATGCTGTTCCATAGCAATATCATCATCTTCATCATCTTCAATAGCATTTTCATCATATTTTATGGTATTTGCAGTATTATTATTGTTACTTGTAGTCACTGGATCCTCATCCTCAAAATCAATATCAAAGAAATCATCATCACTTCCTACAATTTTCTCATATATCACCTTAGCTGCAGTTATGACTTCATCATAAGATATTTCGCTACTTGGCATAGCAGTATATATCACACCATTATCACTAGCATTAGGAATAAATTTTGAGGAGGACATAGATTTAGAAGTAAACAATGATGGGTCAACGACGTTAAATGGGGGGATCATAGTAAATTGGGTATAGTATAATTTAAACAAAAATTGTATTTTTTCTCTTGCCATAAATTCTTTGAAGGATTGTCCTAATTTAAAAGAATTAACTGTAGAATATCCATTTTCTGAAATTTGCACCAAACTCTCATCTTGAGGTATTTTAACTGAAGATTCTCTAATAATACTGCTTTCCATTGCTTCTAATGCTGCATCTAGATCTAGTTCTGCACAAGGTCCCTGTTGTGTCGTTGATAGATACCATATGCACGTTCCAGCTGGACAACATCCAGAACCTGAACCAATAATAATTGCTTGAACAACTTCTTTATTACCTGATTTTAGCGAGTTTGGTGGGAAGACAATAACAGCTGCGGACTCATAGCCATTAAACCATTCAGAGCAACCCTTCTCCACTATACATGTCAATCTATGAACTTCATATTTCTGATCTGGCATATTATAACAATGTACCGGAGCTTGACTAGGTGATATTACTAATTTTTCCTCAACTTTAACTTTTGATCCACTTTCAAATATGGCAAGTTTAGTCTCTGGATTATATGATACTAACCTCTCATTTAATTTGTATGTAGCTCCGGCAACCGCAGCTGATCTACAAAACCCTTGAGATATTTCACCTGCACCACCATATTTAGAATATAATACTGGAAATGGTCCATATACATCGAAACTTATCAAAAAACGACGAATTCTTTGTAAGGAATCAGGCACTTTAGCATCTGTGTTATAACATAACCCAATGGAAAAAATTAATTCCAAGACTTGAGGTCCTTCTAATTTGAATTTTTCCACTAAGAGATCAGCCAATGATCTATCCTTATATGGTTCCCATATCTCTGATTGTTGTTCCCAGTTTAAGACAAATTTAAGAAATTTCATTAAATTACGTTTTGTCATTAAGGGTAAACTGTCATTTGTGAAAATCTCTTGTTTAGAATTAGATAATTTTTCAAATGAATCATTTTCAAAAGTATGAAAACTAGACAGAGACTGAAATTCCAAATATTGATATACTCTAGATTTCACTAATATAGATAAAAGGTCAGATTTTGCAAACATGATCTTAGGTGATAAATCAATTCCAAAACTTCTTGATCTATATTTACTACTAGGACCGATATCACTTGAAACATATAATTTAGCGTTTGCATAGCATGGAATTTTATTATTATTAACTCGAGATACCCATATTTTAATTTGTTCAACTGTCAAAGTAGCGGAGGAGTCACCGTAATAATCATTAGAATCCACATGAAGCACATTTGAACCTTGCCATGCCAAGGCTGCAGCAAGAACACTCTCCACTATACCGGTACCTATAATTAAGACATCTACGTTATCCGGGGTCGTTTCAGGCAAAGGGTCCTCAATACCTGCCAAATGAGGCGTAATCAATGGCGTGGCTTGTTGAAATGTAAAAAAAGATGGTCTACGTTCTGCCATCGATGGACGACGTTCAGCACTCAACATTTCAATACTGTTTTTTTTTTAAACCTATAAATAATTCAGTTTTTTTTTTCTTGACACAAATGAAAGCAATTCAATTAAGTTCTCTTAGTCTGTCAAAGTACTATTATGCTATTGCAAATGACTCAGATTATTTCGTTTTAGTCGCTTTATTTTAATTGTGATGAGAAGCTTAATTATTGTGATGTTCACTAAAGAAAATAGTTTTATCTTTATCTCTCTCTCTCCCTCTTCCTCTTATTTTTTGGCTATTATTGTAAATGATGTCACAGTAGTAATTAAATATACAATTCAATACAACGTCTTTCTAGGAATAACGGTATAAGGATCAATTCGAAATAATATTAGTCGAATGGACCAACATCAACTACCATGTAACATGAAATGATACTGAGAGCCCCTTTCGTGTTGTTATATTTTTCTTTGACAGATAACCAAAATACAATCTCTTGGAGCAGTGAAAAATTTTTCATTTCATTTCCTTTTTTTTTTTTTTTTTTCCTCTTGAAAAAATAGTCATTACCATTTTAGGAAAAGTAACGATGTATAGTAGGATTCTAAGACAAAATCAACTTTCAACAACGACAACTCCGGGGATTCCATTCGAAAGGACATAAACTGTCACAGATATAAAATGGTATGTGATGGAAAGAAGAATGAATTTTATGCTTAATTTGCCAATGATTTACTTGGGAGCACAAACTCTAGTAATGACCCACGTAGATACATTTTGTTTAATGTACTTCTTCTTGTAACCAAACCACCGATGAAAAACAAGCTGCCTTCAGATTTTGCAACTGTACCACCAACACTTGAAACAAGATGAGACTTTGATATCTCATGTGAACCTTCTCCTTGCAACTCCCTTGAATTTTTTCTAGTTGTGTCGAACTTATTCAATATAGCTTGTGTTTCAGATAACTGATCATCAGATGAAGCTACACAACCTTGTATGCACCGAGACCTCAAATCCATAATATTGATAACACTATTTTTAACATTAAATGTTCTACAGTTACTGTCTAATATATCATTTACAGTTTTCCTAAATTCATCAGTTTTATTAGAAGTATTATATATCTTACCCACATCTGTATCAGAAAACCCACCGGTCAAAATAGCCATATGCCCTAGAGAAGCCATAGAATGACCAACCAGTTTCAGCTGTGCAGATATTGGAGTTCCTTTGCCATTTTTTGTTGTACAATAAGTCTCTACGTGTTTCCAAGAACCTTCATCCAAATTAAACCACCACATGTCACCAAAGACTTTTGTATTATTTGAACCTCCATGGATAACAATTGTTCTACCATTAACACAATTAGAATTTGCAAAATCATTCATTAATGAAGGACTTCCATCAGTAGAAGGTAGCAGTTGATTTTCTTCATTGGTGTATACTGTTGTATTTTTGATTTCATTTCCTGTTGTTGAAATAACTGGCATGCTCTTAGATGTCTGCAACGAAATACTACCCTCAGGGTTTTTTGCAAAATAAACGTCAGATGATGTCGCTAATTTACGATTATCATTTACTGTCGAAGGTTGTGATGTACTTGTACGTGTATAATAGAAACCTGTAGTATTCTGATGATTAGTATTCATCCGATTATCGAAGGAATTATAATCTATCTTGAAATTCACCTCCAAATCCTTTAATAATTTTTCTTGTAAAGAATCCTGGTCAATGAAATTAAATGGCGGAATATCATAGGCAAAGAATGCTCTCGTTGATGGCCAATCATATGGATTATTAACAATCGGTATTCTAACCGCAATCACAGTATCTGCAAACTTTATAAAATTTCTCTTACCACGCCCTATAACTTTAACATCCAATTTCCACATATCATTCATTGCTTCATATTTATCATCTCCGGTTTGTCTATACCCTCCAAAAATAATAATTGTGTAAACATTAATACCCTGATTGGATGTATTTGTGGTAAGTCTTGAAGACCATCCTAGTGAGGTTTTAGAGGATTTATCACTTTTGACAGAATCGTTCCTTGTTGAATCATTTAATAAAGAAGATTCTGTAGGCGTACTAACACCAACCTTGGCAGGATCCGTTGGACAACTAATGTTTTCCACACCTTTAGTAGACACTTGCATGTGTCCAAATCTAGCAGAAAAGGTAGGATATTTAACATTCTTGTAAGATTGAGCTACAACATCAACTTTTGTAAAATATAGAGAAACTGTATCCAATATATATATAGTGTTGTTTAGATAAACACTTCTTTTTAAGTAATATTTTCCATCTTTATTAACTTTAGTCTCTGTCTTAATCTCGAACCCACCATAAAATAAGATATGTGTTTCGGTTAATTTTGAAGCAGTGGCACATAGTAGTGGAGGTGGAATATTTCCTGATAGAGTTGGCCTTTTCAATCTCAATGAGTCTATAGAATATATATATAAATATGGATTGTTAATCAAAATTGGATTATTAATAATATCAGGCAAAAGTGGGGGTGGCAAATTTTTAACAGGTTCTATATAATACTTACCTGGATCAGGTGCCTCTGAGTCGTATCGATAACATGGCATCAACCCACCAAACATAAATATTTCTTTATTCATTGTCATTGAACAATGATATACTAATGTAGGAAATTTATATTCTGAAAAGAATGATTTCATAACTGAACATCCAGAGAGTGTATCATATACCGTTGGTATGTAGTCTAAACCTTTTACAAATAATGGACATGTTTTTTGAGTATACATATCAATATTCTTAAGATAATGGCCTACTAACAAATCTCTGCAGTCATCTCTAATTATAGGAACCCATAAATTATGTTTTTTCAGAGTGTCTGCATTATCAATATTTACTGTTAACAATTTTTTGTAATACTTCTTATATGAGTTAGCAAAATTCATTTGAAGCATATCTGTGCAATGATTAAGACAATTATTCTCAGAAACGGACCCATCAAATTCTTCCCCAATTGGGTACGACAGATCGACTCTATGCAATTGTGATTCTTCTGCGAACATTCCATCTACACTTTTCTGCCTAGAGGTTTCTAATACAGATCGAGGAAAATTGAAGTTGTTAAGTTGACGCAACAAATCTGTGTGTGGATCCATTTCATTACCAATACCATCATTATCTTGACTACCGAATCTATGATTGTCACTAAGTCTTTTTAACGGTGCAGATTCCAACATTCGCTTTATCTGGTAAGGTTCTATGCTATTCTGAGTACATGAAAGGAAGTGGTCAATCAAAACTTGATATTTAATAACTTCTGTACGTATAGAATTATTATTAGTACTACCGCTTGTATTAGTCATACCACTGTTGTTATTGGTATCGTTCACCTGAGTTAAAGGAAATGTGGTAGGTAATGGTGCATTTTTAGTTGAAGAATTTGAATATTGTGATCCACTAAGTATACTGCTGTGCCTTCTAAAGCTGATCTTTTTTAAATCGTAATACCTACTCAGTTGCATATCATTCAACTCTTTCAATTGAACCTCACTATACCTATCTATAGTAGTATCGAGAAGGGATGATGTATTGGTCAAATATTGAACAACTTTATAGTCATTTTTGTAGTTGTCTAAATTAGTCGTATCGTGAATTGTTAGCGTATCTTTTTGAGAAGTGATTTCGGGCATAGCAGTGTATTTAATTCATATATTTTATTTGAAACAAATATTAAATGCCAGTTTACTAATATTATTATTTAAATTTAATTTCAATATAGTTTCTTAGCAATGAACCTTTTGTTTATACATACTTGTGTTTTACATAAAAAAAATTAGAACCCTCTCATTGTTGCCTTACTCTCCTTTAACATAATTGTAATGTCGCTATTTTTTTTTTTTCAAATTCCTTATGTGTGGCCCCGTTTTCAGAATTTCTTTAAAATATGAAAAAAAAATCTTGACATCTACAACAACGAGACTTGATCCATTGACTGCGGCGAAGAGTTAAAGAACTTAGAAAGGACACTGTAGAAATGCTACCGATGAGTGCAATATCACAACAAAGAGAACTTGTGATCTACATAGATTGAATTGATGTATACAGTTTCATAAGAAGAAGCGCCTAAGATGACACTGAAATCAGTAGTCACAAAATTATATAAAAAAATTAAAATATACATAAATTTATATTAGGATTAAATAAAGAACTATAACAAATTATTCTAGTAGCATTTTTCGAATTATTGTCGGTATTTATATTTAACGTTATGGGACTTGTTCCTATAAGTTGGTTAACAGTTACTATTGTTTTATTTTACTGGTGTTAATATTATATTTTTTTTTCCTAACTCTATTTTGCCTATTGGCTCATTAATATTCTACATCCGTAACATCCGTTGTTTCCAACATACCACACATGAGTCAATAGCATCAACTAATCCAGTTCTTTGTTAATTGGTTAAAATATTCTTACTGATAGAGGTTTAGTTAAGACATCGGCAATATTCTCTTTCGTCTTGATATATCTCACAACAATATGGTTTTTCTCAATTTCTTTTGCTATCCTTAATACTTTTGTTCCATAGAATTTATTTTTAATTTTAGATAGATCCTTAGTTTTAATTTGGTGTAGAATTGTTTGACTATCCGTGAAAATTATACAGTTTACAGTTTTATCAGTTATTGACTTCACCAGCACTGATATCCCACTAGTGCTAGTGGGATAGACTCACAGATTGCATATATCTCACTTTCAGTTGACGAAGTACATGTAATTGTTGACTTTGAAGATCTAGCACCAATCAGTTTACCATTTATAAAGAACATATTGCCAAACTGAGATTTCAAATTCTCTTGGTTAGCAAAGGAAGCCTCGGTTAAAGCAACAATATCAATTTTTCCTTCATTATTATCTGATTTGTTCCATATTAGTTTCTTTCTTCTTGTTGACCATAGAAATTGTATTAATTGTTTAGCTAGACTGATTACTTGATTTGATAGGTATAGGGTGTGTCTTGCTAAAGTATTAACGTAGTATAATGTGTCATATCTGTACTTATAACCGACATAAGATGCAAATCCAATAACTTGTTGCAGCCATTTTACCTTATTCTTATATTCTTTCTCGGCCGGATAAAATTCTTGTTACATAATGAATTCATTAGGAGTTCCTAGTACGTTTCTTGATTTATTTAAACTCACTTTAAGTTTTGGTAATTTTTCTTCTAACTGTTTTTCCATTCCCATTTTTAATGAATGACCTTTCATGTATTCAATTTCTAGTCCAAGTATATCATAGTTATTAATATCGTCAGTACCATCATTTACTATCTTAGTTTCAAAATTATCTTTAATACGTTGAATTATATTATTTACCAAGTCTCTATTATTCGTCATCATAATCATATCATCAACAAAGAGATATAAAATTACTTGAAACTTTCCTATAGTTGAATGAAACACACATGACCAACCAGATATACAACTCATACCGCATTTTTCTTATAAGAAGTTTGTTATTTTGGAATACCAGTTAGCACCAGCTTGTTTTAGATCATAAAGGGATTTTTCTAATTTAAATACCTTATTAACTAGGTTCAAATGTAGAGGCGAACAAATGTAAAGTTCTTCTTGTAGAGGAGCATATAGGTAAGCAGAAGAGATATCAATTTGAATAATGTCATAGTCATTGTCTAATGCTATTGCTAAGCATGACATTAGTGCATAATGGTGAACGGTATTGGATACTAAATCTTGTTTGTCGTGGATGGTTTTTGTTGATCACCTCGAACGCTGCATTTCACGACACCATTTTTTCCAAGGACGATACCACTGCTGATCTTCAAGTCCCATCTCCCTCTAATCCTCCTCCAGCTATTCACATAGACGCCACAGATCAATTACCCATCACTCCCCTTGTTTCACCTAATCCTTTGGATGCCAACAATACTCCCACTTCATCCCCACTATCTGCTACTTCCATTAACCCATCTAATTCTCCTACATCTTCTCCTACTCCGCCGTTGACTGACACAGATCTCACCAATGCCGACAGCCTTTCTTCTCACAATTCCAGCTTGGGTGGTAGAAATATTGATGACAGAATAGAAAGACAAAAACGTAAAAGAGATGAAAGGGCTAAAGCTAGAATTGGTAAGAAAAAAAAACTAGCTCAGAAATATGTGGTAAACTATATTAAAGGAGAGCATGTTACAAATTCAATAGGTTATCATCAAGCAATAACATATAATAAAGATCCAATTGATAGACAGAAATATGAAAAAGCCTATGTATCGAAAATATCTCAGTTGGTGAAGATGAGAACTTGGTCTACCGAAACAATTGATGCTGCAACGATTGACAAAGCAAAAATTATTAACTCAATGTTTATATTCACCATTAAGAGGGATGGTAGACATAAATGTAGGTTAGTCGCACGAGGTGATCAACAAAAACCATCCACGTACAAACAAGATTTAGTATCCAACACAGTTCACCATTATGCACTAATGTAAAGCTTAGGAATTTCCGTTATTTCCAACAAAGTTATGTATTCGAAAAACCTGAAAGGTCATTAAGTAAAACTACTAAATAGTTAATTTAGCTAAAACAACCAAACCAACAAACGATGATAATTTCATTTCTTTTTACGTTTGCTTGCTTTATGATTCGTAGAATGACGGTTGTGATTACCGTGTTTTAAGGATGTGACAGGGACGGACGAATTTGGATCGTTAAATTTATGAATACTAGATACAAAGATCTGAAATTTGGGTTTTTTAACTTTTGTCGATTTTTTCTTCTTGATCATACCCTTTTTGGACTGGACCTGTGGTGGAAGAATCTTTGTGGAAGGAAATGTCGTTATAGAGGGTAATTTTGATAAAGAAGTTTGAGAATCTTGTGAATCTATCGATATATCATTATTAGTTAACGTAGATGCTGTACGCTCACTTTTGAAGGAACCCATCTTTGGTAAATCAGGTACTGGTAAAAATGTAAGTTTATTACTACCTGACCTGTTCTCATTTGGAAATTGTGATTTAATATCTATTGGAGTATATAGAGTGGACCGTGGTGTCGGTGAGAAACTCATATCTAAAGAAACTTTCTGTAGAGGGGACATCTTTCTTGATAACAATGGAATCCTATCAGACAATTTAGTGTAAGAATTTCTATTCACTCTTGGAAATGATTTAGTTACTGAAGAATTTAATTGAATAGTAGTAGGCGAAGATTCGTCCATATATGCATCAGTATCCAATTTTTGATCAATACTATCTAATTGATTGTCGTCATGTATATTGTTACTATTTTTCATTTTTAATTTCAGTACTTGAGTATCATTTAAACCATTCATGTTACTCCTTTTATCTCTCTTCGGGGTCATTATCAATTTAGGGCTTTTAAACCGAATATCGAATGAATTAAGTTTACTTGGGGACATTATCATTAAATTATTTTTAACCATTGAGTTAGCTTCATGTGGTGTATCAAATATTGTATCCTTTCTTGCTCTTTGATAATCTATCATGATACTATTCGAAGTTCCACCAAAAAGGTAGGTTTTAATATTACTGCTTGTGACAATATTATTGTTAGTAACATTCAAATTTGGAGTGTGATTAAATGGCGTACCTAAATCACTAAGAATCTTTCTACCATACGGAGTCAATGACATAGAAAAATTTTTCAAAGGTGACAACGAATTAGAATTTGTCAATAGTTGACCATTATTAAGCGTCAAATTAATATCTATTTTACGTATGGGAGTCCTTGTGTTATTAGACAATCTATCCCATATATCTAGTAATGTGTTATTATTATTATTCTGATTGATATTTTTGTTTGCATCCATATTATTATTATTATTATTATTATTGGAGTGCGTGTTGTTGGCTGAATTAAAAAGATGCGTCAAGTTCAAAGAAGCCGACCCATTTTGCTGACTTCCATATCTATCAGTTTTATTATTGTTATTATCAGTGAAAAATTCTTCTGTTACGAATTTTAATGGGGATCTTGCAGGTGTATTATGGAAGAAGCTTATCCTATCAGGTGAGTCATATAGCCACTCACCTAACTGTACGGGTGAAGGTAATAAAAAATCAGTATGAATATTATTATTATTATTGGTATTATTAACATTTGAAACATTTAAGGAATTCATGTTATTGTTACTGCTATTATTTATTTTGAATGGATAGTTCGATTGTAATGTGTTGTTGGATTGTGCATTTGTATCTTCTATTACATTACTTTTATCACTAAAACTACCTTTAATGATATTTTTCTTTCGTTTAATATTGGTATTCTGATTAAGAGTATTGGTAATAGTCGTATTAATTGGACATAGATCTGGATTTCTATTGAAACTAGTATCATAGTTATAAGTAACGTGAGTAGTGTTAGTATTATTACGGTAACTATTAGTGCTATTCATTGCGATAATGTTTTGTCTTTCAATAGTATCCCAAAATTTTGAAGAATACGGTGATGGAAACAGAGATTTAGATTGAGCGGGACTATTGAAAGTGTATTTCATACTTTCTGGGACCACTTTGAAGAATTGATTATCTGGACATGAACCGTATATTATTGGGACTATTGTATCATTACTAACCATATTTTCATCTGCCATTCGAATCTGATTGTAGTCCATCTCTAAATATAAGGAAGGAAAGTCTCTTATAAGAAGAGACAAAAAAAGAAAGAAAGAAAGAATACAAGTCCTTCAACAAACGAACAAATGTGTATGTTTGATACCTACCCTTCTATTAGATGATCACCACGAATATTCTATATATATAAATCTAAAATAAAATGTATAGAATCAATTTCAATTTCAACTCTTTTTCGTTTCTGTTTTGTACCTTCTTCCTTATCAGATAATATACAACATATACATACAAATAATTGTATATTCCTTGTTAACAATCAAAGGTTTGTTAACATAATGTAATAGTCATCAATATACAAACATACTTTAAACTTCCCTCTTCAAAAGAACCTTCTGTTTCAAGTTGAAGTTCCTTTTGAAAAAAAAAAAAAAAAACCGCGACATTTCGTGACGTGTTGTTTACGGGAACGAAATGACAAATGTGTATTTGTAAACAAAGCGGGGATATTCGTGTTCTGCGGGTAACAGAGTTGAACAGATTTTCCTCGAGCAAATCCTCTGTATAATAATAATAATAATAATAATAATAATAATAATAATAATAATAATAATAATAATAATAATAATAATAATAATAATAATAATAATAATAATAATAATAATAATAATAATAATAATAATAATAATAATAATAATAATAATAATAATAATAATAATAATAATAATAATAATAATAATAATAATAATAATAATAATAATAATAATAATAATAATAATAATAATAATAATAATAATAATAATAATAATAATAATAATAATAATAATAATAATAATAATAATAATAATAATAATAATAATAATAATAATAATAATAATAATAATAATAATAATAATAATAATGTACAACAGTATTCATTTGTAACTATCCAATGAAGGTTCTTTGGATCTACTGCTCCTGGTAGACATATTTATTGAAATGCAGCTATAACGTTGAAGGTATATTTCATCAAAACCAAATGTCTTTGGTACCGTATAGTTAAATATATTTCAACGTTTAATCTTCCAATTTTTTAAAATCCATTCACTACTCAAAATATGAAATTCCTTTTAAATCTACATTTGAATTACATTTATAACAATGTTTCCATTCCATACTTTTCAATAGACACAAGTAACAATATATCCCTTGACAGCATTGAATCCTGTATGGATTAGTTGGAAATTCATTACAAAGACAACACACAACATTTTTCCAATTATTCAAAGTTGTTTCTTTGATATTATTCTTGGTTCGAAAATAATTGAGGTATTGTACCGTGCGGGATAAAATAGTTAAGTTTAATAATTCTAAGGTAGTATTCCATAATAATTGTTTATTCTGATACTCTAACCCTGAATATGTTGAATTTTCATAAAATGAAGATCCTGTATTCAAAGTAATCGATTGGATTTTCAGTAGTCTATGTAAAAATGCGTAATATTTTGTATCAGATTTTCTAATAAAATGTATAAAATTGATCAATTCGAAAAGATTAAATATTGTTCGTATTCTTTTATAAATGAATGAAGAAACATATCTGTTTGATAACTTGTTGTTGAAATATCTTTTAAAGACAGAAAGCAAATACAAAGAAATCTTATGACATGTAAAACCTAAATTACTTAAATGGGAACCATAAGTTGTTGTTATACCGCAACCAAAACTGGAGTAACGAGTAGAAAATAAAAACACTAGTGTATCAATGAAGAATCTCCACTCCTCTTGGTTTCTTGTTAAAGGGATAATTGATTTGAATTTCGTCCATATTATTTCATATAACTCTGCATCCAACTCACCTGAATCAATGCGTGACACTCTTAACATATTGATATGAATGACTGTTGTAATAGTAGTTTATTCCTTATAGATATTGTCTAATATCTTATCTTATAGAGAAGTCATGGTAACAGTTTAACTCAATTGGAAATAATTCTCGATTTCTTTTATCCTTCTCGAATATTTTTTTTTTCACAAAATAAATAAATAAATAAATAACAAAGAAAGAATATGGTAGGGCTAAATAAAAAATATATATTGTACCTTTTAAAGATACTTAAACAAATATTATTTTGTTTTGGACAACAACCATTGTTATGGTGACTCATAAAATATTGGCATTGCGATAATCCGAAAGTTTTGAGAACCGGTTATAAAAAGAGTAAAATAAGAGAAATATTAGATGTGTTTTATAGGGTTCTATTAACATTACAATTTTTTTATAACCCTCTAGAAAATATATATATAATAAGAGACTTTCGAGTTAAATCTAAATAGAATAACTAAGTTTTTCGCATTTTACGTTTTCCTCTAAAAATATTTATTAGAACATTATTTTTGCTTGGGATGATTTAAGGAGTCCTTTTCAGATTTTCTTAAATACGCACTTTCTGCAAATGCTTAAATACAAGTCTAATGAATTAAAACAGATAAAGTTCTGGATTTATCACACGAGTACAAATTTAAAAGCTTTACATATGCATTGACGAAAAATTACAACCAATCTTATTTAAGAGACCTATGAATGATGAGTAGATCTCTGAGAAAATTAACGTACCTACATGATCTCTTTGATAAGATATATATAATATTTCTTTTCGATATGATGTATTTTCCTTTCAATTTATTTCAAACATAAATACATAGGATTATGTTTCATGATATTCATACTAGGGTGGTCTTTGAAATTTGTTGAGTGTCCTTCTTTTTATTTAGCTTGAAGTGGGAATAAAATTGTATTTTAATTTATCACCTTACGTAGAATTTATTGGCTACTCTTATGTTTTTTTAAATTATTTGACTCGATAAGAATAGATCATTTCCTTTAATTTTTAACTATGTTGCTTTTTTTTGGAAAATTTTCTGGTTTATATATATTATTCTCTTTGTCGGTGACTTAAATTCAAGAATTTTAATTGATAATGTAGGGAAAAATGTCGTTACCGTTGCATTTATCATTATTGTGTTTACTGTTTCGTGTAGTGGGTTTTATTTTAAAATATTTTTTTTTTCTGGTGCTTTTCTTTTTTGTTACCATTTTAAATGAATATAATCAAGGTATGTTGTTGACAAAATAATTTAATTTATCTATCTGTTTATTTAACTTGATATTCTGGTGATATTTTTGTTTCCCACTTTTACCAACCTTGTGGTGTCTTTACCAAATTTGTTAAGGTCAACGTTATTTTATTTGTTACTATGGTTCTCTCTTTTTGGTGTAAACAAAATAATTTTATTTTCATGTAGTTAACGTATTTTCTATTTTCAGGCCTATTTGGCAAATCAACATTTTTTATTTCATGCTAAGTCATGTCCTTTCAATTGATATGTCTGTGTTTTTCAGATTCTTGTGAGTTTTTGGAAATAATTAAATGTGATTATAATGTGACCTTGTAAAAAAAATACAAAATTAAAAAAAAATAATGGTTGTGTGGTTGAGAAATTTCCAGTTAGTTTTGTTTATTCCCTAAATTATATAAGTGATGTTGAAAAATGCACGATTGCCTTTGTTTTACTGTTTAAATAATCTTCTTATAATCAGGTTCTTTTCGAAAGTTTATAAGCGAATAAGTGACAGATGTTTACATTTTAGAAATTTCTTCAAATTTTAAATTGTTTTGTAGGATTTCAATGAATAATTATTCTTTTGTTCTTACTTGTTGGGAAGTCCTTCTTCTTTTTGGAAAGGTCACAACACTTCAAGCGTTAATGATTCCATTTTTACTGTAATATTGAATGAAGTTGGAATATTCGTGAAATTTGCCAGTCATAATAATTGAATTGAAATTTAATCTATATAATATATTGCTGAAATGAAAGGTTCTAGGATCAGATATAATGGATTAATTTTTTTTTTTTTAAAAATTTATGAAACCTTTTGATAATAGACCATACAGCAAAGATATACCATACCAACTTTATCATTATTTAAATAGGTCACTTCCCCTAATATTTAAACAGAATATTCCAAGCTTTCTAAGATATTAATCAAGTAAACTGTGACTCACTCTTGAAATTAATTTAGTGGGAAATAATAATTAATTATATTCGAAACTTCTTTCCAAACATATATAAGGAACATGAAGTGGTCGATCCAAATCATTTTCTTCACTTTTCTTACTCAACATATTTTTTATATTGTTTTATATCAATGTATATAAGTGATTTCTATATAACAGAAGAACAAAACTTCTAAATTATATGTAATACACAGGATGAGAAATTGGGAAAGTTTGTTACTAATAATAATAACAAGGGTGCTACTTTCTATCACTAACACTCTTAGTTAATATATTGTAAGTTAATGATGTGTGTCCCAAATGTCAACGTAAGCGAGCATTCTTAACAAAAGGACTTTGGAGTGAAAGAAAAAAAATAAAACAAACTCCTATCCCTTAGATCTAGTTTTTTTCTTGTCAAACAGTAATATCCAATTTAAATGAAGTGTTTTTTATGTTTTTTTATCACCACCACTTTTTGGGAAAGATTGAAGAAAGTTCGAGATATTTAAAAATTTAAAGCAAAAAAAAAAAAAAACGCAACAGAATTTAACTCCTCGTAAACAGAATTTTAAGAGAATAATACTCTCAGTAGAAGAATATAAATATGCTGGAATGAAAGATTCTAGAATAATATAGAATAAATCAATAAGATTTTAACAATAGATTCCCCTTGATGATAGATCTTCCCGCAAAAGTATTTCATAGTAAAATTATGATTAGTAAGATAATTTACCCCTTGCTATCCCAAATAGAATATTATTAATTTCCTATTAAGTTAATGTGGTAAACTATCATTTACCCCCTGAAATGAATACGGTGGCAAATTATTGTTAACTATAAGATTCGACGCTCATTTCCAAACATATTTAAGGAACATGAAGATGTCGATAATTCAAATTATTTTCCTCACTATTTCTTATACATCGTATATTTCATTTTACTTCATATTATCTTTTATATAATTTTTAGATCACCAAAGAACAAATATTGAAGAACACCTTCAGTATATAACACACATATAAAAAAATCAATAGATACACAAAAATATATTTTAAGCTAAGAATGTATGCTAATAATAATATTAGTAACGGCGCTCATTCTTATCAAATATTAACAAGGGTGCTACTTTCTATCAAAGACACTTCAAAAGGGGCTCAATAAAAATTTATTTTTTGTCTTTGAAAATAGCCTCTAAACGTTGAAGGTTAGTGGACAAAGAAAGTCTACTTGAGAAACAACAGCCTGCATATAAACCGTCAAAAAAATAATAAAAAAAGCACACTCAACAAAGTCAAGCTTAGCACTCCAACAACCAGATTATTGTATCCAAAAAAGATTCATAAAACATAACAATCCCTTAGTCCAAGTCAACATTCTTCTAATTTAGAGGATAAAAATGCTGATTTTGAACAAAAAAAAAAACAGGCATTATTTAGAACATTCTACCGTAAGATTTATGGTGGTACAAGATATAGATTTAACTAACATCAACGTGGGTTCAATGACTTACAGAACCAAAAAAATTGTCAGTTACTGCTGGAATACTGAGTACTTCCTTTGACAATTATAATACTGAAGTCATTATGTACGAAGTTTTCACTACCACGTAGGTGATAACAAAATATTTAAGAGAAATTTTTCATTGGAATACAAATAGAAACAATTCATTTATAGAAAGGAACTTTTATGTTTTATTTATAAGTATAGAGTAATACCTTGGTTAAAAGAACCAAGGAGAATCAATAATATAAAATTTGTAAAATAAAAACTAACATGTTCAACATCACAAAGGAGTTTCATAATCTTTCTATAAATGATTAGTTACTATCTTTACGTAGGAAGGAGTCCAAGTTATTACATTTTAGAAGAACAAAAAATATAGGTAAATGACTTCCTGGCAAGAAGTAGCACCCATACTATTGCTAGTAATAGTAAACACTCTTAACAATAGTATGCATTATTGGAAAAAATATAATATATATATATATATATATTGAAGTATTGTTCTTCCATTTTCACAATTGTTGTGTCTTTGTTTTTCTCTTAGATAGGAGTTATATAAAAGCGGTTTTGCGAAGTAACACAGATGATAAATGCATAAAGTAAATAAGAGAATATTTTAGATTATCAGCTTCTTCCTTTATATATATAGTAAAGAAGAATAAGTACGAAAAGGGTCATGAGAGTAGAAATGTAGAAAAATATAAAGAGTAGTTGAGATATTATTGAAACATGGTATTGAAGAGGGTATAGCATTATATAAGAATAATGGAGATATCGTTTACTTTGTCTTTAAGTGAGAAAGTTGTTAGCGGAGGGGGATTATAAAAAAAAAAAGGTCAGGACAAGATATTGGAAAACAGGGGTTTAGGGATTAAAGTAGTTTTAAAAGGAAGTCATGTAATTGTATATAATATATAAAAATATATTTTGTAAATATGTAAAGAAAAAAGTTCCTATAATAAATATAGCAAGAAATGTAGTATGTTATGTATGATTGGGGTAGTGTTATTTACTAGGTGAAATTATACAATTAAAGCTGTTTAGAAAAGAAGAACAAAAAAAATATTAATGATGAGAGGTAACACCCTTACTACTAATGTTTTTTGTAATCATTTCAGTTTTTGATTGTTATGTGATATAGGTGAAGTGTTTTGTATATAAAATAGAAGTGTGATTCTTTCTTTATATACAAAGTACTTCTGTATATGTTCATTAGTTATAAATAGCCTACACAAAACATACTGTTACAAAAAAAAAGTAGTGAGCAAAAATTTTAATGTATTGACTGTTTCATGTTTCTTATATAGGTTCGAGAATGAGCTTTGAATATTAAAATTATTTACTATTTGCTATCATATTCATTTCAGGGATTATTAATAAATTACACTGTAAGCATATTAGCAAACTCAAAATATCTTATTTAAGTTTTTGGGTAGTTGATCATACTAACAATAAATTTGATTATGAAGATACTTTTAGTTGTAGGATATATTATTATGATATTATATCTTATTAAAAAGCTTATTTGTTCTGCTGGAAAACTGAGTACTTCATTTGATGATTAAGATACTGAAATCCTCATCTACTAAGTTTTCACTACAACGCAGATGTTGAAGAAAATATTTAAGAGGAAAAAATTTCATAGGAAGAGAAATAAAAATAATCCCTTTATAGAAACCATACTTTATTTTTAAATATATATATATATATATACCTTGGTAAAAAGAACAGGGTGAATCAATAATATAAATTTATATAATAGAATTAACATGTCCAACATTACCGAGGAGTTCGATAAACTTTCTATAAATGAGCAAGTTTAACATTTTTTAGTCCAGGGTCTTCTATTTCAGTATTAACAATTAGAATTAATGTCAAAATTTAGGTAAGTAGTAAGAGTCATTATTACCAGATTAACATTTCCTCTAGAATCACTGTTGACTGAATAGTTTGAGTTTTTTTGTTATATTTTCAAAGGATAAAAAATTATTAGGTCTGAGTCGAGAAAGTGTTAAAATATGTTTCATTCTTACTAGATTAATTATTGCTGTTATACATTCCTAATTGATGTGTAGTAACCTAATATTTTACCAATATTAATAACTACACTCACTATTAAATATCCTTTGTTTTTTAATGGAACAATAATGGATATCGATAGACACATAATAAATCCATTATTTTATTTAAGAGGGTTATATCATAAGAATAAGAAAAAAAAAATCTTTTTTTCTCTAACTGCTAAATTCACGTTCTTATGATAAGATAGTATCAGTCAACATATAAAGTAAGTTTAATTTATGTTTATTTTTTTTTTTTTCATCAAAAGGACATTTCTTCTTTGACTATAACGAGTATGTAAGCAGTTTAGTAAAAATGTTTATTTGAATTGAGGGAAAGTCAATTTAACTTATCAGAATGGTGATATAGTATAACGTGTCTAACCAACTTAACAGAACAATGCAAACATAAATCTATAACATTCTATTTCAAGTCTGTACTTTTTAGCTATTATAGTAAAAGTAACAAAAATGAATAAACAAGAACTTATCTAATATATACCCGTATACATACAGTGTGAGTGTGCTTAAAAACATAACGCTCCAATATTAAGACGCACCACTCCCCGCACAACGTCTTCGAGCTCAAGATCCCCGCTTTGCCTTAACAATAGAATTTGTCTTTAAACAAAAACATTCTTTTAGAAAACGGCCTCTCTTACTTTTGGAACAAAAAACAGGAGTTAAAAACCAAAAGATCTCGTATTAATCTTGTTTATTTATTTGTATCATATTGTTTCCCAAACGGGGATATTTGACACTTCGATATCTTGTTTTTATTTTTTTCCTTTGTTAAGATTTATTTTTTTTAAAAACTAACATGACCTTATTGTTTTATGAATTCCATTTAATATTCTTTAAACTTTATTATATTCAATGCAAATATTTGTTTTTAAAAGTATGTTGAATGCATTATTATTATTTTTATTTTACCGTTAAGATTTATTTTATGTTTCCCTTCCCCTCTAATACAAATATACGTTTCTGTCCAACTATTACAATAGAACTTTAAATTATAATCACTAGTTTGTTATATTATAAGTATACTCTTAAAAAGTATGTACTAAAACTTTAATTTTCAGTATTAATTTTAGACAAGAGAAAAAGAAAAAAGAAAAAAGAAAAAAAATATTATTTGACAAAAGCTCCAGAGCTGCCCATCTTCTTTTAACTGTCTTTTCCCCTCTGAGCCATTGTTAGTCATGCTAAATTCATTTTTTCTTCCTATTATTTCACTGTCATAAACACTATAAAAGTGTTTTATTGAGTTTTGAAAACCACATAGAATAATAGTTTATTTGTATGTATATCATATAAAATTCAATTTTTTTTTTCAGTAATACACAATGTCGAGTTCATCATATCAACCTCGAACATTCAATTGACTTATCGATATATCTGTTCTTTTCAATTACTTTATAATAGTGTATTTCCTTTTCTCTTTTTAAACCCCTTTGAACAATAAAAGAAAGACAAACCTCTGTGTACTGTCCAGCAAAAAAAAAAAAAAAACATGCTATTGAAGGATATCAACTATTATGGTCGAAAGTGTCTGAAGGGAGAGGGGTCATCCAAACTAGGAATTTCCTCTAAACTATAGTATTGTTTTTGTAAGATGCATGCTCTATTTCTTCGGCTTCTTCCTGTTTTTTTGTTAAATCTTTGGGCCGCCAGTTCCTAGGATTTTCTGGTGATGAAGAAAGATCTCAAGCTATTACATTCTTATCCATTCAATATTTTCATATTTTTTTTTAAATGTATTTAATAATAATTGCTTTTTTTTTTTCTATTAAAGGTGGGACAACATTTGAAGTAAAAAGAGATGAAAGTGCCCTAATGTCTTCTATTGGTTACAAAAGACATAGAGAAGAGGGGAAGAGTATAGTAAGGTAATCTTTTGTTTTTATAACGAGGATAAGTAAACGGAGGTCATTTGTAATGACATTTTTTTTTGGTTTAAACAACTGGACCAAAAAACCCTCTCACCCTCTTTTTATTAATTTCAATTAGTGTCATCTAATATCTGACCCTCTGTTTTTTTTTTTATTGAAAATCCATATATTTCCAAATATATAAAAGCAAGAGGTTTGCAATAAAACTTTCCTAATGTTGTTTTCTCGAATTTTCTTTTTGGTTTTTCCTTTATTCTTTTAAACATGTTCTATTCGTTCTCTTTAACAAAATAAATAACCACAAGAAAACTAGTAAAAAAAACATCGAAGTGGAACATGCGGCGAAAGCCGCAATGTTCCGCGAGGTCCTCCGATTCTGTTCAGTGGGAAAAGTAAATTGAACTCCGAATTTTTGCAATCTGTCCTGATTTTTTACATCAGTAAACCACTAGCCTGGAGGAGAGTGTGCTAGGGGAGCTCCCTCTAGAAGTTGGAACCTGTTCCTTTGAGAATTCTAATAAGTAAAAGTGTAGTTAACGGGACATTCCGCCTACAATGATTTCTGTCTGTAACTTGTTTCCCTTCACGGCGCGGGCTAAGAGAAGGAAAAAAAAAATGTTTTTCTTACGTCGGCTTTACACGGAGCGCCTGGTAACCTTTCTTGTTTTTCCAGAAAAGAGTCCGCCTAGACGTAGGCTCGTTTTTTACTAACTTCTCCTGTTTTTCTGGGAAGCATAGGCCGACACATACGCTCGGTAATTGTATATCCTCTGTTCTAGGAAAGTCTTTTTATAAAAGGTCCGTAATTTTTTTTATCAATGTAAAAAATACTGGAGAGTTGTTCTGCTGTTAAAACGCAGTCCTGTAGATTCATATCCTCACCCCCGCAAATTGGTAGATGGATGTTTCTTATAAATTTTTTTTCTTTGGGAATATTCTTGTTTATTTATTTTTCCAAGGAGGGAGGGACACGTTTGTTTCTTCTTCCCTCCTTCTTTCTTGTTTGTTGTTTGTTTATTTATTTAATCGATTCTTGTTTTTAAAGAAGTATAGTAGTAGTTCACACAACACTTTTCCAACACTGGATAAACTAAGAACAACAAGCTCTAATATGAATAACAAAGCTACGGTTTTACATTTCTCTTCCACAAGCACAGGAGAAGGGCAGTGATTTATAAGACTGGCATGTGGCATCCACTCTAGGTGCACGAGTGGCACAACAACCTTTATTTTGATTCTGCAGTGGGGTCTGGGGGATTATAAACACTATCCAAGTCTGTTCGCTGCAACACTGTTTGCCTTGTTCTGCTAGGTTCTAAGAGATAAGGAATTACTTCTCCATACCCATACACACCCATACCAAAAACACCCGTGGGGAAGAGTTCTAACTTTTTTAGAAACTTGTTGAACATAGCAAATTGTTGTTGCATAGGTAATGGTACTTGGGAGTGTTGTTGTGCTTTTTGGGTAAGCACTTGAAAAAAATATTTTGAAAAGAAAAAAAAATTGTTGTTGTGTTATGGATATTGTCTGCCCTTTTTTTGTTGTTGTGGTGAGTTTGTTTAGTCTACGACGATGTTATTCATGTTTGAAATATCATGGAAATAATTTGTTTTGGCTAGCGGGTTAGTCAGGGACAAGTTTTATTATGTGGAGTAATCAGGGAATGGTGGTTATACAACTCTGAAAAAAAAAAAGGACTAAACTATCAAATGGTCCTTTGGTTGTTTTCTATCCTTAACAGTAGCTGGTATATAATTTCATTTTTATTGGTAGAGTATTGAAAACTGGTAACTTTGTTCCAATAGGTTTTATGATGAATGTGATGATTTGGCATTTCAAGATAATGATGTATATTGATTGCTGGTAGTGGATTTCAATTTTTGTTAACTAAATCTTTTTTGAAATAGCGTGGTAGTTACATTTCTGTCATGTGGAATATTGTTTTAACTAAACAGTATCTTCAATATCTGTTGATTTTTTTTGTCGGTGTTCACCAAGCTGCTATGTTATAGAAATAATCTGTTAATACCACGGGTAAAATGTTTTATTCGTTGGTACAGGTGAATTCTTTGGTGTTGCTTTTCATGAATATGCTGTATTTTGCTGTTTGTAATTGTTGTCATGGCAGGATATACTTTAGCATATCCCATTTATATTTGGCCACTCTGGATTATTGCCAACAAAATATTTTTTTTTTTTTACTTTTTGAATAACGATGAATGGTTAGAGGTAACTTTAAACAAGGTGGTGTTACGGCTATTGACTTATTTCTTTTTAATCGGGTTGTTGAAGTATTTGAGGTTTACAGAGGTAATGTAAATTTTATTTTCACACACTCTTATTTCATAATGGTGACTTCCCTGTATTTGGTTAATAATTTTTTTATTTTCATTGGGATTAATTTTAAAAGCTTCTTTTAATTTCACATTACGTTCGTTCTTTTTTTCTGTTTAATCAAATTATTGGGGGTTTTCACTGTTTTTATTCATTGTCATTTGATGATTTATGATCTTCGTTTAAGCAACGCACATGCATACGCATTTGTAATAATGTATTGCTGGTTAATAAGTATATTTTTTCTTAGCAATGGGATTTTCTGCTGATATTACGGGAGGGGTAACTTTCAATTTGAAAAATAATTTTTTGTTTCTGATAAAATTTCAGGATAAATCCCCTAATAATAATACTTGTATTCTTATTATTAAAAATAGTTTGAATTGTAATAGTGAATAAGGTGTTATTTCTTTGCGGGAAGTCAGCTTAAACTGTTACAAGTTAAATGAAATTTCGTCAAGGTAATCCCAGTTCAATTAACGTTTTTAGGACTTGCAGAGTGCTCTCTAGAGTGTTGGTAATAAATTTAACTAAGGGAAAGAGGTTGCGTTTAGCGGGACATAAATTAAATAATTTAAAATGGGTGTATAGTCGGTCATTTTTATACTTTTATGTAATTCACAGTTGCATATTTGGATGTGTTTTTGTCGTTTGTAATAATGTCCGGGTAACTATTAAAATAATATTTAGGCTGGGTTAAACGTCTGTGTCATCATCATTCCTATATTTTAAATCAAAAAGGTGGATGTATGTAATAAATGATAAAAAAAAAATGGGAATTACTTGAGGTGTTTTAACAGCAAATTATTGTAGCTTTAAACAAACGCACATATTTTTAGTTAATAAAGGGATCTTATTACAAATAGAGTTCTGTTTGGATGAATTTGAGTCATAATTAGATTTTAAAAACACATATCTTCCTTTTATTAAAGATATGTTTAATGACAATTATACTGTGAACATATATATATGTATATAAACCTTCAAACAAACATTTTACAAAAAACATGTGTCTTAGAGGATAGTCGGTTTTTTTTTCTTATTAGATTTATCTATATTTTTACCAGGATATATTAATTATAATAAATCATAGATTTATTTTTAAATATATGTAAAAAATATTTTTTTGGGAAATAATATTATAATATTTTAATTAATTACTTCATATAATGAATATAATCAACTTATAAGGTAATGTCAATAAACTGGAGAACTTATTTTTTGTAATGATTGTTTGAAAGATTTTTTTTTTAAATAACTCAAAAGGAATATTTTAGATTTTGAAACTCAAAATAAAAAGTGAATTTGAGGTTTGCTAAAGCTATACATAAAAATATTTTATTTCAGATAATATTTATTATAATGAGTGTCAATCTCTTATATTTGAACATTCCTAATACTTGAGGACAGATTGATACCTTAAAAAGAAAAAGAATATTTATAAACTATGGTTTTTACAACATTAATTATTACATATTCAAAAATAACTAATATACAAAAAGAGTTCTGAACAGATGTGTTTATTTAAAGAGTAGATTAAAGTATATAAAAGTGTAAAGATTAAAATAAGGAAAAGTCGAGAAAGAAAGAAGAGAAGAAAAATATAAATAAATAGCCTATGTGACTGAAATGTAACTTCATTCGAATAATTTCTATAAGCAATTCTTTTAAAGAACACATTAACCTGAAAATAAAATAAAAAACTTTAATAAATAATTTTCATTTATTGAATTAATGAGTGAATACTATTTTCTTTTTTCATTGGTTCTTAGAGTTGCTAAAAAAGGTTTTTTGTTTCTCACCATTTAAAATTTAAATATATCTAACAATTGGTTTTAAAACAGAAGAGATTCCAATGGGTGCAACACTAACTTTATATTAGTCTACTCTAAAAGTCTACAATTTTATTTATGTGTTTTAGCCTATAGTTATGCATCACAGTAAAACATAAAACCAAAATATTAAAAACACAAAAAGTATAATAATATAATAAATAATTATTCGGTGTTATACAAAAGTACCAAAAAAGTAAAATATTATGGTCATGAAGGTTGTTACAGTGGAGCAGAATATAGAGTAGAGTAGTATACTGAAATGTATAGAAATACCGAACATGAATTGGTCGTGTCTATTTCAAACTTTTCAATACCTTATATAAAAAAGATGTTTGATAATTCTCGTTAGTTTAAAAAAAGATATACTAAATAGGAAAGTACCATTTCTAACCATTTAAACTGGTAAGGTAGTCAATTCAAGTTAAAATGAGACGAGAAGAACAACTTCATTTTTATTAAAATTTCAGAAAAACAACATATTTTACCAAAAACGCATCCCCTTTACATATTAATAGAACCATATACTAGCAATGCTGTTTGTAAGTTTCATATTACTAATGCTTCTGGATATATTTTATAGAGTAATGCTCAAACAATACTTATTTCTATGGAAACTAGTGTACCTTCGTTAATGTCCACCAATCTACTTTGGTAAAAATACTTTTGTGATATTGATACCTCAACAAATCACAACATGTTCGCAGTTCCACAAATGCATTTAAAAACGGTTATCAACAGTGCGTCTCTCCTTAGTCTAACATATGTGTGAAATATGCGTGTGTGTGTGGTGCTACTAGTAAACGAGATATGAATAGCTTTAATAATGCTCAGGATTCATTCTTTTTTATTTCCATAGCTTTTGACAATATTATGTTAGGTAAAAAAAAAAAATTGAGAGAATAACCAGCTAAATCATTGAAATAACCGAATCAAGCTAATTCTGAAGTGGTATATTTTGATGTTGATTAGTGCAGGATAGGTTAGTCTATATACGTGCCCCTTACTGTCCTTACCAGTATTAGCTTTGTCTTCTTTCTCTTTACTCTTCATTATTTTATATATTCAAGATATTGAAAAATGGAATCTTTTTGTTTTTTCATTTGGTTTTAAACTAACACAGATAAATTTTTATTGAAGATAATTTCATAGCAAAAAAAAAAAAAAACAGACGAAAGAAGAAGGAGGACAAGTGAAAAAGAGGAAAAACACTCCACAGAAGCAGCTGGCAATGTGACTTTCTCCTTTCTCTCCATAACATATTGACATTTAAAGACTACACATTAATGTAGTCTTTGTTTAATTATCATTTTCATCTCATTTTATTATCAGGATGTTCTAAGGATGAAACTAAGAATTAAATTCTGTGGTTACTTTTTATTGTTTCTGGATAACTTTCGAAATGGGAGAGGTCCTGTAAACATATTTCAATATTTTTTTGTTGAAATATACAAATGACTTAATGAGCGGTTTATTCTTTATAAACGGTTGGGCAACAATATCCGAAAAGTAAATATTGTTTTATTTATAACATATTATAACAGGACAGAACCGTGTAATAAAAATTTCTCATGTTATCATTATTATAAAAAACATTTTTCACTTCTAAATATCAGTAATTAGCTATCTATAAGCCATATTATGAGAAGTGAACATTACTTTTAAAAATCGATCCATCTATTATTCTTTGACTGTTTATTGGAAAATATCTGATTGTCGTTGTCTTTTCAGAAGGATCTACCAAATATATTATATTTTTTTTGTTCAACTAAAGAGTTGGGTCAATCTTTACTTATAAAAATATGACTTTCTCAAAATACTTTTAATATAATAGTTTCAATATTCGACACCAAAATCAGGTATTAAGCAATGATTTTCTCACTAAGGCAAGAAATTTATTTAAGACTTCACACTTTCTATTGCCTTATTCATTGATGTGATTTCTCATAGTAGTTGTATTATTGCTTAGATTGCTATTACTATTATATTTTGATCTATCTCATTATATGTTGCTTGAGATGTACCTATATTGAATATCGATGCTTTGTGGTGTTTCTTCTTTAAAAGCTTTTCTTCTAAATACTTAAAATAATTTCCATTAGAATAATAAAAGAAGATCATGGATAAAATTTTATTTCATCAGACAGTTCATTTAGTTAAGACAATATTATATACACTAACCCTCGAATGTTTCAAGTACTTTTTTTCTTTTATCATTGCCAAAAACAAGAATCTTATGGTTATCAGAGTTTATATTATTTGCTCTATTAAAAGATAGATTTATAGATAAAGAAGAGCATAAAAATGGAACAGAGATAACTGCACAAAGTTATCTCATAAAAGATTGGAGACACTAAGTTAAACTGCATAAGTTAATTATAACCTATTAGTTCTTTGATATGTGAATAAAATATAATTGTAAAGAATAAAAGTAGAATTTGGCTGAACTCACATGTGCAATAAGCAATTAATATCCTTGCTCTCATGTTATTGTTACGTCAGAAGCGAATATAGCAAAACGCCAATATTATGTATATTAGTAGTTCCCATAATAAAATGAATAGTTGAGGAGAAAAAAAAAGTGGAATAATAATAGTTTACTTTGATGCTTTGAAAAAATAGGTTACGCTTAAAATGATTCTACTATTTGTTCACATATGTTTTTCTGGTTTGTTTCTACAAAAAAGCTGTAATATTGTGAGTGTACGCTGTTATCATTAATACCACTTGCAAAAGAGATAGACCATACAATATTAGAGTGAAGAAAATAATACACAATATATATTTCTCATAAAACTGTCACTTAATAACTATGGAAATATTTGTACCCTTTTCCATTCACACAATGTTTTTATTCTTCTTTCTTTCCTTTTTATATTGTGTTTTTATTATTTGCTTTCCAATATGTTTTTCAATCATTTTAGTAGTTAAAGTTCATACTAATAAGTCTTAATTTAGTTATGAGATTGCTTTTAAAAACATATTGTTTAAGTTTCAAAAGATTCTTTTTCTGTTCCTCTTTAGTGTTTAAAGTATGATGTGATCAAATATTTTGGGAAAAGAGAAAATATTCCAACTTTTCCTCGATATGTTATAAAAAAAATAAAATAAAAAAAAAGGTTAAATGAAAAACCAACCTAGTAAAGACAATTCTTGATCTTCTGGTAATTTATTACACTATTGCTATCTTGAATTTTTATTTCGACGGAATATTACCAACAGTGCACTATAATAAGACACTTTATATTTAAAATACAACTTACATTTAATATGAGTGCTGCTACCGAATTTCCAGTTGATATCAATGAGAGAATCAGCTATTTTAGTGGCTGGTTGATTGATAAACAAGAAAAGGATATTTTATCTTAAGAAAAGCTAAAAAATTCCTAACCGCTTCATTAGTTAGAGAATTGGAAGGTAAGAACCTAAAAAAATTATCCCATTATGACATTGCTAGCACGGACCTAATTTATGAAGCCAATAAGGAACTATTCAACTATGTTTCAATGAAAATGGAAGAATTTGTCGAACTTACCAACGGTACAGTAGCTAATATAAACAGCATGATCGCTAGACATAATAAGAGTAAAGTAATTAGAAAGTTTCATGTCACCTGCCACTGTATGACAAGCATTGGTGGAAGGCGTGTATACATAGCACCTCTTCCTTCTAAACATCGTAGCAAAGTTGATATGAACTTATGCATTCCACAGTCTAGGAAATCGAAGGATAATAGCGTGTTTTCTCAAATTATCAAAATTGATACCTTTAATTTTACTACAAGAGATTTTGAAATTTTACAAGGAATTGATGATTTTTCTAATAGCAATAAGATAAATATTGAAGAATTTGTTTTCCACATTTATAGCTGTGGCTATTGTTAAAGCTGGAAATCATTTTAATAAGAATTTCCATACAAATTTTGGTTCGTTAGTCAAGAGGTTTGATCCTGCTACTATTAAGGAATACTCAAAACGTCTTAACGTTCCTTTATTTTTGCTATTGAATGGTAGAAGATTGTCTTTTTTTGCTAATGATGAGTTTCTATCGAATGAAGATATCCATCTAGTGAAAGAAGCATTTAAAAATAAAAATTTTACTACTCTAGAGAAGTTACTATGTCCTGTCTTCTTACAAGCTATCGAAGAATCTAAATTTCAGGAATACCTTTTCAGATGGATCAGAATCTGTGGCTTTAATGTAGGTAAGTGGAAAATGAAAAATGAAACGTGTCCAGTTGAAAGCATACTTTCTTTTAGGTATAAGTTGGATGCAATCAGACAATTGATTGTATTATCAGCTTTTGCTATATCTACTAATGTGGGAGTTACTGCTGAGTCGTACGGTACCTTTGAAGATGACAAATTTATCACCAACTTCAAAAAACTGTATACAATGGTAGTAAAGGAAAACCATACCGACACAAAGAACAAAGTTAGTATTGACCCGGAGGGAAAGTATGTTCTTGTTAAAGGTAAAATATTGTCATTTAAAATGATAAGTATTATAAAAGAAGAACTTACAATTTCAATTGAAAAATGTATAAATGATTTAACGGAGTGGTTGTCTTTTGGTACCCCACAAAGAGTTTATGGGTGTATGGGTGTATGGGTGTATGGGTGTATGGGTGTATGGGTGTATGGGTGTATGGGTGTATGGGTGTATGGGTGTATGGGTGTATGGGTGTATGGGTGTATGGGTGTATGGGTGTATGGGTGTATGGGTGTATGGGTGTATGGGTGTATGGGTGTATGGGTGTATGGGTGTATGGGTGTATGGGTGTATGGGTGTATGGGTGTATGGGTGTATGGGTGTATGGGTGTATGGGTGTATGGGTGTATGGGTGTATGGGTGTATGGGTGTATGGGTGTATGGGTGTATGGGTGTATGGGTGTATGGGTGTATGGGTGTATGGGTGTATGGGTGTATGGGTGTATGGGTGTATGGGTGTATGGGTGTATGGGTGTATGGGTGTATGGGTGTATGGGTGTATGGGTGTATGGGTGTATGGGTGTATGGGTGTATGGGTGTATGGGTGTATGGGTGTATGGGTGTATGGGTGTATGGGTGTATGGGTGTATGGGTGTATGGGTGTATGGGTGTATGGGTGTATGGGTGTATGGGTGTATGGGTGTATGGGTGTATGGGTGTATGGGTGTATGGGTGTATGGGTGTATGGGT